>OZ053300.1:31113878-31310567 GCA_964056655.1 Arabis hirsuta | reverse complement strand
ATATGGGAAGAAAAAAAAAGTAAAACTTACATGGGTGGCGAATAAAAATAAAAGAGCTGCGAGTTTGAAGAAAAAGATAGCAGTGTTGGTGAAAAAAGTTAGCGAACTAACCATCTTGTGTGATGTAAAAGCTTGTATGATCGTGTTCAGCCATAAAGAGATTGAACCAATGGTGTGGCCATCTGTTGAGGAGGCTCAAGACCTTGTACGCGATTTCTTTGTCTTGCGAGACTTTGAGAGGACAAAGAACGAGACAGGCTCCATTCATACTCAAAGGAGAAGACAGAAGGTTAAAGAGAAATTGATGAAGATTTGTGAGAAGAAAAAAGAGTATACCACAAATGATGTTTTCATGATAGGAAGCGGTCAAGACGATGAAAGAGCGGAGAATACTTATGAAGCATCAAAGAGGATTAGCATTTGTGATGTAATAAGGATAATCAAAGTCATTACTTAATGGATCAATGGGTTTTTGCATCTTCTGAACCACTTGGCACTCAAATCGACCATACAATCAAGATGGGAATTGGATCTTACAACGAAAATCCATATCCTCTAAGAGATCTTTCGTACTAAGGAAGTAGTAGTAGTGATTATATGAATATCAATGACGATTCACAGTTTCAAAGGAGCACCAACACTATATCGACCAACAAAGGTCTTCATCAAGAGTCACTACCACTGTCACCTAATGGAGCAACTGCTCAAGAAGGTAATATGATATGCGTCGTTTGATCTCAATATACAAGGATTTTTAAGAAAATACAATCATCATTTCTAGGATTTGTATTATGTTTTTAAGTTTGGTATGAATTATTTTAAATTGTAATTTTGTGTTTGTTTTATGTTTGGATATTTGTTTACTTTCTTATTTATGAACTTTTAAAACTTTTGATCTCAATCTTAATTTCCAACTATTTGATAATGTCATGAAGTGAATTCAACCTTGGTGAAATTCAAGATATTTTATCTGAATTATACATTTTCATGAGTAGCATATTATTAAATACTAGTTACTAAATTTTATAAAATATAAAAAAATATTTGAAATCATAATTGAATAATACCAAAATTTAAAATCTCTTAAACATAATTTACAAACAATATACTTCTAATAACACCAAATTTAACTACTTGATTTAAAATCAACAAGTGAATAATAACGAATTATATCCGAATTTCAAAACATTCAAAAATCCATGGTTGGATAATACATTTTAATATTCTGTTTCCGTCTAAAATCTTTCATTAATTTTCAGAATCAACGTCGTATATAATAGGTGATGTAAGAAAAATGTGGAAAAGAATTAAACAATGACCACTGAAAATTAGAAATAATTGCTTTTCTACCTTAAATATCAGCACATATATTGGATTCTCGATGCCGTAAAGAAAAATTATAGCATTGAACGCACCACTTGTGGATATCATCGATGTAACGTTGCAGACTAAAGTTGAATCCTTTGGTATTTTGAGTTGGTTAATTGTGAGATTATCTCGTTCAAACTCAACCACATGACATCCTAGCGGCCATGTTGATTGGAGTGCTCATAGTAGTGAGGAGCATTCTGCCTTTTCTTTTGTCATCCGTCCTTGATGTCCATTCTGTCATTCAGAAAGGTGTTATGTGAATTACGTATAACACATTTCACACATGTATCTATGTCTCATTCATAATGAGGAAGGTCATAATTACATTTCTTCCAACCAATTGGTGGTTTTTTCCAATGGTGCGCCATATTTTGAGTTTGGATATTGAAATGTAATTCGCTTGGTACTACATTTCCCGATTCCAACGTTGATTGAAACCATTTTGTCGTATCCGTTCTCGTACGTTTCAAAGTTCACATTGCATCAAAGTCCACCTTGTTTAAGAGAAGATCATTACGGCTTTACTATAATCTCCAAAGTATCCATAATGGTAATAGACGAGTTGTATTGTTGAAGAGAAGATCAGTGCGGTTTTTTTTTATAATCTCCAAGGTATCTAAAATGGTAATAAACGAGTTATCACAAGTATGGTACCATTGTGGATTGAGAGAAGGTATTGAAATTTATCTAGAGGTTGAATTTTAGGATCACAGAATATATGTGTGGGTATGTCACTTACTCTCAGACTGCTTTCACTTTTTTACACGTGAAAAACACATGGTTACTTGTTTCATATTCGGTACAACATATGCAACAATAACAATTCACCATAATGTTTTCATATCTTATATTTTCAACCACTACAGTTGCTCGAGAAGAAACTCTCCAAAAAAAGTATTTAAGTTTAGAGAAAACGTTGAGTTTTTAGATTTCACGCGCTAACTCTGGATATGTAGCCAAGAGAGGTGCATTCTCTCTTCATTCTCCTAAACATCTTTAATGTCTAACCAATAATCTGATTTGACTGTTACATTTTAGTCTATTTTTTCTTGAATTTTTCTGACTACAAATTTTGACATTTTATTCTAAAATTTTCTTTCTTCTATATTTTTACTACTACAACAAGGACTCGACCCCCACACCCTTTCAAAATCGCGGAGGTAAAAAAACCTTTGACTACATTCTTAAAAAGGATTTGGTGCCAACACAACAAAAAATATAATAATTTAATTTCGATACACATGCATGTGAACATACAAAAAAGATATAATTCTAGGATTTATTAATAATCTTAAAACGGATTTAAAAAAAAAAAAACACAATCTTATGATGATTTATGACTACAAAATAGTTTTTTTGAAAACATGCAACCTTATGATGCATTATTAATAACTTAATAACTATAACGTGGTGTTTTAAAAAAAAACGCAACCCTATGATGCATTAATAACTATAGACAGTGTTTCTCAAGAAGATGCAACCCTTAGATGTTTTAGTGATCATAAAACGATTAGTTGAAAAGATGTAACTCTAAATTGTTTTTATCGAGAGGATGCAACTTTAGAATGTATTAATAACCATAAAACGGGTGTTTGAAAAGATGTAACCCTAAAATGTTCAAATAACCATAAAAGGCTTTCTTCTGAAAAGACACAACCCTTAGAAGTAACCATAAAGCGGTTATATTGAAAAAATGTGATATTTGGAAATAACCATAAAACGATCATTTTCTAAATGACACAACCATAAAACAGTTATATCGAAAAGACGTAATTCTTGGAAAAAGACGTAATTCTTGGAAATAACCATAAGACAGATATATAAATAAAACAAAATCTTTGAAGTAACCATAAGAGACAACCCTTAGAAGTAACAATAAAGCGGTTATATTGAGAAAATGCGATTTTTGGAAAAAACCATAAAACGATCATTTTCTAAAGGACACAACCATGAAACAGATATATCGAGAAGACGTAATTCTTGAAAATAACCATAAAACAGATATATAAAAAAACAAAATCTTTGAAAAAGGATTATATCGAAAAAATAAAATTTTTGAAAAGCGATTATATCGACAAGATACAACTTTTGAAAATAACTATAAAGCGATCATTCTCGAAATAACATAGCCCAAAAATATTCATTTTCTAGATTGCTATTATTATAATGCGGTCTCAATATTTCGATGTATACAATTAAAAAAAACCAATTTGATGTTTAAATAACTAATACTAGTACAAGGAAACAAACACTCACACCACGATATAGTTTGATATTAGACAAATGAATTATGTCAGTGAAAAACGTTTTTAATCCCACATCCATTTCACTGATTGGAACCATAGTTTTTCGTCTAACCAGTAAAATAATTTTTGGATTTGTATGCCATTTAAATCGATTGATTTGTAATTTGGCATATTTAAAATGGTATAATGCATATAAAAAATATAGTTGGTACCCAAATCGCTTGTGGGTGTCTTTTCATCTTGGTATTTTTAGCAAGATTAACGCGCTTAAATATTTCAAATATATGCGACCCATAGAATCTGCTTTTAGGTTTAAAGAATCAATATTTCCGTAGAGAATTGTTAAATCCAAAAAATCACTACATGCCCCACCCATTTCCGAGAACAAATTATTTGGAAATTTCATTAGTTTTCTATGTTTAAATTTTTGTCATAATATATGCATTGTGTAAAGAGATCCAAAATTCTTTACACAAATCAAAAATTTTAGAAACTTCATCAATTAATAGAAAGATCAATATTTTTAAATAATTTAAAAATAATTAAATGACATTTTTTATCTATCTTATACTTAAAGTGAATTATACTAATAGTCATGATTAACAAAACGACCAACGAAAGAAAAGCTAAAACATAAACATATATATGCCAAACAGTTTTTTTTTAAAAGACGCTACTCTTAAAGTTAACCATAAAGCAGTTATTTAGAAAAAGGCGAAAATCTTGACAAAACGATTATAATGAAACGACGCAACTCTTTGTAAATAACTATTTAACGGGGTTTTTACGAAATATCACAATCCAAAAATATTCATTTTCGAAAAGACGCAGCTCTTAAAGAAACCAAAAAGTGGTTATTTTTAAAAGACATAACTTTTGACGAAACAGTTTTACTGAAAAGACACAGTTCTTGACAAAACGGTTATAACGAAAAGACATAATTTTTGACAAAACGGTTTAACAAAAAAATGCAATTCTTGCAAATAACCATAAAGCGATTTTAATCGAGAAGATGCAAACTTTCAAAATAACATAATGCAGTTTTTTTTAAAACTCGGCACTAGCAAAAACCTATATATAGAAGACGGTTTTCCGAGAAAACACAAAAAAAAAAATACTCATTTGTTTAGGTTATATATAGAGGAGCTATGTTGGAAACTAATTTAACAAATTTGACATGTCAGAATCATATAATAATTTATAAAACTTTTGCGTGCAATTTTATAGGGCATAAATAACATATGGCTAATTTCATTAAGAAAAACAAAGTAACGTGACAGCCAATGGGGTGGAGGGCTTTGTAGCACAGTATAAATGATAAGCTTTTAATGCGCAAATCTTCTTCATTTTCTGCTGCTTTGTCTTTATTGCAGATTTCAATGGAGGAGAAGAACGGTGGCGGCAAACGGAAGACTACTCCTTCAATCCCGGCTAATTACGTCAGCATCCTTCAACTCCAGGAGCGTTGGGTCAACGAGAAAGAGAGGAAGCAAAAGGAAGAAAAAGAAGAAGAAGAAGAAGAAGAGAGACGACGGAAACAACAACAGATTGAGGAACAGCGAAGGATAGAGGAAGACCTGAAGAAATCGGAGGTTAACGGAAAACGAGAGGAAACTCATTTAGATCGAAGTAATCGGAAGCATAGGAAGAGTAAGAAAAAGGAATCGATTGACGGCGGAGAAGCAGAGAAGGAGGAACCGGCGGCGATCGGAAGCGAGATAGGTGACGATGCGGTTCTGAGGGAGAAAGGAGTATCGGAGAAGAAGAGGCGATTTAGGAAACGATATGATAGTAGGAAGAAGAAAAATCAACATGTGGCTGTGACTGTGAAGGAGGATATCGTCGAGTGTGGATCAATCGCGACGGAGAACAATACTCCGGTGAAGGATGAGATTCGAGTTTACAGGGAGAAAGAAGAAATAGCAAAGGGTAATGGACCGCGTGAGAAAACAGCCGTTACGGATTCGACGGCCGTAGAAACACAATTTGAGAATCTCTCTATCAAAAGAGGAGAATCCCAAACCAGATGGAGTAACCGTAATCGGATAAACCAGAGGCATGTTAGAATAGGAGCTGCTTCTACAATGGTGTGGGTGAAGAAAGAGCAAAACGAGAGAGCTGGTGATGGAATTGGAAATGGCGTGAAGCCATCAAATGCGTAACCTTTTGCTTAAGGTTTGATTAATGTTGCTTCTTGGTTTTGTTTCTTAGGGTTTTATGTATTACTGGTTTTGATTGAGCAATCATGTTACTCTGGTTTCAGGTTTGCTGCTTTTAAGAACAAGTATCTGGATGGGGATTTTCTTTCATGTTCATAGAACAGAGAGATCATGCTATTGGCTTAAAGACGATTGTATTGCAAATGTATATAGGTTTGAGTCGCAAAACATGATCGCAAGATATACTTTTGAATCTCTGTTATTGGGTTGCAGTTATAGTCCAATATAGATTGTTGAACTGAAACAAGTGTTGAAGCTCGTAACTGGATTGTCTATCTAGAACAAATTATTTAATTAATACGTACACAGCTTTGGTGAAATTCACCCAATTCAATTTTAACATTTACTTGGGATAGTATCACATTCCTAGAGCACAAGTTTGATTGTAAAATTTACAGAAAAATGTAAGTATCACAAGTATACAGATTCATTACTTAGACAGAAGCTGGTGTTGGTGTTGAGGTTGGAGTTGATGTTGTTGTTGAGGCAGGAACCCGGTTTTCAGGCGGGATCTCGGTAAACTCGGAAAGAATTGCTCGGAATTCGTCGCCTCCAATGGTTTCTTTCTCGAGAAGCACTTCAACAATCTTGTCCATGGCTTCACGATTGTTCCTTATGTGGCTTAGAGCTATCTCGTATGCACTGTCTGATAGTTTCTTCACTGCAGAATCAATGTCTTCTGCAAGCTTTTCAGACATAGAGTTTCTTGCCATCATCCTCATGATGACATCGCTTTGAGCCGATGAATCCATCAACGACCATGGTCCAATTTCAGACATTCCAAATGTTGTTACCATCTGCAAGTGAATAACCAACAGTCTCAATATTTTACTAGTTTAAAGATCAAACTTATCACCAGGTCCGAACATGAACAATGTGAAGCTGAAAGTGTTGTCGATACCTGCTTAGCCAAACCGGTGATCTGTTGCAAGTCACCAACTGCGCCAGTGGTAACCTCAGGCTCACCAAAGATGACTTCTTCAGCGGCTCTACCACCGAGTCCACCAACAATTCTTGCAAACAGTTGTTGCTTGGAGATAAGAGTTGGGTCATCTGATGGAATGAACCAAGTCAGACCTCTCGCTTGGCCTCTCGGTATCAACGTCACTTTTTGCACAGCATCATGCCCTGGAGTCAATGTTCTGCAAAGAACAAAGAATTAAATTCAAATTAAGCTCTTGCTCAGAAAATATGGAGACATGGTTTGAATCTTATTCTCACTTACCCACAAACTGCATGACCAACTTCATGATAAGCAACCAAGCTTTTGCTCTTCCCATCTGTCATCACCGTTCCTTCCATGCCAGCAACAATTCTGTCAATGGAGTCATCAATCTCTTTAGATGATATCCCTGTCTTCCCGCGTCGCCCAGCCAATATTGCAGCCTCATTCAAGAGGTTAGCAAGATCTGCTCCGCTAAATCCAGGTGTTCTCATTGCTATTACTTCAAGTGAGACATCATTCTCAAACTTCTTATTTCCAGCATGAACCTTGAGAATATCTGTTCTTCCCTTAATGTCTGGAACGTCGACACTTACCTGCATCAGAAACTCAGATCTAAGCACCAGCTCTAGGAGTAGTATAGGGTTACAAAATAAATCAATGGGTATTAATCATATAATACCTGCCGGTCAAACCGTCCTGGCCTCAACAAAGCAGAGTCAAGAATGTCTACTCTGTTGGTTGCAGCAACTACGATAACCCCGGTGTTACCTTCAAATCCATCCATCTCAGTTAGTAGCTGATTGAGAGTCTGTTCTCTTTCATCATTACCTCCACCAATTCCAGTTCCTCTCTGCCGACCAACAGCATCAATTTCATCTACAAAGACAATGCACGGAGCGTTTTCCTTGGCTTTCTTGAAAAGATCGCGGACTCTTGAGGCACCAACACCGACAAACATCTCAACAAACTCAGAACCGGAGATGGAGAAGAAAGGCACACCAGCTTCACCAGCAATAGCTTTTGCCAAAAGGGTTTTCCCTGTACCAGGAGGACCGATAAGGAGAACACCTTTCGGGATCTTGGCACCAACCGCAGTGAATCTCTCGGGCTTCTTCAGAAACTCCACGACTTCCATGAAATCTTGCTTTGCTTCATCAACTCCAGCAACATCATCAAATGTTACACCAGTGTTCGGTTCCATTTGGAACTTTGCTTTGGACTGACCAAACTGAAGTGGGTTTCCAGGACCACCAGGTCCACCCATTCCTCCAGAGGAGCGTCTTGAGAGAAGGAACAAACCACCAATCAAAAGCAAAGGGAAAGCAAGATTACCAAGCAAGTTAAATAACACAGAACCTTGGTCTTCTTGTGCATTATGTGCTGCAAAATCAATATTCTTGGCCCTCAGTTTTTGTAGAAGCTCCTGACTTAATCCAGGTAGCTGAACACGTACGCGCTGAACACGGTTACCCAACTCGGGCGAAACAGCTTCCACAATAGCTATTGTACCATTCTCATACAAATCAACTTTATTCACCCTATCCTTATCCAAATACTCTAGAAACCTAGAATATGACATCCTAGAAGAAGAAACCCCTTGCCCTTGTTCTTGTTCATCAGCATTTGCTTTTCCACTTCCAAGCAAACCGATTCCAGCGTTACCTAACAAGATTTGGAGAAAACCTCTTCTTCCTTCGTTTTTCTTCACATCCAAAGAAGCCTTCACGACATTAACCTTAAATGTCCTAGAAATACTTGAGGAAAGGCCAATCTGTCTCCGGGAAAGGCTTTTACTTAACCTCTGTTTGGTTGTGTGTACTGACAACAATCCATTTCCCACAAGACAAGCAGATGAAGCTGCCATCTGAAAAACAAGGACTAAAGTAATTAGATGATAGCAAAATCACATGGCTTAAGAAACGAAATGGCAAACAAGGAATCAGTAGACAAAACATACAAGTTTCTTCAATCAATTAAAATTTTACAAGTACAAGAACCTAATCCTCAGTAAATACATGACTACTATCTCCATCTTAACGAAGAAATGGAACCAGAGAAGTAGAACTAAAAACAAAGCGACAAAAATCAGAGTTTATCGAACAAAAACCCAGTCAGAGTCAATTCACCGAACGAGAATTAATAGAGCTTAACCAAAGTAAGAGGCAGAAGAAGAAGAAGAACCTGTATGGATTAGCAGAAGGAGAATCTCGCGGTGAGCAATTTGGATGATGGAAAAAAAAAGAAGAGCGAACAATGGACTTGGGGATTTTTTTTTTTTTTTTTTTTTTTTTAAGGGAACAGATGTGGTTCGTGAAGAGTTTACGTGCCTTTCATTTAGTGGTCAACTAAATTAACCGAATCCCTACGAACTAATGGAAAATGGTTATTTTAATATTGAACTATCCGTTTTACACCAAAATAACTATTAACTTTGCAATGAGTAAAAAAATTTACTAAATTTTTAATGATTCGGTCAAATTTGATATATAATTAGTCAACTTTAACATCCGTTAAAAAACCGTTAACTACTGTTTACTTTATCCGTTAAGTTTTAAAACGGAGTCGTTTTGAAATTAGAAAAAAAGCCCTCCTAAAATCATTTTAATACCAAACTTTCCATTGTGAGCCAAAAAAATACCAACTTATGAGCCATAAAATACACAAACTTATGTTGATTCAACCAAATTAGGTATAAAATTAGTCAACTTTAGCCAAACCAAGGTCTGGAGACATGGAGAGCAGGGATCTTTAGGTTGAAGGTAGACATAATAGTTCCACTGATGATCTTGAGATGTTTTGAAAATCTTTATGGTTCTTTGTAGATTCAATCACACTCTCTTGCAAGGATGAATCAGAATTACTAACGAAGATTTGGGTCCTTCAAAGGAAAGGTTTCTATCTCGAATTCTTCTAAGAAGAAGCACCGAGCCAAGAAGCGATATTCGGAGAAGAGAGCTAAGAAGAGACCCATACTGATTTTACGTCCTTCAACCTTGAAACTTGAGTTTTCAATGAGAGGTCACGTGATAGAGTTTTTAAACGGAATTGTTTATCGTGCAGCTATCTGTTACAAGCCATTTGCTTTGTTCTTGCTTGACAAAGCTGTTTGGTAAGATTCTTTCTACAGTGGTATAGTCAGTGTTGTGTATGGTACTCGAATACCGTTGGTAAAGTATGACATCGCTTCCGCTGCGTTGAAATTAGCCAAGGTGCTTGCATACCCCATTTACACTAGCTTAATTGATGTTGTCTCCTAGTCTTCGATTAAATTGATGAGTTATTTCATGTCTGTCGGCTCTTTGTTCTTGCGAATAGGATCGATAAATATGTTCCAAATTTTATTTCATGGGACATCAAGAATGCAGGTATTCCAAACTCCCGTAGATCCGGAGCCACTGTCCATGCTGTTGTGAAGATAAGGATTTGTGGTTATTGTGGTCCAATTGTGATTGAAGCATATGTTGGCCTAAAGGAAAGACTGAATCCGAGGATCAAAACTGGCTTGACAAAAGCAAATGTCAAACTCGTTTCAGCAGAGTCGGCCATCAAGGATGCAGCGGATAAGTTACTGGTAGCTCATCTTAACACGATTCACCATTACAGAGCGAATTATGTTTTCATAGGGGGTGATGCGATTCCAATTGGAAGACTTATGAACTTTGGTTGTCGGCAATTCTCCTATATCCCACAATTCATACAAACAAACTTCTTAAGAGGATTATCGCTTCCGGAATGGATTGGAATTCTTTCCTCAAATTAAAATAATCAGAGAGTTTTTTTGTTGTTTTTTAGGATATTAAAAAAACAAAAATTAATGAGTTAGGACATCTACTCGGTAAATAAAAGTTGGATATACCCTATTTATGTTCATTTTTCATATTGTTAAGAAACAATGTTACTATTATTTCAACACAATCATAACTAAATAACAGACCATAGTAAGGGTCTTGCTACAAAGCACAAATGATATAGAGAAATTGAACTTTCATACAAGTGCTCGAATAAACTATACTTAAAATTCTGCTGATCAAACTAATGCTGCTACACAAAATAACAAGAAAGTTACCTCTTGCAAAGTTCTGAACGGTATCGAGATCCGTTGTACAAAATAAACCACATCAAGATAATCACCAAAGAATCTAAAAAAAATAGTTGAGGAAAAGGCACGAGCTGTGTTTTGTTTTCCACAAAACTGAAATTTCATGCATAACTCAAATATGCATAGCTCAAATATACATAATTTCATTTTAAGTCCGATGAGTAGTGTATTGTGGTATTTCTCAAAAGAATTTTGGGTTTATGGCATTTTTGATAAATTTCTTAAAAAAAAAAATGAACTAAAACAGAGAACGCGTGACTATAGAGAGACTCAAGCGATTCAAAAGCAGCACCCGAAGATCTTCGACGGAAGATTTATGACTCCCGATTAGATGAGAGATCAAAATTGAAACCGCGAGTTTAATAACTGGAAAAGTCTGGATACGACGGACACGGTGAAACTGCTGATCACTTTGGTTGATGATTTATATTACCGGTTAACTGATATGAGTTACATGTTAGTGAAAATTACCAGAAATGCCATTTTTTGTAATTACTTTTGAAATCTGCCATATTTCTGATATGTTTCTAAAATTGCCACAATTTAGGAATTGGCAATTGTAAAAAGTCAGATTTGCCCCATGCACACATCTCTTTTCTTCTTCCTTCTTCTTTCCTTGTAAATCCCCCATTTCTCTCTCTCTCTTTTCTCTTCCCCTCGTAAATTCCCATCTCTCTCTCTCTTAATCTGTTTCTCTTTTTCTTTTTTCACAAAAACAAAAGATGAAAAAAATAAAATAAAAAACATCATCACCATAGAAATAGAGAGAAATTTTCAGCCATCCACATACAAATCCTCTCTCTATACCTGTCTCTCTCTCTCTCTTAGTGGACAACTTTCTTTCTGCCATGATTTTAGTGGACAACTCTTCTCTCTTTTCTCTCTGTCCTGATTTTAGTGGACAACTCTATGTAACGATTTTAGTAGATAACTCTCTATCTCTTTTTGTCATAGTTTTAGTGGACAACTCCACGATTTTAGTGGACAACTTATTGTCCACACGTAATAATACATTCCCAAGTTGTCCACTCGGTCATATCTTCTATCTACGAAGATATTTGGACGTGGAAATCTTCTTCTATTTCTATTTCTAGAAAAAAACATAACGATTATTTAGTTTTAGTCATGTGGACGATAAATAATAGGTACATACACATATAAAAAGTGTTACGTGTTGACATTTAAAATACGATCGTGGACAACTTTAATTAGAGATAGGAGAGGTATTTATGTCCACCACCAGCCACTGTCATTTTTGTCTACAACCACCGTCTTTGTCCACCATCCATCACTAATCTTTGTTCACCACCAACTATCACCATGAGAGAGATGAAAGATATTTACGTGAAAGAGAGAAGAAAAAGATAAAAAAAGAGAGAGAGGAAAAATTTATGTGGAAAAGAAAAAATGAGAGAGAGAAAAAGGGATTTGAGAAAGAGAGAGAAATATGATGTATGGAAGAAGAGATGTGAGGGTAAAAATATATTTTGTTTATACACTAAAAGACAAAAGATGGCATTTGATGAAAAGAAATCTAGAAAATGGCATATTTTAAAACAACTTTTTGAGAAATGGCAATTGGGATAATATTTCCTATATGTTAACGGTTATTGGACTACTAGGAACAAAGAAAATCAATATAGCTGAGATTGCTATAACAAAAAAAAAATCCCTAGTGTAAAGAAAATAGCTCAAGATCCAAAAATTAGCAATCATTTGTTGTTTGGTTGGGTTTCATGTTCAGATATTGATTGCAGAAACCTCGTGTGACCGGATAACAATCTTCTGAGGCTTCTGTATTGCCTGTACCAAAGACAGAACAATGTAAGCATAAGAGACAGAGCAGACCACTCGAGGAACAAGCAACAAAAATGTTGAAGAGATTACATCTACATCATGATCTTAACATTTACACCAACAAAAAATAAAATGTTGAAGAGTTTGGTTACATTACTACTGAGTAGCAAGTCATGTGGCTGGAGCATGTGAATCACATCTCCCATTTTAGGTCTCTCTTCAGGATCAACACAGCGCAATGCGATCAACACAATCCGTTTGAGTTCCTTTACAGTAGGAAATTCAGGCAGGTTTGGATCAAGAACATCTACTATCATGTGATTCGCCACCATTGTTTTGATCCAGTCCACAAGATAAACCTGCAAAAGAACCACATTGTTTATTTCCCTGGTAACCTTCAAGGTACAGAAATGGTAATTTATAGTCAAAATATGTATTTTCCACTCTCACATTTGGTGAGCTTTGGTCTACAGAGACTCTCCCTGATACTAGCTCCATTATCAAAGTCCCAAAGCAATGCACATCCATTTTCTCATCCAGAATACTACTGTGACTGGTGAATCCAACGTCAAGTATCTTTGGATTCCATTCATAATCCAGAAGAATATTGCTCGGTCTTATATCTTGATGAGTAATCCTTGGTTCAATGTCCTCATGAAAATACGCGAGTCTGATCACAACACAAAACATGAATAACCAACAATGTTCTCATGCATATATAATACAAATCCATATAGAGAAAAGATCATCAAACCCTTTTGCTACTCCTTGAATGATCTTCATCCTCTTTCTCCAAGTCAAAGGCCGGTTTCTCCCTGAAGATCCATGAAGCCATTCGCGCAAATCGCCTTTCTCAGCGTATTCATACATAAGAACCCTAAAATTTATAGACTCATGAGTCTACATTACAACACAAGTCACACAAAAGAAGCAATATACACTAATATACCTCTCGTCTCCTTCAATGCAATATCCAAGGAGTCTCGCCACATTCTTGTGTCTGACAGTTGCAATCATCTCAGCTCTTGTTATGAATTCTTTATCATCTTCATACCTGGTTTTTTACTTTTATTCTCAGATCAAAATATCAAGATTCCAAGATTTATGAGAAGATCAAGCAATAAAGAAACACCTTTGATCAATAATGGGGAAGAAGCGTTTGACAGAAACAGCGATTGTACCCATCAAGATTCCGCGATACACTATCGAAGAATCTCCTTTAGCAATCAGATTCTCATCTGCAAAAACCCATCAGTCACATTCTGAATCTCCATGAATGTAAACACTGTGAAGCTTCCAAATCCACCAGTAGATGAGAAGCTGCGAGTGTAGTAAGGAATATGGGCAGATTACCGACTAACCGGAGAGATTCTCAGGTTCTCTCTTTCGTCGACGCAACGGTTGTACGGATTATATCGTCTGTTGTTTAAGGGAGCGTGTGACAAAGGCAGACAAAGCTTTGATTTTAGCCTGAATGGTTCTTGTCTACCTTTTCTCCTGTGTAAGATGAAACAGAGGAAGACAAAAACGATCAACGCGAGGAGGAAAGCTATGGAAGCGGAAGCTGTGATGAGTATCCAAAGCTTGACGCCAAAGAAAGAAGTGTGTTGAGAGAGTTTGTGTTGGATCAAATCTGATCCTTGTGATGATATATGATGATTCTCTTCATCACTATCAGTTTTTGTGGTGATAAAAATGATAAATCAGAGAAAAGTAAGATATCGAGCCAGTTCTTCTGCATTCTCATTTAAGTTTTTGTTTTTGTTTTTGTTTTTGTGGGTTTTTGAAATGCGGTTTTAAAAGTGTGCAAGAAGATTTGGTAGTAACCAAAGATGTAGCATAAGAGGTTATGAATTTTATTTGACTGCGTCTATAACAAATATCAAAGAATTTTTAGGGCTTACGATCTATATATTTCTTGGAATTGGATAATAGGAATCTTTGATCACTCTATTGTCTTATTAATTTCTTTAAATTTTTTTTGAATAAATTATAGATATGGAACATTAAATACAGAAGACCATTTTTACGAGAAAAAGAAACTAGAAAGTTTTGACATTTCGAGTCAACTTGAATGCATTCTCTAGAGCATAAAATTATGGGTGAATTTAGTAATATCTATGGACAAACTAAAAAATTAGGTAGAAATCCCTTATATATTATTATATATTATTTGAGAAGTGATTTTGTTGAATTTGCTTACATGTCAACTCCACAATCACTCTCCAAATAAATGATTACATGGCATACTTTTTATCATGACATGACAAAATAGTAGGTGTGCAGCAGAAAAGAACATTAATCAAACAACATTTACACCCCTTATAGATACTGTATTCCATTCTATATTTAGCCATCATTACATCAATCTTCCCTCTTCCCCAGGGAGTTCCACTGAGATATATATATAACGCAGATTTTGTATTTTCCACATCAATGAAAGCATACTTGTATGAAGAAAAAGCCAATCTTTTAGTTTGAATCTAAAATACAAAACTTGCAACAAACTGAAGGAAAAGGTCACAAACCCTAAGGGTACACCGGTTTGACACTCAAATGGAACAAAACCCTTCTGATCTCTCCACACAAACGGAAACGTGTATGCAATGCGCTCTTGATATCATCCCTAGGAAGGGAAGTATTGAATGAAAGTGCATTTTGGATGAGATTTAGAATTTAGTATGAGTAGATACAAAGGAGTTGAAAAACTAATGGTAAAGTAGGTGAAACAAAGTTGTTGAAGCAGTTTTCTGTACCAGTCGATAAGTACTACAGAAAGTGCTACAGCGGACTGAAAATACTACAGCGGACTGGATTGAACTTAAAACCACATGGGCTTAAAAAGATGGGTTGGACCAAGCTACTCAATTGTCAAGGACAAGCTTAGACGTGGAGTAGAGGTGGAGAAGTACCTTGGAGAGGATTAAGAAGCATTGTAGATCTTCCTTATCTCTTGGCTAAGAATAAGGAAAGGGAGAATATTCTTGAAGATTTTATATCATCAAGACTTGGAGATGAAGGCTAGGGTTAGCTTCCTATTATGTATAAATAGGAGGGCGTGAGTTTTGTAGAGCTTGATCCCCACGATGTGAGAGAATTCTTAGTAAAGGTTTTGGGGGTTCATGAAATAACACAAAATAATGGGGCTAAGGATTTATCTTGTAAGGTTCTTGGATCGTGTATAAATCCATGAACACGTGAGGCTAGATAGGTTGTTTTAGGTGGAACTCGTAAGTGCATCTATAAGATCTTCTAGTAAGCAATATGCCTTAGCAAAATGGATTAAGGGTTGTCTTGTAAGAGATCCTTGTCGAAGAGGCTAAGGTGTAGTTGTAGTTCGTTCATGGATTATGATAGATTCTTGAACGTGAGAGGCTAGATTAAGAAAATTGAGTAGAACTTGTAAGTACGCTTGATGATTGATCTAGTAATATATTTTGAGAAAAGAAAACCCCGTGTTATTTGTGTTGGTTGCATGTACAAGCACTTGTATCAACAGCTGTTCAATTGCTCTGTATTACATACCTTTAGTACTCTCTGTTACATCAACTCTCGCACTTAGATCGAATCCCTTGACGAAAAGGGACTTGTCATCGTTTCCCTTCCAATTTTTATCATCGTAACAGCACTCATCATGTATGGCTTCCACATTTTCCTAATTAAGGGTAAAACAAGATTTCTATTATGCGTATAACAGAGTCATAGTAACAAACTTATACATTATTGAAAGAAAAAAAACATTTACCTTCAATGAAATCTTTGGTATACCAGCAGTTTTCTCTAAAGTCTTATCAAGTTTTTTCATAGTTTCAGCTATCTCTTCCATATAATTCCTTAATCTATTCATTCCCTGCCACTGGATTAGAAGAAAAACTGAAAAAGAAAAGCCAAAAACCAAAGTAATAGTTTTATCTTACAATCCTTGAGTGCACATAGATAGTCTATGATAGATTGATATGTTTTCGAATTAAAATTTATCATGCTAAATGAATATGAACTTGCAATAATTGTCTAATACAGTCCATTCTCCCTTTTATTATAGAAAAATTCCATATATTTTGATAATATTTTCATTCTCCTAAAAACTTTTTGAGATTTTTATGAATAAAAAAATAAACTATAGTAACTAAGGAAATTATCATGGATAAAGAAATTCTAACATGATATTTTACTAGATATAGGGTAAATCTAACCTTAAATTTCTTCTTGTGTATTCTCTGCTTTTTCGGATTTAATTTGGTCTCCAAATCATCAAAATCTCTCTTAGATAGTCTATCATAGACTGCTATGTTTTCGAATTAATATTTATCATGCTAAATGAATATGAACTCCTTACAATCTTTTTCTAATACAGTCCATTCTCCCTTTTACCGTAGAAAAAGGTACACTACGTGATTTCATATATTCTTATAATATTTTCATTCTCCTAAAAACATTTTGAGATTTTTATGAATAAAAATTAATTATAGCAGCTAAGGAAATTATCATGGATGAAGAAATTTTTTTTTGTGCAACATTGTTTTTCATTTCTACTCTTCCACAATACAATAAGAGAGAATTATACATCCTCTTAAATTTCGGTAATACAATTTAAAAACAATAAAGATTAAAGCAGATAGAGATTGATCAATTGACAACGAACTCAGAGCTAGATCCGAATGTGTCAAAGAGATCTTACCGGCAAAGCCGCAATGGCCGCCAAGGCTGGAATTAGTCACTTGTAGTGACGTTGAAGCTGAAGCCTCGCCTCCAGGAATCGCCAAAGCGCTCCTGTTTGTTTTTTCGGGTCTTGAGACTTCTAAACAATAAATCAATTCGGCAAAGACATTCATAAGTTTTTCCGGTACAGAACTCGGGAATAATTCACCACTCAAAGAGAAGGAAGTTTGCAACGGTCTCTCGCATAAAAAAAAAATTGCTAAGCTCGATATCTCCAACCATGAATTGATCGTAGCTCTCACGGTATACAAACCGAGGATGCCCTCCAAAGATTTGGTTCTGGGAGATGGATTTGAAGTGAGAAAAGGGTTTGGGCTACAAAGCCCACCTGACATATATTGGTCCAATAAAACTCCTCACCGAATGCATAACGATATAGCGACGGCGCTACAACGGGATCAGGAGGAGACAGCCTTATCCGATAGCTAAACCGGAGGGGTGGATGAAAGGCTATGATACACCGGAGACTCGCCAAGTCGGGTTTGAGCCATCTCCGGGATGGAGGAAGGTGGTGAGCGAAGGTGAATGATGCAGCTGTCGGGAGCCTAGAGATGCGGCTGACGATTATGTATTACTTAATGGGTCTTTCCACTAGGGAATACCCAATGACATAAATTGGCCCAAACTCAATATAAGAACAACATCGAGAAAGTTCCCGGAAGAAGGCACGTCGGAAAAGAAGCTTTGACAAGTCACATTGACGGTTAAACTCGGGGATGATGGCCATAGGAGAAGCTTGATTTTCTGATATCTCCCCGGAGCCAAAGCTTTTACTAGCGAGACTGATATTAGAGCAGAGTGAAGGGGAAGTGGTCTCTTTAGGCTCGACGTGGAGGAAACTGATTTTAACGAGCTCAGCAACAACATGCCCAAAACGGTGAGTAAGTTGATAGGTTCTCTCGTCATTGCATCCGAGGAAAATCCACTTTTCCTAGAAAAGGGAAATGATGAAACGATTCTCTTTCCATAAAGGGATGAAGGTGAAATGGATCTTTCCCTTAAAAGGGAGGAAAATGGGAATGATCTCTCCCTTTCCTCCCTGGCCAAGGAGGAAGTTGATACGAAGTCCATTCTCATTACATAGGTGGACAAGTAAATTACAGGAAAAAAAACCAGGATTTTAGGGCATGGGCAATGGGGTGTTCTTAAGCCACTTCTAAAAATATAAAATTATTAAAACAGACACTTTTTTTTTTTTACTCAACTTTATACATTCTCTTTCATCTTTTTACTCAACTTTTATTAATTTTATATTTAAACACTATCTCTTCCTTGTAAGAACACTCTCCAAAAGTTCTACTTTAAGAACACTCTCCAAAAGTTCTACTTTAAAAACACTCTCTCTTCTTTTTACTCAACTTTTATTAATTTTATATTTAAACACACCCACTATCTCCTCTCTTTACTCAAATGTTATTAATTTTATATTTCAATACACCCTACAAAACATTCTCTTTCTTTCTTTTACTTAAATTTTAATAATTTTATATTTTAAAAACTTGCTTCAGAGCACACCCATTGCACATGCCCTTAGCAGCAAGCATCAGTTGTGTTGATTTGAAAGATGGGCCAAAATCAGCTCGAACACAACAAGCCTGTTGGACCAGGCCTGTCCAAGAGCCCATTAACAGATTGAAGATACAATGAGGTCCATGACCTAAGTTTGCTTCACGACTAGGCGGAGTGGTCGGATTTGTGGAAGAGGATGGCCGGAAAGCATCAAGTGTTGAGGAACAACAAAGCCGAGCGGTTTAACAAGCGTCGCCGTTACAACCGCCGGAGAAGGATTTCAGATCTGAGCAAACGACATCAACAAAATGGGTGAGGAAAGTTAAACTGGGTAAGGCGGCGGCTCTGTTGAGAGACTTGTTGGTCAGTTGCACAGGAGGACGCGGCCGGTCAGGAGGTATAGGCGGATCTGGCGGAGGAACGACTTCTAGTAGCGACAGAGCTGACGCGGCCGAGCGAACCTCCTAATGATTTGGCGATGTCGACAGAGGTGAGACCACCGAACGGAGATTCTGCTTCACCGGAGACATGTGCATCGATTTAGATGAGGTCACCGAGAGTTCTTCACTTAGCATGAGAGGGTTTGTGTATATGTTCTCGCCGGAGCGTTCTGAGGCGGCGGAGTGAGAAACCTAACTTCAGAGGAAGAGAGCACCCTGACGACGAGAAGGATCTGCAACGAGGATGCTAAGGCAGTCCATTCCGGCAAGAATCAGCTTTGGTGGCTGTCTTATTTTGCTTGCCTGAGAGAAGCAAACCTAGGGCGAACTCGTGTTGTTTTTGAACCACGCGGATGAAGAAATTCTAACATGATATTTTACTATATCTATATAATTATATATGAAGTTCGAAATCCTAGGTGGCGCCCTCAGAATAAATTTGAGGGTGGTTGATTACAAGGATACTCTTTTCTAAAAAATAAAAATACATGTTATGCCATTATTAATACGGTTTTGGTTATATTAATCGCATTATCAATACGAGTTCGGTTACGTTAATTCAGTTTAAGTTATTTTCGGTTTAAGTTATGATGATATAATTATATATGAAGTGCGAAATCCTAGGTGGTGCCCTCAGAATGAATTTGAAGGTGGTTGATTACAAGGATACCCTCTTCTAAAAAATAAAAATACATGTTATGCCATTATTAATACGGTTTCGGTTATATTAATCGCATTATCAATACGAGTTCGGTTACGTTAATTCGGTTTAAGTTATTCTCGGTTTAAGTTATGATATGAAGTGCGAAATCCTACGTGGCGCCCTCAGAATAAATTTGAGGGTGGTTGATTACAAGGATACCTTCTTCTAAAAAATAAAAATACATGTTATGCCATTATTAATACGGTTTCGGTTATATTAATCGCATTATCAATACGAGTTCACGTTAATTCGGTTTAAGTTATTCTCGGTTTAAGTTATGCATAAGCCCAATATGTTAATTCGTTCATAAGCCCAATTCAAAAGGTTCTGTTATTGCCATCGTTAACTTATATATGTTAAATATTCGGTCAATATTTAATGATGAAGATATAACAATATTATTGTCAATTAATACTTAATGATGAAGATATATGAATCTTATTGTAAATCTTTCGTTAATATCGAATTATATATTTATGTCAAAATTATATATTTACTTAATTCCAACTGCAAAACCCTAGGTCTCTCTATGTATATATATGTGTGTTTTCGTATCCCATGCGAAGGAAAAACACCTCTTCAATGACTACGTACAAAGGTTCGTTCATATGTCTAACTATTCCTTTCCCCTATCTATTCTATTATGTCATGTACTATTGTTTTCTCATAATTTTCCAATTTGTTTAGGACCTCTGGTTTATATTTGTCGAATACATCCAAATTTGGTCCCAAATCCTTTCTCAGCTCGATGGATTACTCATGTCGACGTCTATATTACCTACGAAGATAAATCAATCATACGTCGCATAAACCGCCCATCTAATGGTAGTGTATCAATCACTTCATGTATTGTTTTCAAATATCTATTCTCATATACATGGTGTAATATATATGATATCAAGTTGTATAGATTACTCGCGTGGTCTATTGGGACTTCCGTCTTCTGTCTCCTACCCTTGGTTTGGATATAATTGTTTCCTCTACGTACAAGGTATTTACTATCTCAATGGTTAATTACGTTCCGTATAGTTAGTCTTCGTAATATACTAGCATCCATTTCTTTGTCTCTTTTGTTTTAAGGCTTTCCTACACCTTTTGTCTTCGATTTGTCCTTAAATTGTTGGAGATTGATTGATCCAATTATATATCTTGCCAAAAATGTAAGCAAATCAAATATAATACAAATATTTGTTATTTAATAATACTACTAACCAATATTGTATTCCAGATATATAATAGATCTAACAATTTGGTGCTTCAAAGAACATCTATCCATCAAGATGTTTTTACTCATGTCAACTATTTTCCGATTGAGTATTCCTAATACTTATTATCATCATTCTTATAGTTTTAAATAAAACTTAATAAATTCTTTCTTATCAAATATTGTATTCCAGATATATAGTAGATCTAACAATTTGGTGCTTCAGAGAACATCTATCAATCAAGATGTTGTTATTCATGTGAACTATTCTCTAAATTCGGAGAGTATTCTTAATAATTATTATCATCATTCCAATGTTTTTACATAAAATTTAATAAATTATTCCTTCTTCACGTAGGTATTGGGTTGCCTTTATTGTTTGAGACGACAGTGTGTCTCACCCAATAGTTTTTTGTTACTCACTTGGCTATGTTTCACGGTTCGTTTATTTCATCCTCTGTTCTTAGATTTTCATGTTATTCAATTAACTAATGTTATTGATTTATACTTTGTCTGATTATAATTGTTATTTGTTCTTCTTTGATACAACAAAAACACTATAGGCAAGCGTGTGTCATGCTCTACACTCACGTCAATACGAGCTCCATTCCTTTATCTGTTTCGAATGAGTTTTCATACTGGAGATCGTATGGTTCAATATTCGTTTTCTTCGATTAGCAAGTCAAGGACAACCATTTGTTCCGTCTAAATTTTGTTATGCCCTTGATTTATTTTGTTCATATATTATGTCGTGGATTTGCAGTTCTGTTTACCATCGGTTGTGTTTTTCGATATTGACCTGATTTTCCTTTTATGTTAACCTAACTTCATTTTCTTTCTATGGTATTTATGAAAAGTTTCGCATCTCTTCATCCATCTATGATTATCTTATGTCAATATTTCTATATTTAAATTTATTGATTTCTCATCTCAATCTTGCACAAATTGTGTTCTTCTTAGTATGATTTCGGTACTATACTACTTATGATTTGGTACTAAACTTTTAATGTCATCGAAACATCTTAAATTATAAGATACTACTTTCTAATTAGTGTTTTCTTAGACCAAACACTACCGATCTCTGGATATCCTCCAGTATTGACATCTTTTTTGATAACACCACGAATAAATTCTGGTATCGGTGAGATTTTATCAAATCCCAACCGTTCCCAATCCTTAGGATGTGCCTCAAGCTTTTTAATCTTCTTTTCAATATGTTTTTGTTTTATATCAAGGCTTCTCTTCTTTTTTATGATCTTCTTACGAGCAGCTTTTGCGTCACGGTATTTATCGCAAATCTTCACATATTGAAACCATACAAATTAACAATTGCATTTTAGGAATCGTATATATGACCATAGGAAAAAGCATATTAAATATGTTTCAAACAAGAAAAAAAAAACTATTAAAAAGATCATCGGTAAACTATACTTTGTCGAAGAAAGCATAGGATTCATTCTTGGTTGCTGGATCATCGTTCTTAATTAGAACTACCGGAATCTTCAAATAATATGGCTCGAAGTTTCCACTCAAAGTCATCGTCTCGCTCTATTCTCCATACACGATTTAGATGTAGTTTTATTGGAAAACGGTTGTTTTGTTTCTTTTTGCTTTCTGTTTTGTGTGAGAATGTGGCTTATAAAAAAAGTGTTTTAAAATATTTAAGATTTTAAGCAAACGCATTTTTTATTCTTATTAGTACTATCTCATAAATCTATTTTGATAAAAAGAATGGCTTAGAGTTCTATTCCCATCTTCATATGAATTTAATTTTATATTTGGTAGACCTAAATATTTTGTTCGGTGTTTTTATGGTTTTTCATACATTTTTTAACAGATATTGAAACTTAATGATCGAACAATCAAATCATATTATCAACAGTCTTAGGTAATTAATTTTTCTTTGACTCTCTTCTATAGATTGTTTTATCTTATCAGAGTAATAGCTCATTCTTCTTAATGATGATGATGCTTTATACTAAATTTGGTCGTGGTTTTTAGCCAAAAAAAAAAAATGGTCGTGTTAGAGTACTAGCTTTATACAAAAACTATGATGTTCTCTCCTTTCTTTCTTTACATGTTGATCGTAGTTCTTTAGCTTCCTACAGTAGAAGCTCAACTCATGTTTGACACAAAACTATTCAAATTAGTTGATGGGTGACTGGTATACAGTCAATACAACATTTAGATCAAAAATCTAATAACAAATTATTATTTTTACGAACCACATGGAAATGGTAGGACAATTCTTATAAACAAATAATAATAAAAATTTTCTACTACACGAACTATTGGATAATAATATGCTGCTAAATATCTCAAGATTTTTAAATCTTTTTTCTTTAAGAAACAAAATAATGGATTTTATGGTTTGTACAATAAATGAATATTTAAGTGTTTGATTTTATGTTTTTTTAATGAAATGTTAATGTATGTATATCCTTTTCGGCATTATATTTTATCTTTATAAATACAACAAAGGACGAGCTAGAGACTGAGGTATGTGTCATTCATCTATAAACATTTAAGAAAGGGAGAGAAAAAGAGGAAGAGGATCTCCGGGAGAGAAATAGATGGAAGAGAAGACGGAGACAATAATAAGGAGGCAACACTTAACAGAAGAAGACAACAACGGGATACTCTCTCAGAAGTTTTCTCACGCAAAGCAATAATTTGAAAGGGAGTTCCAACCCCACTATCCCTAGGAACTCTACCATATTCTCATCCATTAGCAGAATATTGGACATGTATAATAAATTCATGATCTTCAAATGTGGTCTCAAACATACTCCACCCTAAATTCTTGAATCATTTTACTCTCTAGCCGTAGTCTAAATTAGGTGTCAGAGAGTCCTCAGGAGGGGAACCCATTATCATCCTCCCGAAAACCCTCTTGGCGAGTCCAATGTAAACATCATATCTCTAAGTGTTCATTTCTCTTTTACTATAGATTATCTTCTTCAGTCTAATATGTCTGAAGGTTCCAACAATTCATGCACTTCAAACCCTGTTAATTATATAGTGTTTGTTATACTGTCTAAAAAAATAGAGCCTATATTGAAGAATTATATACTCTCTTATATAGCAATATGGTATGTATAATACTAAATCTCTGTTTCCTTGGGCTATGCTCTGTTTCGGCTTGGTTTACAGATTCTTTGATGACAAAAAAACAAATAAAAACGATTTGGTAATGAGAAATCATTTTTAACCAACCACAGAGACCTAGAAAAGAGAACAACAAAAAAAATTCCTAAAGACTCAACATATTCATATGCATCGACACCACAAGAAGCGATCCGCTTAATAAGAACAACCATAGAGTATACAAGAAGTTGAGCATCTGGTTGAAGATTACAAAATCTTACGTCGATTATAGTTCATTTTCAATATACTAATAGTAAATCTATATAAAATGTCAATTTCCCGGTCTAATTAATTATTGTATAACCGACTTATAAAATTTTTGGGAAATTTTATATTTTCTTATTCATCTTGATTTACTCGGAATATCCGGATTCTTTAATATAATAAATGTATAAAAATGTCAATTTTATTATAATTATCTATGTTATAGCCGACTTACATAGAATTTAGGAAATCTTATATTATGTGATCCGTATTAATCGTAATGTATATATCCTAATTACTTATTAATTATATATATATATATATATATACGCCCTATATATACCCACCTAAAGGTTATATATTTTTAACTTCAACTAAGTCATTGATTATTGAAAACATGTCTTTCCTCAAGAAAAAATCACCCTCAATAGTTCCTCTCAAAGATTTGAGGCCGTCCATGTGTCAGAAAATAATCAAGGTTATTATACTAAAAATCTGGGCAAAGAAACCTAAAGATGGATACTACACAGATTTGATTTTGGTTGATGATCAGGTATACCTTTTACAAAAATTATTCTATTACGTATATATCTACAATTAATTTTATAATATGTAAGTTATTGGATTGTGTAGGGTGTACGTATTCATGCAACCGTAGAGAAAGATGTGTTTGAAAAACTTGATAAACTATTATTGATAGAAGGCCAATCGGTATTTATTGAGGCTTTCAAAGTCGTCAAATACCTTGGTGACTACATGAAAAACACACATCCTTTCAAGATCAATTTTTTTCAAACAACTCAAGTCACCAAGTGTGACGATTTCCCTACCGTTCCGAAAAAATATATATCTGATTTTATGGATATATCAGCTGGAGTATATGACAAGAGTTGTTTAATCGGTAAGTTGATATATATGTCTACTACTTATATATCATGTCACTAATTCATATTAAACGTTTTATTATTCTTTAGATGTACTTGGGCAAATTGTCGAAGTCAAACCTCTCGGAGATATTTCTTTCAACGGAAAGACGTTGTCTAAGCTAGACGTCGAGTTTAGAGATGCATTGTAAGATTATTTCTCCCTCAAATATATTTTATTATATTTAATCTCTTCAAATATAAAAAAACTTCATTTGTTTAAACAATTAGGTCTTCCAAATTGTCTTGCACCCTATGGGGTGATTATGCTAAACTATTTTGGGAAGAAAGCAGAAAGTATGCGGCCTCTAAAACTTTGTGTCTACTACAATTTGTCGTAGCTAAACTATATAGAGCTACATTCTATAGTATTATTATCTATTCTGTTTGTTTTATTGCTATATACTTTTCTTAGTTTATTTGATTAATTATCATAGGTGAATGGACCATTACCAACTCTTTTGATGCGACTCCGTTTTTGTTCAATCCTACAATACCGGAAGTCGCTAGGTTTAACACATTGTACGTGATTAATGTTATGAGTTATTAAGTATATATACTATCATGTTCTTACTAATTTGATATTCCAATATAAACATCTTTTAGGCTTCCTGCTGATGATCTCACACTTACAATTGTGGAAAACAGTCATACTAATCTCACTCCTCGTGTTCCATTGTACGAAGAATTTTTCCTCCTTAATAAGGAGAAGACCATATACGATATTGTTAACTCCGCAAAGGTAATTTCATAATACATTGGTTTTATATATAATTCACTCCATCTCAATCGTGATTATTCTTTTATTTTCAATTCCTTAGGAATATCAGTGTGTGACCGTCGGAATTATAGATTCTATTGATGAAGCTCCGGGTATTATATCATCTGCCTTGGATGTAAGCAAACTGTTCAACCATATCCAGCTAATGGTGATGTTCCCATATTTGATTGTGCGAAATGTGGTAGGATATCAGATGTTGATGCAAGGTCGTTATTTTTATACTGAGTACTTACTCATTTATTTCTTTATAAATATTTCTTTTAACATATCTCCTAAGTTTATTATATTGATTTTTATGTATTGTAGGTATCGCTTAGTTCTAAATGTATCGGATTCCTTATCAGATTCTGCTAGATTCCTTTTTTTTTTTATGGGATTGCTAAAGAGTTATTGCTCAAGAGTGCTGCTGAGTTAGCCCAGGAAGTATTGGAGGTATATATTTAATATATATATATCTATATTAAATATACATATTTGTTAGCGTAATCTATATATTTTATATAATAATAACATAACTTGATTGGTCTACATAGTTTGAAGATGATGTTTTGCCATTGGCCTTACAAGAACTTAAAGGCAAGAAGATGCTTTTCAAGATTAAAGTTGGTGCTGAAAACTTAAAAAGCCATTATCAACCATTCAAAGTTGAAAAATATTGGGATAAGAAGTCTATGATTGATAAATTTTCTTCAAAATATATGGAGAGGTATATACTTCTACATGTTATTCTTTTTGCTTATTTTAACTCAACATTATATTTATACGTTCTGTCTTCCCTCCTCAAAGGTGTCTGATGTCATCGACATTGATGGTGAAACTAATACTCAATGCTTGAAGAGGGCTCGTGAAGATGGTGTAACTAATGATTCTTCGGGTGTTGATAAGAGACTGAAAGACAATATCAAAGTCGAAAAATTCGATTAGTCGTTGGTTATAGTACTTATATTATTTTTCTTCGTTGGTGTTTTCCCTTTATATAATATATGCATGGATCTTATTTATTTTGGCAATTTAGACTTCATTTTTAATTTGTTGCGATTTAATTATCGTTATTTATTCAAACAATTGGTTAATCAATTGAATTTGATATATATTTATGGTAAACTATGGAGATACTGGATTCTTGCTATTTTTTAAACAAGATATAATCGAGGAAACACGCTGGTTATTAATCCATAATCAACAAAGGAGAAAAACTTATCCTCATTCACGTGGTTTGATGGATTGACTACAGTTTGCTCCACCAATTCAATTTTATGGTTACAACGAACCACATTAGACATAACAATTGCACAAGAAATCTTAAAAAATTGGACAATTCTCTATTCCATTTCATCAAACATATCATCGAATTTGTGAACTTGATGCTTGGGTACAGTTGCATGAATCATTGATCCCTAATTATACAAGAACATCAACATGAAATGTTTAGATTTATGACTATAATTACTGAAAAAAAAAAAAATTTGGATAAACTTACAAACAAAACGATTGTTAAATGATAACCAATTTTGTGCATCTCCAGTCTCATGTTTTGTATTTCGAGTGGATCCAAGTAAAACGATTATTTATACTAACAATATTCAATTCATACAACAAATTTAATTTACCATTCTAGATTAAGTATGAAATCGCTACAATTTAGAACAGAGAAGCCTAAATTTATGATAGTAACATAACCAGTATGTAGTTATACGAACTGAATTAGAAGAGTAAACAAATTATAACATAAGTCAGATTCGATCAAACATGTTCATCGCTAAAAACCATCTCCAAGGTGGGTCGTGATTATCTCGAATACTCAAACCACTTCCTTATGATTTTGAGTCGGATCCTCCAACACATGGTCGATCCATCCAACTATGAAACCTTATGTTCAGGAAGCATGGCGTTTCGTTGTATCCGAAGTGTTCAGAAACTGAAACGTTTTCTTTTCCTTTCTGTGTGACCGTCTTTAGTTGATTTTTTTTTTCCTTTTTATAGATGAATTCTATTCGTATGTATATATACCATTATAAGAGTACAATATAAAAAGGAAGCTTTTAGTAAAACACAATATAGAAAAAGAAAATTTACTTAATAGATTCAATGAGTCACATTACATTCCTTATTCGTGTATAGTCCTTTATGGATCAATCAATATTGTTAATCTAAATTAATAAGTTACGGACTTCTAGATTTACAAGTTACGGGCTTCTGAACCGTAAAAACCAATATAATTATCCCAACCCAAAAAATAATAATCCTTAGGGTTTCACTTTTTTTACCTTTGAGAACTACTAATATAGAGTGGTTATTTTATTCCATTGATTTATAATGTCAAACTTTCTTTCGGATTCTGACTCTTATGATTCTCTTTATAATATGGAGCCGATTCCATTATTCATCTACGTCCTAATTATACGATTATGGGATGAAGTTATTGCTAGCATTCTTAACTCTATTGAGAAGATTTTAGTTGACGATAAGGTTTGCTTCTTTATTTAACTAATCTTTCGCATAAAGTATTGTATACCTATATATATATACATATATCCTTTCAGTTTTTATATATGTAATATTTTGTTCCATCTTCTTAGGGTAACAAATACCATGCATCAATTGATTTATGTTATATTGACAAGTTTCGGCATCAACTGTTTGAGGGAGAAGTTATAACCATAAAAAAATTCGAGATTGTGGATTATAACGACGAGTATAATCCAAGTTATTTACCTTTCAAAATAATTTTCTTATCAAATACCATCGTTAAACGATACATTCATTTAAATTTGATTGTCCCAAACAAATATTTCACTTCGTTTAATCAAATCCATTCTGCCCAAATAGATAAAGGCGTTTTATTTGGTAAGTATATCGTATTTTTAAACCATACTAATCTTTATTCACAGAATATTCAGTACTCTTGTGTTATTATTTTCAGATGTAATTGGTCAGATTATACGTGTTCGTCAACTGCAGACAGCCGGCAGAAACAGGACGATTGTAGAAGATCCGATACTAATCTTTCTTCACTGATTGACGATTTAATCAGTCATGTCTCTCTCTCTCTCTGTTTTGCAGTCGTGAACCAGCAAAGAAGAAAAGAAGAAGAAGAATACACGAAGAAGAAATACGATCAAGACTTATAGAGTTCCCCTTTGAATCAGGTACTTCTCTCTTCAGGATCGGAACCTGGTAATTCACTATGAGCTTATAGTTTTTACACAGAAGGAGAGAGTTACAACAATGGAGGATTTTAGGTTAAGGAAGAAGAATATCGATTTTTCTGTTTTCTCTACTCTATTGAATCTTATCTTCTTCTAGCCTTTTTATATCTCCATGTTCTGGGCCAGAAACAATTCACCAGGCCCAGTTCCTTATTTGCTTATGTTGTTCTTTTGGGCTTTTCAGAACGAAGCCCATCAGCTCTAGAATGCTAGTGAAACACTTGAGCCCATTTTCTCACAAAACTCCACCTGCTCAAGTGTTTCCAACCCTAGCCGCATTAGTTTCAGACCAAACTTCTGAAACTCCTGATCCTGAAATCCGCCGATTCCTTTGTGCCGGAATCGACTCGCCGTAGCTCCACCTTGCTCCTGAGCTACTGGCCCTGCTTCTTCTTTACCTAAGCACCCTTGTTCTTCTTTCCCTTTTTACCCGAAGAACTCTGACCCTTCCTCTTCCTGTTTCACCGGAAGATCTCTGCTTCACCGGAAGCAGATCCGTCATCTCCTGTCTCCAGAGACGACCCTCGACGACTGAATCAAGCGTCTATCACCTTCAGCGTCCTAAGACAGCCGAAAAACTTCTCACCAGGTAACGTCTTTGTCAACATATCAGCCGGATTGACTGATGTGTGTATCTTAATCACCTTCACTTCACCTTCTGCTATTACGTCTCTGATGAAATTGTATTTCACTGCGATATGTTTAGTCCTCTCATGAAACATGTAGTTCTTAGCCAGGCAAATCGCACTTTGAGAGTCACTGTGTACTTCAATTGCTTCCTGCTTGAATTTCATCTCTTCACAGATTCCTTTTAACCATAGTGCTTCTTTTACAGCTTCTGACAAGGCCATGTACTCAGCTTCCGTCGTAGACAACGCAACCACCTTCTGAAGTGACGACTTCCAGCTTACTGTATTACTACCGACAGTAAAGACGTACCCACCAATGGACCTTCTCCTGTCTAAATCTGAAGCATAATCTGAGTCGCAGAACCCCTTTACCTTGAAGTCTGCTTTCTTTGTAAAAGTTAAGTTCAAACCCGAAGCTCCTTTCAAATACCTCATTATCCACTTCACTGCTAACCAATGTTCTCTTCCAGGTTTACTCATAAATCTGCATACCAGACCAACCGCATATGCCAAGTCAGGCCTGGAGCCAACCATGGCGTACATGAGGCTCCCCACTGCAGAACAATAAGGTACATCTTCCATTAGTTTAGACTGCTCCACCTCTTCACTGGAATCTAGACTTTTTAGTTTGAATTGAGGTCCCAATGGTGTTTGAACCACCTTAGAGTCCCACATGTCAAATGTTTTCAAAACTTTAACCAAATAATCTTCCTGTGAGAGCACTAATGTCCCTTTCTGTCTATCTCTGATAATCTGCATACCCAGAATCCTTTTAGCAGCACCCAAGTCTTTCATGTCGAATTCTAAACTTAGCACCTTTTTTAAATCACTAACCACTGACTTTCTCTTAGAAGCAATTAACATGTCATCGGCATAGAGTAGTAAGTAGACCATGTCTTCAAGGTTTGACCCTTTTAAATAGACACAAGGGTCATATTCACTTCTCTGGTAGTTTTGACTTACCATGAATGAGTCAAATCTATGATTCCATTCTCTTGGAGATTGTTTCAAGCCGTAGAGGGATCTTTTTAGTAGACAAACTTTATCCTCTGAACCTCTCTGCACAAAACCCTCTGGCTGTTCCATGTAGATCTTCTCCTTTAGAATTCCATGTAGAAAAGCAGTCTTGACATCAAGCTGTTCCAGCTCCATATCCTGATTAACCACTGCTGACAACAGTAACCTGATTAAAGTGTGCTTGACTACTGGAGCAAATACTTCGTTGTAGTCAATGCCCTCAATCTGAGCAAACCCTTTTGCAACCAATCTGGCCTTATGCCTTGGTTGTCCTTCCTCTGTCATCGCTGGTTTCAGTCTGAAGACCCACTTATTTCCAATTACCTTTTGGTTCTTCGGCCTGTCTGTCAATTCCCAAGTTTTATTTACACGTAGGGACTGCATTTCCTCCTCCATACCATAATCCCAGAGATCACTGTCCTTACTGCTTTTAGCTTCCCGATAAGATTTCGGCTCCTCCAAGTTAACTAGCTCAGCACTTGACAAAGCATAGGCAAAGTAATCATGGTCATCAAACCTGTCTAGCTTCTTCCTGTGCCTTTTAACTCTGTCCCATGCCAGAAGAAACTCACTGATGTTTTCACCTTTATCTGAATCAGACTCCTCAGTCTCTGTAGCTCCATCTGAACCAGAAGAATCTTTACTCTCTGTATCATCCTTACCACCTTCTTTTGTTCCAGTACCATCATCAGTCTCTGTATTTGTCTCACTTTCTAAAGTCTCCTGTATTGAACTAGCTTCACTTTGACCTGACTCACTCTCAATCTGCTCACTGTCACCCATAACTTCCTCTAAGTTGCTGCTGAATGTGACCTTCTTCTTTACTTTAGCTGACTCAGCTGACTCTGTATCCTCAAAAATAGATGAGACCAAATCTTTGTAGAGCTTATCTTCATGAAATATAACATCCTTACTGATAGTGACCTTCTGATCCTCAAGTAGCCAAATTCTATAGCCTTTAGTTCCTTGAGCATAGCCAATAAAGATTCCCTTAGTTGCTCTAGGACTTATCTTGTCACTAACTGTGTGAACATAAGCAACGCAACCAAATCTCCGTAGGTGATCATACTCGGGGTTGCTTCCTGTCCACAGAGCTTCTGGAATCTCAAAATCAATAGATGCAGAAGGAGATCTATTTATGATATATGCTGCAGTAAAAGCAGCTTCTGCCCAAAATTTTCCCTCTAGTCCTGTCTCTGACAACATTGACCTTACCTTATTAATTATGGTTCTATTCATTCTCTCAGAAACTCCATTCTGTTGAGGAGTATAGGGACACGTCTTGTGTCTCTTGACACCTGACGTTCTGCATAGCTCATCAAACTTTCTGTTACAGAATTCTAAGCCGTTGTCAGTCCTCAAACATTTCAGCTTTAAACCAGTTTGATTCTCCACTAGTACCTTCTAGTCGGAAAAGGTTTGAAATGCTTGATCCTTAGTCTTTAGAAAATATGTCCAGACCTTTCTTGAATAATCATCAATGAACGTGATGAAGTATTGAGCATCAGAAAGACTTGGTGTAACACTTGGAGAACCCCACAAATCTGAATGGACATATTCCAAAATTCCCTTAGTAGTATGCTTAGCCTTTGGAAAACTCTGCTTGTGAGATTTGCCAAGTACACAAGGCTCACAGAAACCAAGGTCCTTTACATCTTCTTTCTTAAGATAACCTTTCCTTGCAAGAGTCTCCATTGAGGCTTGACTCATGTGAGCTAGCCTTGAATGCCATATCCTTGTTCTATCCTGATGACTCTTGGCAATATTCGCTTGTGGTGATTTTATTGAACCAATGAGATAGTATAATCCATTCTGCCATTTACCAGAAATAACCCTTCTTCCATTCTTCATGAAGTTGATCCTGAAGTTTGCACCATAGTAGTTACAGCCTGATTGTTCCAACTGACCAAAGGAAATCAAGTTCCTACCCATCTCTGGCATATATCGTACCTTGCTGAGGATAACCTCTGAACCATCTTCATTAATCACTGTCATACTGCCCATTCCTTTAACCATGCAGAAGGTATTGTTTCCTATCAAAACTCTGGTTCCCTCAAATTCCACAAAATCAAATAGTAAGTCTTTCCTTGGTGTCATGTGGAAAGTACAACCGGAGTCAAGAACCCATTCATCCTCAGAAACAACCAGACTTGCTATCATCGCTGTAGACTCAAGAGCATTAGCTAAGTCATTCTCATCTATAAATTCAGTAGGACGAGCTATTAATGCTACAGGTTCAGGTAAGATAACAGCTACATTTGCAGAGCCTTGTGGCCTCTGAAAGTTGTTGTTTTTCTTTCTCTCTGGACAATCTCTTTTCCAGTGATTCTCACTGCCACAAACCCAACACGCCTTGCCTGAAATCTTTGGCCTTGAGTTGTGCCTCTGTCTGCTCTTTGACCTGCTTTTCCACTGCCTGTTACCGCCATGAACATTCCTCTTATCTGATCTTCCCCTTGATTCCACAAACAGACCCTCAGCCTGGCCTCTGCCTTTACTCAACAACCCTTTGTTTCTCAGCTCAGCTTCTTTAGCATACGCAGATGTTGTTACCTCTTGAACTGTAAGAGTTTCCTTACCAGTTCCATACTTCAGAGTGTGAACCAGAGGTTCATAGAGAGAGGGCAAGCTAGTAAGCAATTGTATTGCTTGGTCCTCATCACTGATTCGAATCCTTAGGCTTTCAAGATCAGCAATAAGCTTTAAGAATATATCCAGATTTTCCTCAATGGACTTATTCTCCTCCATCTTGTAGCTTGCAAACTGTTGTTTCAAGTAGATCCTGTTAGGCAATGACTTAGTCTGGTAGTCTCTTTCAAGAGCCTTCCACATTCTCAAAGTAGTAGGTTCATTCATAACCTTCCTTAAGATTTGGTCACTTAAGCATGTAGCCAAGATATTTCTTGTTCTCAGATCTTTCTCAGCAAACAACGGATCCAACTTGACCTGTTTAACCTGAGACTGAGTGAGCTGCTCAACCTGTGCCAATCCCTCAAGCTTAGCAACTGCTTCTTCAGTAGTCGGCTTAATCTCTACACCTGAGCTTGAAGTTGGTACCTCCTCTGGTTCTTTAAGAACAGAGATCAAACCTTGTATTTCCAACTGACCGAGTAACTTGAATTTCCACAAACCGAAATCTCCCTTTCCATCGAATTTCTCCATCTCAAATCTCCCTGATGTTGGTTCCATCTTGTTACTAATCTTGTTTTCTTAATTTGTCACCTGCAGATAACAAAGAAGAAACAACAAGAGCACCAAGAAATCAACAAGTAATCTGGTTCAAGACAAGTATAGAATGAAACTTTGAGATTAAATCGGATTTGTTATTCAAGGATCAGAGATACTCCTCTGAGTTCTTCGGCCAGAACTCAATGATACAAATTCCAGGCGATCCTCCTCTTCACCACGAACAGATAAGTTCTTCCTTAACTTTGCTTCACCTTTGTATCCTCGGATCTAGATCGATCTCTCAACCCAACGCTCTGATACCATTTGTAGAAGATCCGATACTAATCTTTCTTCACTGATTGACGATTTAATCAGTCATGTCTCTCTCTCTCTCTGTTTTGCAGTCGTGAACCAGCAAAGAAGAAAAGAAGAAGAAGAATACACGAAGAAGAAATACGATCAAGACTTATAGAGTTCCCCTTTGAATCAGGTACTTCTCTCTTCAGGATCGGAACCTGGTAATTCACTATGAGCTTATAGTTTTTACACAGAAGCAGAGAGTTACACAATGGAGGATTTTAGGTTAAGGAAGAAGAATATCGATTTTTCTGTTTTCTCTACTCTATTGAATCTTATCTTCTTCTAGCCTTTTTATATCTCCATGTTCTGGGCCAGAAACAATTCACCAGGTCCAGTTCCTTATTTGCTTCTGTTGTTCTTTTGGGCTTTTCAGAACGAAGCCCATCAGCTCTAGAATGCTAGTGAAACACTTGAGCCCATTTTCTCACAACGATGTTAAACAAACTTGATATAGAATTACGTGACAACGTGTAAGCAATTTATAACTAATAATTTTACTATATCCGCTATATAAGATATTAATAATTGCCAACCTCTCGATTTTTTTTAGGGGGTCATGCTTAATATGTACTTTATGGGATATATATGCTGATGATTTTGCTGAATTTGCCATAACTAATATTACATCCTTCGTTACATGTGTCTTCCACTTTGTTGGTGTCACTGAATATCGAGGTTTGAAAATTTCACAGTTTATTCCATAATAGAATATTTTACTATACATTCTTCCCTTTTTATATGATATTAACTCACCTCTTCATTTTGCAGGTTCTTTAATCCTATCGAATTATCGTAAAGCTACAAAGATAAATATAAATCCAAACACCGTCGGGGCCGCGATGTTTAGGACACAGTAAGTTATTGGATTTTTAATCCATCTTTATTTGTTGTTTTTCAAATAGGCTGTCAATATTAATTTTTAAGTGTTTTTTTTTCACGATTTGGACTTTGATAGATTACCCGTTGATGAGATTGACCTAAATCTTGAAGATAACATTGATCAATATCACTTTTCAAATATTCCCTTATATGAAGAATTTTTCTCCCGGAATCCCCGAAAGGTCGTTTATCAAATCGTTTATGCAGATGAGGTAGGATAATAGTTGTTGTTCTTAATTAAATTACGTCGCTATTTATTATCTACTCGATTTTATGATTTATTAACAAAAGTTTTGCATTGAAGGAAGGATCGTGTGTTACTGTTGTTAACGTTGATTTTGTTGAGGTCACCAAGCCATGGTATTATGTGTCTTGCAAAATCTGTAACAGCAAAGTTTGGCCGTATTTGAAAATTTTTAAGACCAATAGTCCTCCTTTATATCATTGTCATAAAGTATGCAAAAAAGATGTATCCGACGTTGACGTCAGGTGTATATCGAACAATAATAAACTTTTTCTTTAATTTGCATTAAATGTTTTTTATATCTTTACTTAAACATGTTATATGTTAATAATATAGGGATTTTTTAATTCTGCATGTCTACGATTCCGGTGGTGAAAGGATTAGAGTATTGTTTCTCGATAGTATTGCTCAATCTCTTCTTTACGTTAGTGCAAAAGAATTATCGGACAAAATCGATGAGGTATATATATTATAAACCTTTTCTTAGTTTCAATGTTGGAGTTATATTAATTTACCATGTATATATATTACAAATTTCTTTTCTTTTTTTTTTAGGATAATATTGCGACTTTGCCTATTGTTATTAAAGATCTAGAAGGAAAGCAATTTCTGATGAAGCTTTGGATAGTAGAAGATAATATAAAAGCAAGAGGTGTTTACTATGTCGTTACAAGATTTTGTGATGATGATAGTATGATTGATCAATTTAAATCGGTTGACCAGTATTGACAATGTAGTTATTAAATTTGTCTTATATTTATTATTCAATTACCACTATACCTTCCTACTTATTTACAAAAGGTTTGACTAAATTCAACAAATCAACTCATGAAACGAAAAAAGCAATGAAGAACATGAAGAACCGGTTGGGTTATATACACGTCGGGATTTAGTTTGGTTTGATATCAGTTTAGGGAATTTCGTATCGATTTCGGTATACTAACCAATTTAGTTTAATTGATAAATGTCTACACTTAACTAAAATGTAAAGTATGCAATAAATTAGAATATATCATAAGGATAATTAATTAACTTTGAACAAACTAATTTTAAATATTGTTAAACAAAATATTTAAGTTTACAATAAGATTTATGATAATAACTGTAACGACCGCGAACCAATTATGTATTTTTGGTTCGGGTGTCGATCGATACCAGCTCGATTTGAACTAGCGGATTAAGTTTTTAATCGCTCGGTTAGGCGGGTTTTGACTGGAAACCCGAGTTGTTATTTTATTTTTTTTATAAAAGTCAAAAGCCTTGTTTTGAGGAACCCATGTTTTGGGGAGCCTTGTTTTGTGGAAGTGGCTGAAGTATTAATGAGAGGAATCAGTTTTGAGGAAAAGAGGTAGAGAGAATTAGTGAGTAAAGAGAAGAGGAGAGAGAGAGAGGTGGAAGAATCCGCCGGTTTTGGAGGAGACAAAAGGTGGTGAAGATCAAGTTGGATCGGAGTGAACATTTCAGGTTAAGTTCTCCACTCCGTTATCTTGATTTAGGAAGAAACCGCTTGTCATTTGGTTGAGTATTCTAGGAGTTATGGTCGTTTTACTGAGAGATGTTTCTGCAGCATCGCTTCTACGATCAGTCCACTTCAAAGGACTATTCCCGTCGTTCTGTAAGGATCCAGCGGACGAGTTAGATATCATTGGAAACCTCTGAGTCTTAGCTTTCCACAGCCACCGATTTCGGTTTATTCAGAGGTGACCTCAGTTCTCTGTGTGCTTTTGAAGTTAGTGTGTCGTTTCTGAAATATTTGTTCTCAGTTCTGATCATCGAGTTTGCGAGCTAATTTTCCCATCGAACTGCTTAGAGTTAGGTTACGTTCTATACACCTCTGTAAAGCTCTAGATGTCTAGTTTCTAGAACAGGTTTTATACCTTGAACTGGTTAATAATTCGCTGAGTTATGGTCCTTTGAACTTGGGTAGTTCGTGCAGTTTTTCTGCAATTTCCTGCGGTTTCGTCCGGAGTTGCTGTTTTCGGGGATGATTTCCTGGCGAACCGTTTGGAGTTAGGAGTCTTGCGATACGGTGTTGGAAAGCTGTTGGTGTCTAGTTTCCAGAGAAGTTTTCCGATCATGATTTGGTGTAGTAAGTCGCGAGTTATTCTCTTCCGAAACAAGGTGAATGCGTGACCATGGTTTTGCGGGTATTGGTGTGTTTGATTGCGAATTGAGTTGATTTGTTGTTCGATCAATGCTTGTTTGGGGCGTTTTTAGTGTTTAGATTAACGTAAGTATCGTGGTTTGTGGTTGACTTTACGTTGACTTTGCGTTGACTTTTCGGGTTGACTTTTTGCTTAATTGTGTTGTGTGGTGTTTTGATTGTTCCCTATACCCGTGCATCTAGCCAAGTAGATGGGATTACCGCTCCACTGGGTATTTATGATAATACTCACGCATCTCTTATAACCATGTGATGTAGGTAAAGAGAAAATGTGATCGTGGAATCAGGGCGAGGAAGAGGAGATGATCTAGTGTCTCGTTTGTATTTATATCTATTCCGCTTTTGCTATTGTGTTGAATTATTGTGTGCTTTAATATTTATGGGGATATTATTTCGGGGGTTTTAAAAAAAAAAAAAAAAAATATTGGTTGTTTCATTTTGGTATCAGAGCCCTTATGGTTCTAGGGCGGGAGAACGTAGTTGATTAATTGGGTAGTCAATTATGTGTGTTGAATTAATTGATTATGTGAGTTAGTCAGTTGATTGCTATGTGGGTTTGGAGTCCTAGATCATCTTCTCCGAGCCTTCAATGAGATTCCACGGTATGTGTTGTTTGACATTCTTGCTTTCTAGTATTCTTAGTTTCTGCTTCCGGTAGTGAAGAGAAATGGGTAGAGGTACTAAAGTTGCTAGAGGTAGGTCAAGGAGGCCGAGGTGGTCGTGGAGGGCGTTAGCGCGGGCAGGGACTTGTGAGTGAGTCTGCTGCCGCGTGTGTGGCCCAAGAGACCACGCATGAGTGGGTGGCTTATTCGCAGACGTATCAGGAGGGATCCGTGAGTGTGGCCACTGCGTGTACCAGTGTGAGGGCTGGTGGGACTAGTGAGAGTTCCGGGGTGGCCACTGCGTGTACCAGTGTGAGGGCTGGTGGGACTAGTGAGAGTCCCGGTGTGGTTGGCGGTGCGGCGGGCCCAGGTGGGGGTGCTGTCGCAGGTGTCGGCCAGGATCGAGATGATAGTCTGGCGAGTCTGCTACAATTGATTCTGCAGCGATTACCAGGTGGGGTACCGGCTCCGGGTCAGGCTCCGGGAGTTCAGCCAGGTGGGGCTGGGGTTCAGCCAGAGGTGGCTGGTGTACAGCCAGTAGTGGCGGGTAGTCAGCCGAGAGGGGCTGATGGGCAGCCAGTTGTGGCGGTTGCGGAGGAGCTCCCATCCTACCTGAGGATGATGGAGCAGATGCAAAGGATTGGCACCGGGTTTTTCTCGAGAGGTACTAAGCCTGAGGGGCCGATGAGCGGCGGATGAGTGTGAAGCGTAATTTCGACTCTTTGAGGTGTCCAGATGGATACAGAGTGGATCTGGCTGTGCATTATCTGGAGGGTGATGCGCATCTCTGGTGGAGAGGTGTAGAGGCCAGGAGGGTGCAGGCCGAGATGGTCTGGGAGGATTTCTTGGCGGAGTTTAATGCCAAGTATTTCCCGCAGGAGGCGGTGGAGCGTTTGGAGTCTAGGTTTCTAGACCTGACTTAGGGAGATCGGTCAGTGAGGGAGTTCGATGCTGAGTTCAGTCGACTTCTAGTACATGCAGGGAGAGGCATAGAGGGCGAGGATGCCCAGGTTAAGAGGTTCTTGAAAGGACTTCGTCCAGATTTGAGGATTCGCTGCAAGGCGAGTACGTTCGCCATGAGGGCGGAGCTGGTTGAGATGGCTGCTGCGATCGAGGAGGATCTCGGAAAGCATGTTGTGGTGGTTAGTCCACTGGTGCAGCAGCAGCAGCCGAGGAGATCTCAGCAGCAGGTGAGTTCAGGTAGGGGCGGTAAGTCTGCGCAAGGACAGAAGAGGAAGTGGGAGAGCACTTTGGAACCAAGTTAGAGGGTTCAGGGTGGTCTGAGATGCTTCGAATGTGGGAGCATGGATCACAGTTTAGCGAGTTGTCCTAGGATGGATGAGTCTCAGGGTTGTACGTTAGGGTTCTTAGGCACATGGGTGTTGTGCAGGGACCTTAGTTGTGGGCGGATGTGAGTCCCACGTATTATTTGATTCGGGAGCTACGAATAGCTTCATTCTCCGGAGTGTGCGGAGGGTAGCGGGATTCGGAGCGATTCCGAAGAGCAGCCGGGAGTAGTCAAGGTTGCTGGTGGTAGGACGTTGGCTACTTTCGGGCAGGCTCGTGGTGTGGATGTGCTGGTGGCGGGAGAGTCGATGCCAGCTGATCTGATCATCAGTCCGGTGGAGCTGTACGATGTCATTTTGGGGACGGACTGGTTGGATCGGTACAGGGTCCATCTGGACTGTCGGCGAGGACGAGTAGTGTTCGAGCGGGAGACGGAAAGGTTGGTGTTTCAGGGTGTGAGACCGACTTCTGGGAGTCTCGTGATTTCAGCGATACAGGCCAAACAGTTGATCGAGAAGGGTTGTGAGGCGTATCTGGCGATAATAGTTATGCTGGAGACTGTTGGAGAGGTTGCAGTTGGAGAGATTCGGGTTGTTCGGGATTTCCAGAATGTGTTTCAGTCGCTGTTGGGATTGCCACCGTCGCGGTCGGATCCATTCACAATTGAGTTGGAACCCGGGACGACGCCGATATCTAAGGCACCTTACCGTATGGCTCCAGCAGAGATGGCAGAGCTGAAGAAGCAGCTGGATGATCTGTTGGGTAAGGGTTTCATCCAGCCGAGTGTGTCACCGTGGGGAGCGCCGGTGTTATTTGTCAAGAAGAAGGATGAGAGTTTTCGGTTGTGCATCGATTACCGGGGACTTAACCGGGTCACTGTGAAGAACATGTACCCTCTGCCACGCATTGATGAGTTGTTGGATCAATTACGAGGGGCTACCTGGTTCTCCAAGATTGACTTGGCTTCGGGATACTATCAGATTCCTATTGATAAAGCAGATGTTAGGAAGACTGCTTTCAAGAAGAGGTATGGACATTTTGAGTTCGTGGTGATGCCTTTTGGTTTGACGAATGCACCAGCAGCGTTCATGCGGTTGATGAACGGGGTATTCCAGGAGTATCTGGATGTGTTTGTGATCATCTTTATTGTTGATATTCTGGTGTATTCGAAGAGTCCTGAGGAGCATGAGTTGCATCTAAGAGTAGTTCTGGAGAAGCTACGGGATCAGAAGCTGTACGCGAAGTTGAGTAAGTGTAGTTTCTGGCAGAGGGAGATGAGCTTTCTTGGCCACGTTGTGTCTGCAGACGGAGTGTCTGTGAATCCGGCTAAGATAGAGGCTATCAGAGATTGGCCTAGACCGAGGAGTGCTACTGAGATTAGAAGTTTTCTCGGGTTGGCGGGTTATTACCGGAGGTTCGTCAAGGGGTTTGCGAGTATGGCACAGCCGATGACGAGGTTGACAGGTAAGGATGTCCCTTTTGTTTGGTTTTTGGCTTGTGAGGAGAGTTTCGGGAAGATGAAGGAGATGCTGACGAGTACACCTGTGTTGGCGTTACCCGAGCCGGGTGAGCCATATGTGGTGTATACAGATGCTTCAGGAGTTGGTTTGGGATGTGTGCTGATGCAGCAGGGGAAGGTTATTGCATATGCTTCGAGGCAGTTGAGGAAGCATGAGCGCAACTACCCTACCCATGATTTGGAGTTGGCTGCAGTGATCTTTGCACTTAAGATTTGGAGGTCTAATCTGTACGGTGGGAAGGTGCAGGTATTCACAGACCACAAGAGCCTGAAGTATTTCTTCACTCAGCCAGACCTGAACCAGAGACAGAGGCGATGGATGGAGCTAGTCGCGGACTATGACCTGGAGATTGGATACCATCCGGGTAAGGCTAATCTGGTGGCTGATGCTTTGAGTCGGAGGCGAGTGGCTTCGGCTCAGGAGCAGGATTTGGAGGAGTTAGTGAGTGAGCTCAGTACATTGAGGCTGTGCGTGATCTCACAGGAGCCGTTGGGGTTAGAGGCAGCTAACCAGGCAGACTTACTGAGCAGGATTCGGGTTGCGCAGGAAAAGGATCAGGGGTTGATTGATGCTTCTAAGATGACGGGTTCTGAGTATGTGGTCTCAGCGAGTGGGATGATACTGGTGAATGGGCGGGTTTGTGTACCCAAGGACGAGGTTCTGAGGCAGGAGATTCTGAGAGAGGCCCATTCGAGTATGTTGTCTATTCATCCGGGGGCGACCAAGATGTTTCGTGATCTGAAACGATATTATCACTGGGTCAGGATGAAGAGAGATGTAGCTAGCTGGGTTGCAGCATGTAACGTGTGTCAGCTGGTGAAGGCTGAGCATCAGGTTCCGAGTGGTATGTTGCAAAGTTTACCCATTCCGGAGTGGAAGTAGGATATGATTACCATGGATTTTGTGACAGGGATACCAGTGTCACGGACCTATGATGCGATTTGGGTGGTTGTGGATCGTCTGACCAAGTCAGCACATTTTCTTGCCATCAAAAAGACCGATGGAACAGTGGTGTTGGCTAAGAAGTATGTGCGTGAGATAGTGAGGCTGCATGGGGTGCCAGCGAGTATTGTGTCAGACAGGGATCCGAGGTTTACTTCAGAGTTCTGGAGGGCATTTCAGGCTGAGATGGGCACTAAGGTGCACATGAGCACAGCGTATCATCCTCAGACAGATGGGCAGTCGGAGAGGACTATTCAGACTTTAGAGGACCTGTTGAGGATGTGCGTGCTAGATTATGGTGGTCATTGGGCGGATCATCTGAATCTGGTTGAGTTTGCGTACAACAACTCATACAAGGCGAGTATTGGGATGGCTCCATATGAGGCTCTGTATGGGAGGCCGTGTAGGACACCATTGTGCTGGACTCAAGTGGGGGAGAGGAGCATGTTTGATGCGGATTTTGTTCAGGAGACGACGGAGAAGATCAGTATCTTGAGGCTGAACATGAGGGAGGCTCAGGATCGGCAGAAGAGTTATGCCGACAGGAGACGGAAAGAGCTGGAGTTTGAGCTGGGAGATCTGGTGTATCTTAAGGCAGCTATGTTGAGGGGTCCTAACAGATCCATTTCGGAAAATAAGCTGAGTTCGAGGTTTATGGGTCCATTCAGAGTGGTGGAGCGGATCGGACCAGTGGCTTATCGGTTGGAGTTACCTCAGAGTATGAAGGCTTTCCACAAAGTCTTCCATGTTTCGATGCTGCGTAAGTGTCTACATGAGTCTGAAGAGGTGTTGGCTAGGATCCCGGAGGATCTTCAGCCCAACATGACGTTGGCGGCGAGACCTGTGAGGATTCTCGAGAGGAGAGTCAAGGTTCTGCGTCGTAAGAGGATACCATTGGTGAGAGTCGTGAGGGACTGCGATGGTGTCGAGGAGGAGACTTGGGAACCAGAGGTGAGTATGAAGACGAAGTTCTCGAAGTGGTTCGAGAAGCAAGCGGAGGCTTGAGTGTCTTTTCTAGTTTTCAGAGTATGTACAGCGTGCTGCTGAGTTGTTGTTATATGTATTTTTGTTTGGGTTGTAACGATATACATTGTTGAAATTTAATAAGATGGGGTTTTCCTTATTATCTTTTGTTATAAGGCAGATGTTCTTATGTTATGACTTGTGGAGTCGTGGGTTGTGATGACTGGTAGGTCATGTGATGGCTAGAAATGAGCTTATTCATGTTCTGAGAGTGGCTAGAAATGAAATTCGTGTTCTAGGAGTGGCTAGAAACGAAAGCTTTATGCGAGTCTTATTAAAGCAGGTTCATGTTCTAGGAGTGGCTAGAAATGAGCTTGTTCATGTTCTAGGAGTGGCTAGAAATGAAATTCGTGTCCTAGGAGTGGCTAGGAACGAAGGCTTTATGAGAGTTAGAATATGTCTATTCCTAGGTAGAGTCGGGAAAAGAGGTTTTATGGGAGTTAGAATCGTCTTTTCCTGGGACTCTGTGGAAACACCCATGTGGGGGTCACGGATGTGATGATATTCCGGGTAGGGGATGTCATAAGGTAGCCACAGAGGCGATTCTGGTCGACAGGTACTTATGATGCATGTTTCAGAGTTTTGCTCTAGGAAACGGGTGTGTTTCCTGCATACTGAGGGATAGTGGTTCTCTCTAGGGGCCGAGTGGGGTCCTTACATATACTTTGAGGGACGGTGGTTCTCTCCAGGGGACGAGTGGGTCCATACACACGTAACTCAAGGGTTGACGATCCTGCGAGTGAGTGTGGTGTATATGAGCGATGAGTATGAGTTATGAGCAGTAGCATCTGAGCGTGGTCATGAGTATGAGATTGGATGAACTTCGGCGATCAGGAGTGGATCTCAAGTGGTGCTGACCGGGTAAGGTCAGGATTTCAGCCGTGGTGAGACGGTGCAATGAGGCTAGTGTGAGCCTAGTAAACTCGGGGATCGGGTTTTAGTTTTGGCTGAGGGCCAGGGTTGTGTTGTGGACGTCAAATCTGGGGTTATTATTGGAGTCTGGAATTCAGTTCGGACAATCCTGGTAGCATATATTACGCCGATGGTCGTACATGTTCTTGTTTGATTGTTCTACGATCATTTGGTCCAACGCGGGGTCAACGGTTGGTCGGACATGTTCTTGTCTGATTGTTGGACGGTCAATCGGGCAGCCCTAATCTGGACCATGAGGCGTGCATTGTTGATGTTCCGGATGAATCTGGGCGAATTTTAGGCGAGAGTGTTAGCCTTAGCAGGACGGGTTAGGGGATTCGAGTATTATCTCGAAGGATACTGGCCACGTTCGGGTCAGGTGGTGGAGACCGTAGCGAGACGGTGTTGTGAGATTCGAGGGTGATATCGAGTGTTGTTGGTCGGGTTTGGCCAAAAATGTAGACCGTAGAGAGACGGTGTTGCATGATTCGAGGACGAATCCGTCTTAGTGGGGGAGAATTGTAACGACCGCGAACCAATTATGTATTTTTGGTTCGGGTGTCGATCGATACCAGCTCGATTTGAACTAGCGGATTAAGTTTTTAATCGCTCGGTTAGGCGGGTTTTGATTGGAAACCCGAGTTGTTATTTTATTTTTTTTATAAAAGTCAAAAGCCTTGTTTTGAGGAACCCATGTTTTGGGGAGCCTTGTTTTGTGGAAGTGGCTGAAGTATTAATGAGAGGAATCAGTTTTGAGGAAAAGAGGTAGAGAGAATTAGTGAGTAAATAGAGGAGGAGAGAGAGAGAGGTGGAAGAATCCGCCAATTTTGGAGGAGACAGAAGAACAAGTTGGATCGAAGTGAACATTTCAGGGTAAGTTCTCCACTCCCTTATCTTGATTTAGGAAGAAACCGCTTGTCATTTGGTTGAGTATTCTAGGAGTTATGGTCGTTTTACTGAGAGATGTTTCTGCAGCATCGCTTCTGCGATCAGTCCACTTCAAAGGACGATTCCCGTCGTTCTGTAAGGACCCAGCGGACGAGTTAGATATCGCTGGAAAGCTCTGAGTCTTAGCTTTCCACAGACACCGATTTCGGTTTATTCAGAGGTGACCTCCATTCTCTGTGTGCTTTTGAAGTTAGTGTGTCGTTTCTGAAATATTTATTCTTAGTTCTGATCATCGAGTTTGCGAGCTAATTTTCCCGTCTAACTACTTAGAGTTAGGTTACGTTCTATACACCTCTGTAAAGCTCTAGATGTCTAGTTTCTAGAACAGGTTTTATACCTTGATTTGGTTAATAATTCGCTGAGTTATGGTCCTTTGAACTTGGGTAGTTCGTGCAGTTTTTCTGTAATTTCCTGCAGTTTCGTCCGGAGTTGCTGTTTTCGGGGATGATTTCCCGGCGAACCATTTGGAGTTAGGAGTCTTGCGATACGGTGTTGGAAAGCTGTTGGTGTCTAGTTTCCAGAAAATTTTTCCGATCGTGATTTGGTCTAGTAAGTCGTGAGTTATTCTCTTCCGAAACAAGGTGAGTGTGTGACCATGGTTTTGCGGGTATTGGTGTGTTTGATTGCGAATTGAGTTGATTTGTTGTTCGATCAATGCTTGTTTGGGGCGTTTTTAGTGTTTAGATCAACGTAAGTATCGTGGTTTGTGGTTGACTTTACGTTGACTTTGCGTTGACTTTTCTGGGTTGACTTTGCGTTGAATTTTCGGGGTTGACTTTTCGGGTTGACTTTTTGCTTAATTGTGTTGTGTGGTGTTTTGATTGTTCCCTATACCCGTGCATCTAGCCAAGTAGATGGGATGACCGCTCCACTGGGTATTTATGATAATACTCACGCATCTCTTATAACCATGTGATGCAGGTAAAGAGAAAATGTGATCGTGGAATCAGGGCGAGGAAGAGGAGATGATCTAGTGTCTCGTTTGTATTTATATCTATTCCGCTTTTGCTATTGTGTTGAATTATTGTGTGCTTTAATATTTATGGGGATATTATTTCGGGGGTTTTAAAAAAAAAAAAAATATATATTGGTTGTTTCAATAACGATTTACGATTATATGATTCTTAATAAAATTAGGAATATCAAATCTATAAATTTAAAATTAATGTTGATTTAGCAATCTTGATTATTATTATTGGGTCTATATTCCTTTTTTCTCTTACTATATGTCGGCTTGGAAATCTAGAGTTTTCCCCTTTCCATATTCTCTTATAAATATACTTTACGTATGCCATGTTCTTGCTTTTCTCATTACTTCTAATTCAACATAATGTCTTCTACTAGCCCGGAAATAGATGAAAGCTCCGCTAATAACCTTCTTCAACCTCACCTTTTCTCTTTTGATTTTTATCAAAATATATATTTTGCAAGGTGATTTGATTGCTTTCGTAAACTCACAGGAACCGATTACCGAAATTCTTTCATTCCACCTGCCTATTCCTCCATTGATTGTGTATGCGGATGATGGAGTCGTTGGTGATAGGTTCTCATGTATTACACTCCGGCAGACTCAATTTATGAGTTGGATGACTTATAATAAATGGTGTTCAGAAACAAAGATGTTAACTTATGTTGAATTTGCTGGCAAAGTTAAGTGGGATTCTATTATTTCAAAATGGGTACCAAGAACAGATCCGATAAATAATATTAGGTTGGTGTATGTCCCAGCCTCACTCGGTGAAGCTTATTATTTACGTACGTTGCTCTTGAAAGTTAAAGGTCCAACATGTTTCGACCATATTAGAACAGTCCGTGGCATAATCCATCCTACTTTTAAAGATGTGTGTTTTATGTTAGGCCTGGTCGATGACTATGTTCACGAGTGCGTCCATGCAATCGTCAAGCCACCAATTCGTCTTCTCCAACCGCCGTTGATACTTTAATGGCCATCTTCTCGTGTTTCATGAGTGATGATGATTACAAAAGAATGATTCATCTTACTCAGTCTACTTTGGGTTATTCTCATGTCTAACATGGTGTCTTAAAAGTTATCAATTTTTTGTTTCGTTTATTTAATGTTTTGCTTTAATAACCATGTATATGATTTCAATAAATTATGATATGATTTTTTTCTTTAATAAAAATAATGTTATTTTACCACCGTCTCAATACTTCCCGAATTATCTAACATGGCATGGTTAATATTATTCTTATCACCACATATATTTAATTGGGAATAATGTGTAAATATGAAAACAATTAATAGCTTTTTGACAGTTTGTTCCAATATGTATGTATTTACCCTAAAGTTTTTGTAAACTATCCTTAAGACGATATATATAGCTTCTTAACTACGTAAATTACAAATTGTTTAAGGAACAAAGATAAATTACCTTTCTATATAACTTATTTAAATTAACTAATCATTTTTCCTTTTGATAATTACTGTACATAGTAAAACCTATATATGAGTACATACTTTATATATATTTTTCCATTTTCTACATAAATTAGGGTTGACGTTTTATTTATACATAATATGTAGGTACTTACCCTAAAGTTTTTGTTAGCTATCCTTACGAGCATAAAGTTTTTGTAAACTATCCTTACGAAGATACATAACTTCTTAGCTTTGAAAATTATAAATTATATACTTGCTAAAAACTTTTCACGACTATATTTTCTACACATATATATGTAGAAGATAAGTTACTTTTCTATATAATTTATTTAATTAATGGATACAGAATCATTTCTTTCTTTGATAATTACTGTTTACATAATAAACCCTATATATGAGTACATACTTTATATATATCTTTTCATTCTCCACATAAATTAGGGTTGACGTTTTATTTATAAATAATATAGAGATTAGCTCTAAGGTTCTCAGTTTATTTTACTTCGTCGTCCTAAGTTAACCAGCTATGAAAAAAGGATCGACGACAAAAAAAACTTTCTGTTAATAACAAACAAGTGCAGTTTAAAAAACGTATGTTTTAATCATTATAACATATCATATTTGAGTATCGATCACTAATTCAATTTATATACAGTTGTAATGTCTAGGTCAAACAAGTAGAAATCAACATTATGCAGCAGAAGGAGCTCGTGATCTCCGTGATCTCCCAACGATGTTATATGGAGGTTATAGAGATGCTAGGCGAAAAAGAATGGAGATACTAAGGAATAAAAGATCTCGCTTATATAGTCAAGGACCTGGAAAGTGTTATTATGGATACCTAATGTTTATTAATTAATTTTTTTGACCATGTATTGGACTTAACATTTTTTTTCTTATTTTTAGGTTTTCTTACACAAGCCTCTGAAGTAGATGATTTCGTCTGTTTTGTTGCTACTGATTCTGAATCTGAAGATGAAGACGGTCCTCCTATTCGTTCTGGACCGGCCAAAAAAGGTAACCAAAGAACACCTGTTGTCCAACGACTTCGTGATACGTCCCAGACTATAAAAGACAATGGTATGTATGAACTACACCTCATTTTTAATTATTTAATATAATACATAAGTCTCTTTTTTAAAGATTTTACATAATTCTCTTTATAAAATACACTTTGAATCTCTTTTCAGGTTATATTGACGATGGAAATCCTTCATATCAATGTCAATATTGTGATGCATATATGTGGTTGGGAGAGCGAATATCCAAACGATACGTGAATGTGAGACCATTATTCACGTTATGTTGTCACAAAGGAAAAGTCATGCTTCTACTCCTCCGAAAACCTCCGAATACGTTATTAGCTTTGCTTTATAATGGTGACGCTCGATCCAAACATTTTCGGGAGTTTATAAGAGCAAACAACATGATGTTCTCTTTCACCTCATTAGGAGGAACGATTAATGAAAAGATCAACAACGGAAGAGGACCATATGTATTCCAATTAAGTGGAGAAAATTATCATCGGATTGGTGATGTTTTACCAGGCCCTGAACAAAAACCAAAGTTTCTACAATTATATATTCATGATACTATGAATGAAATACCAAACAGACTAAATGCAACCGGGTAATGTTTTACTATATCTTTTTGTTCGTTTATTTATTACAAGTGTTGCGTATACTGATGTTCGTGTTTCTATAAACATCCAGGAACGTCTACAAAGAACAGATTGTTGCGTCGCTGAAAAAAATGTTGGATTCTCATAATCTTCATGTCAAAGCTTTTAGGTCCATACACCAGCAGTTTCTTGAAACTAATCCAATAACTAGGTTCAAACTAAAATTGTCCGCGGGAAGAGTTGGAGATGGCAGGACTCATAACTTTCCTACTGAGAATGATGTTGCCGCTCTAATACCTGGAGAATTTGATGCGGCCACATAAGGACGAGATATTATTATTCAAAGTCATTCAGGGCGGGTGCAAAGAATAAGTGAATTACATCCCGTTTATTTGGCTCTACAATATCCATTGTTGTTCCCATACAGAGAGGATGGTTTCAGGCTAGGAATTGATATTGGATTCGTCGATGTATCTGGTAGAAAGAGGACAAAGATTACCATGAGAGAGTTTTTTGCTTTCCGTATTCAAGAGAGGTTCGGTGAAGCTCCTACTATAATGATGTCAGGGAGATTGTATCAACAGTTCTTGGTAGATGCGTATACCATGATTGAGTCTAATAGGCTGCGTTATATTACACTCAATCAAAAGAATCTACGATCAGAAACGTTTGAAAACATAACAAACAAGGCCAGTGATGGTGACTGTAATCTTCCCAATGAAGGAAGACAAGTTTATATACCTTCGTCTTACACGGGTGGTAAACGGTATATGATGCAACATTACTTAGACGCAATGTCTACGTGCAAATATTATGGCTTCCCGGATCTTTTCATTACAATAACCTGCAATCCAAATTGGCCCGAGATTAAGAGATATTTATCTTTGCATAAACTCAAAATAGAAGATTGTAACGCCCGTGATCCAAAAATAGGATTTTTGGTAGGGTGTCGATCGACGCAACAGGTGGTGTCGATCGACACGGGTGTTTGTTCGCGTGTTGGTATCGACCAGAAAGGTCTGTGTCGATCGACACAGAGTGAGTGTCGATCGACGCGGTTTCGAAGTGAGAATTGGGAGTTGGTTTTGGTCGGGTTTGATCGCACGGTTTGCGTGTTGGTTAAGGGAGAACCCTAGGGTTGGATATAAAAGGCTGAAACAGGATCCTGGCCGCTTGGTTGGATCTGAAATCAGAAGAGAATTGTTGAGAGAAGAGTTAAGTGTTTGTGTGTGTGAGACAGTTTCTGATCGGATCTTTGAGAGGGCAAACGGCGGGGCTTTTCGCGGCGGTTTGGGCTGATTTTTGGAGGGTAAGTTCTCCAATCTCTGCTCGTGTTATAGGCGAAAACGGTTCGTCTTTCGGTTGATTATTCACCAAGTTATGGCTGTTTGAACTCGGTGGGTTTGTGCAGATTGTTGTCTGCGATCAATCGGGTTCAGAGGGAATTTCCGATCGAACCAGAAGGAGTCTGGGGGCGATCCACATATCGACGCGTAGCTGTGTGTGTCTAGTTTCCGGAAGAGTCGCCTGTTTTGGAATTGGACCAGTGGTTCGTCGTGTACAAGGGTTTTAGTAAACATCGTTCATTCGTTCATTTCGATCCTTTGAGGTGAGTGCGTGACCATAGATTTATCAGGTGTAGTTTGAATAGGATGCGATTGATTGCTGTTAAGTTGCAGGTGATCGATTGGGGTCGTTCGGATCGGAGCCATGAGAGGATAGGCTCGATCTTTCGATCAGCAGGTGCCGTGTCGATTCGACACACTTGGGTTGTGTCGATCGACGCAACAGACAGTCGTGTGTCGATCGACGCCTAGAGGATGTGTCGATCGACACAGAGGCTGCTGGCCTGTTTGTTGTTCTGTTTACTTGTTTTGTGTGTACCGCTTGTTTCACCCTGGTATTGTATTCTTTTATGCCTGAGCATATAATCTGTAGATGGGATGACCGTCTCGCTGAGTATTTGTGATAATACTCACGCAACTCTTATTGCCATGTGTTGCAGGTAAAGAGAAAGTGTGATCGTGGGATCGGGCAAGGAAGAGGAGATGATCTAGTGTCTTGATTGAGTGAAGTAGGTTGTTAGCACCGCTAGGATGTTAGTGATTCTGGTGTGGAGAGTGAACTGGTTTAGATATTGAATTGTGTCATAGATTTGATATTGGTTTTGATTATTGTTGTGGATGGAATTATTGAATGGTTTACTGGGTTACTTGTCTTGTTTTCCGCTGTTTGATTAATTGGTTGATTGGGTTATTGAGAGTTAGCATTTATGGGAATGTTAATTCGAATCCAATGTTAAAAAAAAAAAAAAAAAAAAACGGGTCGGGTTGTTTCAATTTGGTATCAGAGCCCCTACGGTTCTAGGGCGGGAGAACTTAGTAACTGCATGTATTGCTGATTGTGTAGAATAGTGTTAATTGATTATGTGAGTTAGTCAGTCGATTGTTGCTTGGGTTTGGAGTCCTGGATCATCTTCTCCGAGCCTTCAATATGATTCCGCGGTAAGTGTTTCGTTTATGATTTCTGTTTCTAATGCTTAGTCTGCTGTGGTTAGTCAGTGAGAGATGGCTAGAGGCAGAGGTCGTGGTGCCCGTGGGGCTAGAGGGCGTGGTCGCGGCCGTGGTCGGGGACCGGCGGTTGATCCTGTTGAGTCGAGTGGGACTCAGGAGGCCACGCAGGAGGAGGTTGCAGAGTCGCAGATACCTCCAGAGCCAGTGGGTGGTACAGAGTTAGCCAGTGTGGCACAGGGCCCAGGTGGGGGTCCTGGCGGGGGCGATGCTCAGGGTCGGTTGGACCGTTTGGAAGCGATGATGCTTCAGGTTCTTGAGCGGTTGCCAGGTGGGGCACCGGCTCAGGGGTATGCTCCGGGTGTACAGCCGGGGGTGGCTGGTGTTGAGCCGTTAGCAGCGGGTGTTCAGCCAGCAGTGGTCCGGGGGCAGCCAGGTGTGGCGGCTGCAGAGGAGGCTCCTTCCTACCTGAGAATTTTGGAGCAGATGCGCAGGATTACTACTGGGTATTTCTCGGGCGGTGCTAAGCCTAAGGAGGCTGCTGCGTGGAGGAGTCGTCTGGAGCGTAATTTCCAGGCGCTGAGGTGTCCCGAGGGATACAGAGTGGACCTTGCGGTTCACTATTTGGAGGGTGATGCACATCTGTGGTGGAGAGGTGTGACGAGCAGGAGGCCTCAGGCGGGGATGACCTGGGCGGATTTCTTGGCAGAGTTTGACGCCATGTATTTTCCGCAGGAGGCGGTGGACCGGATGTAGGTGCAGTTTTTGGCGCTGACTCAGGGAGTGAGTTCGGTTCGGGGTTATGATGAGCAGTTCGGTCGGCTGTTGGTGTATGCTGGTAGAGAGTTTGGGAGCGAGGAGTCCCAGATCAGGAGGTTCATGCAGGGACTTCGACCGGTGCTGAGGACGCTATGCAGGGCTCGTAAGTACGCCACGAGGGCGGAGTTGGTTGAGACTGCGGCAGCCATTGAGGTTGATATGGGGACAGAGCTGGCTGCAGCGCTTAGTCCACCGGTGCAGCAGCAGCAGCAGCAGGCAGGTGCGAGCCGGGGCGGTAAGCCGGCTCAGGGACAGAAGAGGAAGTGGGAGGGCTCTTCGGGTTCCGGTCAGAGGGCCCAGAGTGGTCAGAGTGGTACGGGGTGCTATGGTTGTGGGAGCACGGAGCACTGGGTGGCAGCTTGTCCGAAGAGGAGAGAGGTTCGGACTACACAGGCGTGTTTCCATTGCGGAGAGACGGGGCACATTAGGGTGAGGTGTCCCAAGTTGCAGATGGCAGTGGCAGTGGTGCAGCCGGTGCAGGGGGCGGTAGTTGATGTGCAGCCGTTGAGGCAGCTTGCTGCTCCGCGTGTGTTCACTTCGACGGAGACGGGGGGTCCTAGCGCCAGGCCGATCACAGGTACTTAAACCTTAACTTGGTGAATTTTCAATTTTTAATGTTGTGAATTGCTTGTTTTGGGAGTCTTGTATCCGTGATAATACTTTAGGCTCTGTGACACATAAATGGTGTAGGGACCTTAGTAGTAGGCGGGCGTGATTCCCATGTCTTGTTCGATTCTGGAGCCTCGAATAGCTTCATTACACCGGAGTGCGCGGAGTGCAGTGGGATCCGGAGCGATTCCGGGGAGCAGCCGGGAGTGGTTAGAGTGGCTGGAGGGAAGACTTTGGCTACTTTCGGGCGGGCTTGTGGAGTAGATGTTCTGGTGGCAGGAGAGGTCATGCCGGCAGATTTGGTTATCAGTCCAGTGGAATTGTACGATGTCATCTTGGGGATGGATTGGCTGGATCGTTACAGGGTTCATCTGGATTGTCATCGAGGTCGAGTGGTGTTTGAGCGTGAGGCGGGGAGGTTGGTTTATCAGGGCATTAGGCCGACTTCCGGGAGTTTGATGATTTCAGCAATTCAGGCCGCGCAGTTGACTGATAAGGGCTGTGAGGCGTACTTGCTGACGATTGTGATGCCAGAGTCTGTTGGGGAGGTCGCTTTGGTTGATATTCGGGTTGTCCGGGATTTCCAGGATGTGTTTCAGTCGTTGCAAGGATTGCCGCCGTCTAGGTCTGTTCCTTTCACGATTGAGTTGGAACCTGGAACTACTCCGATATCTAAGGCACCTTACCGCATGGCTCCAGCGGAGATGGCAGAGCTGAAGAAGCAGTTGGATGATTTGCTGGGTAAGGGTTTCATCCGACCGAGTAGTTCACCGTGGGGAGCGCCGGTGTTGTTTGTGAAGAAGAAGGATGGTAGTTTTCGGTTATGTATCGACTACCGGGGCCTTAACCGGGTTACTGTGAAGAACAGGTATCCTCTGCCGCGGATTGATGAGTTGTTGGATCAGTTGCGGGGGGCTACTTGTTTTTCCAAGATCGATTTGGCTTCGGGATACCATCAGATTCCGATAGATGAGGCCGATGTGAGGAAGACGGCTTTCAGGACGAGGTATGGACACTACGAGTTCGTGGTGATGCCGTTTGGGTTGACGAATGCACCAGCGGCATTCATGAGGCTGATGAACGGGGTGTTCCAAGAGTACTTGGATGAGTTCGTTATTATCTTTATCGACGATATCTTGGTGTACTCGAGGACTCCGGAGGAACATGAGGTTCATCTGAGGTTTATTCTGGAGAAGCTGCGGGAACAGAAGTTGTATGCGAAGCTCAGTAAGTGCAGTTTCTGGCAGCGGGAGATGGGTTTTCTGGGGCATGTCGTGTCTGCCGAGGGAGTTTCAGTGGACCTAGCTAAGATCGAGGCTATTAGGGATTGGCCGAGACCGAGGAATGCGACGGAGATCAGGAGTTTCCTTGGATTAGCTGGGTATTACCGGAGGTTCGTCAAGGGTTTTGCGAGTATGGCGCAGGCGTTGACGAAGTTGACGGGTAAGGATGTTCAGTTTGTGTGGTCTGCGGAGTGTGAGGAGAGCTTCGGGAAGCTGAAGGAGATGCTGACTAGTAATCCAGTATTGGCGTTGCCTGATGCGGGCGAGCCATATGTGGTGTATACGGATGCATCCGGTGTGGGGTTGGGGTGTGTTCTGATGCAGCAGGGGAAGGTGATTGCTTATGCTTCGAGGCAGTTGAGGAAGCATGAGTGCAATTACCCTACACATGACTTGGAGTTGGCTGCAGTGATCTTCGCCCTGAAGATCTGGCGATCTTACCTTTATGGTGGGAAGGTCCAGGTGTTCACGGACCACAAGAGCCTGAAGTATTTCTTCACTCAGCCAGAGCTGAACCTGAGGCAGAGGCGTTGGATGGAACTGGTAGCGGATTACGACCTGGAGATTGAGTACCATCCGGGGAAGGCTAATCTGGTTGCAGATGCATTGAGTCGGAAGAGGGTTGCTTCGGCTCAGGAGCGGGATTTAGAGGAGCTGGCGAGCGAGATTGGCGCGTTGAGCCTGTGTGTTATCTCGCAGGAGTCGTTGGGGTTAGAGGCAGCTAACCGAGCGGACTTGCTGAGCAGAGTTCGGGTAGCTCAGGAGAAGGATCGGGGTTTGATTGATGCTTTTCAGCAGGCGGGTTCAGAGTATCAGGTCTCCGGGAGTGGGATGATACTGGTGAACGGTCGGGTCTGTGTACCCAAGGATGAGAGTCTCAGGCAGGAGATTCTGAGTGAGGCTCATTCGAGCATGCTGTCGATTCATCCTGGAGCGACCAAGATGTACCGGGACTTGAAGAGGTACTACCACTGGGTCGGGATGAAGAAGGATGTTGCGAGTTGGGTTTCGAGGTGCAACGTGTGTCAGCTGGTGAAGGCTGAGCATCAGGTTCCGAGCGGGTTATTGCAGAGTCTGCTTATGCCGGAGTGGAAGTGGGACATGGTGACTATTGACTTTGTGACAGGTTTGCCGATCTCGCGGACTTATGATGCGATCTGGGTGATTGTGGATCGTCTGACCAAGACAGCACATTTTCTGGCCATTAAGAAGACTGATGGGGCTGCAGTGTTGGCTAGGAAGTATGTGCGAGAGATTGTGAGGTTGCATGGGGTGCCTGCGAGCATTGTGTCAGACCGAGATCCGAGGTTTGCTTCGGAGTTCTGGGGAGCATTTCAGGCCGAGATGGGCACGAAGGTGCATATGAGTACGGCATATCATCCTCAGACGGATGGGAAGTCTGAGAGGACGATTCAGACATTGGAGGACTTGCTGAGGATATGTGTGTTAGACTACGGTGGTCATTGGGCGGATCATCTGAGCTTGGTAGAGTTTGCATACAACAACAGTTATCAGGCGAGTATCGGGATGGCTCCGTATGAGGCTCTGTATGGGAGGCCATGTAGGACACCATTGTGCTGGACTCAGGTGGGGGAGAGGAGCATGTTTGGTGCAGATTTCGTTCAGGAGACGACGGAGAAGGTCCGTGTCTTGAAGCTGAACATGAAAGAGGCTCAGGATCGGCAGAAGAGTTATGCCGATAAGCGGAGGAGGGAGTTGGAGTTCGTGCTGGGAGATATGGTGTATCTCAAGGCAGCCATGTTGAGGGGTCCTAACAGATCCATTGTAGAGAACAAGTTGAGTCCGAGGTTTATGGGTCCGTTCAGAGTGGTTGAGTGGGTTGGGACGGTAGCTTACAGGTTGGAGTTGCCACAGAGTATGAGGGCTTTTCACGATGTCTTTCATGTTTCGATGCTGCAGAAGTGTCTACATGAGTCTGAGGAGGTGTTGGCTAGGATCCCGGAGGATCTTCAGCCCAACATGACATTAGCGGCGAGACCTGTGAGGATTCTCGAGAGGAGAGTCAAGGTTCTGCATCGTAAGAGGATACCATTGGTGAGAGTCGTGTGGGACTGCGATGGTGTCGAGGAGGAGACTTGGGAGCCGGAGGTGAAGATGAAGGCCAAGTTTCCGAAGTGGTTCGAGAAGCAAGCGGAGGCTTGAGTTCTTTCTTTTGCTGGTTTTGGTTTTGTAGTAGCATGTGGCTACAGTTGTTGTATTTTCGTTTTGTTGTAACGATTGTACGTTTTGGAGATTAATAAGATATGTTTCTTATTATTGTTGGATCGTAAGATGCGAGTTCTTATGTGTAGTAACCTAGTGGGGGTTACGGTAACCTAGTGGGGGTTACAGCGTTGTTGAGTAATTCCAGTGGGGAAATGTCATGGTGAGCCATGGAGGCGTGTTGGTCGATAGATGCCTATGACGGCACGCTGCAGAGTATTGCTCTCCAGGGGATAGTGGTTTCCCTGCATGCACTCGAGGGGTAGTGGGCCTCTGGGGACGGTGGGTCTCCTACATGTACTTTGAGGGATAGTGGGTCTCTCCAGGGAATAGTGGATTCTCTGCACACCGTAGCTCAAAGGGTGACGATCCTGCGAGTAGGTGTGGTGTATATGTGTACGAGTCATGAGTATGAGTATGAGCAATAGCGTCTGGGCAGGTTGCAAGTGGGCGACCGAATGGCCATCGGGGATCGAGAGGGATCTCAGGTGGGTTGACCGGTGGGGTCAGGTGTGTGGGTTGGATGGTAGGGTCTGGTCTAGGGTTAGTATTTGTGCTGGAACCTTGATTCGGGCAATTTCGGAGAGAAATGTAGCGTGTTGGTCGTGCGTGTTCTTGTCAGATTGTTGCACGATCAGTTAGTCCTTTATGCCGGGTCTACGGTGGGTCGGACATGTTCTTGTCTGATTGTTGTTCGATCGATCGGGCAGACTGGGCCGGGACTATATCGATACATTGTGGTGTATCTCCAGGAAGGTTGGGTCGGGTTTCTGAGCATAAGTGGTGACCTTAGCACGGATCTGAGTGGTTATTGGCTTGTGATTCGAGGATGAATCCTTGTCAGTGGGGGAGAATTGTAACGCCCGTGATCCAAAAATAGGATTTTTGGTAGGGTGTCGATCGACGCAACAGGTGGTGTCGATCAACACGGGTGTTTGTTCGCGTGTTGGTATCGACCAGAGAGGTCTGTGTCGATCGACACAGAGTGAGTGTCGATCGACACGGTTTCGAAGTGAGAATTGGGAATTGGTTTTGGTCGGGTTTGATCGTACGGTTTGCGTGTTGGTTAAGGGAGAACCCTAGGGTTGGATATAAATGGCTGAAACAGGATCCTGGCCGCTTGGTTGGATCAGAAATCAGAAGAGAATTGTTGAGAGAAGAGTTAAGTGTTTGTGTGTGTGAGACAGTTTCTGATCGGATCTTTGAGAGGGCAAACGGCGGGGCTTTTCGCGGCGGTTTGGGCTGATTTTTGGAGGGTACGTTCTCCAATCTCTGCTCGTGTTATAGGCGAAAATGGTTCGTCTTTCGGTTGATTATTCACCGAGTTATGGCTGTTTGAACTCGGTGGGTTTGTGCAGATTGTTGTCTGCGATCAATCGGGTTCAGAGGGAATTTTCGATCGAACCAGAAGAAGTCTGGGGGCGATCCGCATACCGACGCGTAGCTGTGTGTGTCTAGTTTCCGGAAAAGTCGCCTGTTTTGGAATTGGACCAGTGGTTCGTCGTGTACGAGGGTTTTAGTAAACATCGTTCATTCATTCATTTCGATCCTTTGAGGTGAGTGCGTGACCATAGATTTATCAGGTGTAGTTTGAATAGGATGCGATTGATTGCTGTTACTTTGTATGTATGTGGTGTGCTATGTGCTAATATGTTGCAGGTGATCGATTGGGGTCGTTCGGATCGGAGCCATGAGAGGATAGGCTCGATCCTTCGATCAGCAGGTGCCGTGTCGATCGACACACTTGGGTTGTGTCGATCGACGCAGCAGACAGTCGTGTGTCGATCGACGCCTAGAGGATGTGTCGATCGACACAGAGGCTGCTGGCCTGTTTGTTGTTCTGTTTACTTGTTTTGTGTGTGCCGCTTGTTTCACCCTGGTATTGTATTCTTTTATGCCTGAGCATATAATCTGTAGATGGGATGATCGTCTCGCTGAGTATTTGTGATAATACTCACGCAACTCTTATTGCCATGTGTTGCAGGTAAAGAGAAAGTGTGATCGTGGGATCGGGCAAGGAAGAGGAGATGATCTAGTGTCTCGATTGAGTGAAGTAGGTTGTTAGCACCGCTAGGATGTTAGTGATTCTGGTGTGGGGAGTGAACTGGTTTAGATATTGAATTGTGTCATGGATTTGATATTGGTTTTGATTATTGTTGTGGATGGAATTATTGAATGGTTTATTGGGTTACTTGTCTTGTTTTCCGCTGTTTGATTAATTGGTTGATTGGGTTATTGAGAGTTAGCATTTATGGGAATGTTAATTCGAATCCAATGTTAAAAAAAAAAAAAAAAACGGGTCAGGTTGTTTCAAGATAGGCCTGATATATGTTACCGTATATTCAAGATCAAGCTCGACAGTCTGGTTCAAGAGTTGATGAATGATAATACCCTCGGTTCAGTTAACTCAGGTAAAATATATATTTGTTAACTTCATTGGTAATTATTATATATATAATCTTTTTCTAATGCAATACATAAATTTATAACACAATTTTCTATTTTCTTCTAGCTCTCTACACCATCGAGTTTTAAAAACGTGGATTACCCCACGCGCATATGGTGCTGTTTTTAGAGCCTGGTTCTAAGCTTCCTACTGGAGATGATATCAATAAATATATAAGTGCCAATATACTGGACAAGGATTTGTACCCATATTTGTACGAAGTTGTTAGTGATATGATGATACATGGTCCATGCGGGGCTTATAACCCCAAAAATGTTTGCATGCAGAATGGATCATGTACTAAATTCTTCCCAAAGCCTTTCACTGACGTTACGAAGATTGATGATGCGGGTTTCCCTTCATACAGGCGAAGAGAGGATGGAAGAGTTATCATCAAGAACGGTGTTGAATGTGATAATCGACATGTTGTGCCATATAACAAAGATCTATCTATTCGTTACCGTGCTCATATCAACGTCGAATGGTGCAATCAAACACGTTCTATAAAGTACCTGTTCAAATATATTACCAAGGGTTCTGATTATATAAGAGCATCAATAGAGACCGAATCCGAAAGTGTTGTAACAGTCGATGAGGTTAAAAGACATTTTAGTTGCAGGTACGCATATTTTTTTTTTTTAAACAGAGACATACACTCTGTTTCTAAACTCCTAAACATATATGGCATATATATTATTTTAGTAGCATATAGAATACCTTTCAAGCTCCAAGAAATATCATATCCAAACAATATTTATTACGTTTATCAATAAATTTGGTATTTCATTACCATGATTTCAAATTGTTTATCCAATCTTTGTAAATTATATTTGATATTGGTATATACATTTGTTATTCCAGATATATATCAGCATGTGAGGCTACATGGCGAATATTAGCTTTTCCAACTCAATATCGAACTACACCAATGGAGAAACTTTCGTTCCATCTACCCAACCAACAGCTGGTTGTGTATAACGAAGATGATCCTGCAAATGAAATTCTTAAACATATGACTGTGGGTCAAACTAAATTTTTAGGTTGGATGGATGCTAATAAGATATATCCAGAGGCGAGGGAGCTCACTTATGCTGATTTTCCAACAAAATTTGTTTGGCATTTAAAAGAAAGAGTGTGGAAACCACGTAAAAAGGGTTTCTCAATAGGTCGAGTAACGTTTGTACCACAATCAAAAGGTGAAGCCTATTATTTGAGAGTGCTTATAAACATTGTCAAATGTGCTACGTCATTTGATGATATCAAAACCGTTAACAGTGTTGTTCACAACACATTTCAAGATGCATGTTACGCATCGGGTTTACTCGACGACGATAAGGAGTTGGTGGGCGTCCGGAAAGTATTTACGTAGATTGTTTGCTATAATGTTGTCGACAAAAAGCATGGTCAGTCCTCTTAGAGTTTGGGATGCGTGTTCGGAGTTTTTGAGTGAAGATATATTATACAGGCGAAGGAAAAAAACACGAAATCAAAGTAAGTGGTATTTTATATTTCTATACAAATTTATATTCGAATTGCATATAACTAATTTCATTTCCTTTTTCGTTGGCAGATTTAATGTTGTCTACGGAACAAGTGAAAGAAATAGCTTTCGTGAAAATCGAGAAGTTGTTGCGAAGAAATGGCACCTCTCTGACCGAATTCAAGTCCATGCCTCAACTCAATGTTATATTGGTTAGGAGACTTAAAAATCCATTTATAGAAGAAGAAACGAGTTATGACCGAGACAAACTACGAACGAAGCATGCTGAGTTATTATCCAAAATCACGAATGAGCAGAGACAAATTTATGAAGAGATTTTAGACTCAGTAAATCATAATAAAGGTGGTATGTTCTTTGTTTACGGATTTGGAGGTACTGGAAAAACATTCTTATGGAGTATTCTAGGTGCTGCACTTAGGTCAGAGGGTAACATTGTCCTTAATGTAGCTTCAAATGGGATTGCTGCATTGTTATTGCAAGGAGGAAGAACAGCACATTCAAGGTTTGGCATTCCAATAGCTGTAAATGAAACAACCACCTGCTCAATCACGGCTGGATCACATCAAGCAGAATTGATTAAACAAGCCAAGCTAATAATTTGGGATGAGGCACCAAGGATGAGTAAACACTGTTTCGAAACATTAGATCGAATGATGCGAGATATACTCAAATGTGATAAACCTTTTGGTGGGAAAGTTATTGTCTTCGGTGGAGATTTCAGACAAATATTACCGGTGATAACAGAAGGTGGTAGAGTAGAGACAATTTTAGCTTCGTTGAGTTCATCGTTCTTGTGGTCAGACTGCAAGGTTTTGCGACTTACAAAGAACATGCGCTTACTTGCTACCGGTTTAAGTGATAAGGATGCTGAAGAATTGCGAACGTTTTCTAATTGGATTCTAGATATCGGAGATGGATTAGTTAATGCTCCTAATGATGGAGAAGTTGAGATTGAAATACCTCATGATCAATTAATCACAAACTGTGACGATCCGATGGAGGCTATCGTGAATGAGGTATACGGAACAGCTTATACTACTAAGCAAGAGCCTAAGTTCTATCAATCAAGAGCAATACTGAGCCCACGTAATCACGATGTTGATCTCTTAAACGATTATATGCTTGAGGAAATTTCAGGTGCTCATATTACCCTTATTCTATAAATCACTCTTTATTCTATTACGAGTTTCCCTAACACTATATTTCTTTACTTATAATAATAGGTGAAGAGAAAACCTATTTAAGCTCTGATAGCATCGAACCATGTGATACTGGTCCTAAAGATGACATCCTCTATTCTCAAGAGTTCTTGAACAGCATCAAGCTATCTGGACTACCTAATCACGAGCTCCGTTTGAAGATTGGTACACCGGTAATGCTACTTCGAAATATCGACCCTAAAGGTGGTTTATGTAATGGAACAAGACTGCTTATGGCTACTCGAGTTATAGAAGGTCGTATTATAACTGGTGACAAGTTGGGTGAGATAGTATTGATACCTCGGGTGTTCGTCTCTCCTCCAGATGCAAAATTCCCTTTCCGTATGAGACGACGACAATTTCCTATCGTAGTTGCTTTTGCGATGAGCATCAACAAAAGCCAAGGTCAAACGCTAGAGAAAGTCGGTTTCTATCTACCAAAACCAGTTTTCACCCATGGTCAACTATATGTTGCCGTATCCAGAGTTACATCAAGAAAATGTTTAAAGATTCTTATCACCAACAAAGACGAAAAGATGATTACACATACAATAAATGTTGTTTTCAAAAAAATCTTTCAAAATCTTTAGCTATAAGGTGTCTTACCTCCGGTTTCTATGAAAACATAATAGACTTATTTTTGTTTTTCAATGCTCTTCTGAATTTATTATATTATCCAATTGATCATCCTCTTAAATAAGCTTTCACGAATATTATTCTCTAAAATATGCTCTGTTTCGAAACATAATATATTTGAAACCAAAAACCAGAGCTTATAGAAAGACTAACAAATCAACAAATTTTAGATGATAACCTCCACGAAGATCATAGATTTGCTTTAAAGCTAATGATTTTCTTACGTAAATTAAAAAAAATAAAATCAATACTACTTTTAATAAAAATAACTTTTGTTTCTTAAGGTTAATATTGTTCAGTCAAGATGATTAAAAATGCAAAAAGGCATCAACAGAGGTTTTGCATTATATAAACCCTTTAAGTTTTATATCGAATTTTTTTATTGTTTATGAATACAAAACTAAAGCCATCGAGAAACCCTGAATTCAAATTGGTTGAATAATCATAAAAACTACCATCACAACCGAAAAGATTAGAGAAAATTCGTAACACTTTAACAACCACACGCCATCTCTGAGCATATGGATTCAAAGACGCAAAATAATAAAAAGGTGTGTTCATAGGAATGTGAAAATAAAGAGACATGATATAGAACAACAAGGGTATTGATGTTAATTTTAACCAAATTTATATATAATCAAACCCCAATCACAGATTTGGCTACAAGCTTGATTCGAAAGTTTGAATGACTGATCCTCCGGAGGGGAGGATTCAATAAAATATGCTCTGTTTCAAAGCATCCGTGCAATACAAAATCATTATCCTTTACAAAACCACTTGCAAATGATGGAACCAAAAACCAGAGCTTTGGTATAAGCACGAAGACTCACAGTCTTCTCTCATGAACATTATAGCAGTATACTTTCTCGAGAAGTTCACTCCCGCGTAGGACGCGGGTCTTGCCTAGTATAGTGTAAATCTGACCTTAAATTTCTTCTTGTGTATCATGTGCTTCTTTGGGTTGAGAGAATGTCTGGGAAGCTCCTATTGACTAAGTCAATGTCGCATATATTTTTGTTGTACCATGTATTTTTTTTTTTTTAGTTGTACCATGTATTACCTAGTTGTACCATATCTTTACAGTTTTACCAAGTAATAGTAAAGTTGTACCAAATATTACTACCGAAGTTTTACAATGATACAACAGTTGTACCAAGTAGGAGTAGGTGGTACAAGAAGTATGCCAGACAATAGAGGAGTATGTCAGAAAGGAGTAGACACATATTGTAGAGTATCTCAGACATTTGTCCCTTCGAGTTTTAGCCAATAGATAAAAGATTCTTTTTTAGAAATAAAGACTGATTTTTTCATGATAAATATAAGGGCCCTAAGTAAGTGCTTGGCCTGCTTATCCTAGGGGTGGGCGTTTCGGTTTTCAGTTCGGTTACGGTTCAGTTTCTTCGGGTTTCTGGTTTATCGGTTTAAAAAAACTCAAACCATATAGAAACTGTTTGTATTTCGGTTTGGTTGCGGTTTGGTTTCTTCGATTTTTCGGTTTATCGGTTTTACAAAAACTTAAACCATATATAAACCATTTGTATTTTGTTTCAGATTGGTTTCGGTTTATTTTATAATATTCGAAAGAAAAACAATATATATAAAATTAAAAATATCATAAAACTAAAATAAATATGAATAAACGAACATAAAAATTTAAAGAATATGATCCAAATCAAAATAATTGTAAACTTAATCTTATTAAAACTAGTAGGTAGAAGAAGAAAACTAGAAAAACACTTTATTATCAAAATCAACGTATTTGAGTAGAAACAATATCTATATATACCTTGTAAAATATATATATATATATATATATATATAATTTTTTTGCTAGTATTTGACTAATTAGCATGCTAGTATCTAACTAAGATTTCTAAAACTAGTAATAATAATAGTTTTTTTGAAAAAACCGAAAACCCGAACGATTTTACGGTTTTAAATCGAAACCAAACCGAAAGACCTAATTACGGTTCGCTTTGGTTCGGTTCGGATCGGTTCGGTTTTTTTGCCCACCCCTAGCTTACCCTCAAGGCCGGCCCATGTTAGAAGTTTGTTGCTTTGTTTAACTTATGCGACTTGTGTATAAACGATTGTAAGTTCATTGATTATAAAGTTAAGAACGAAACCGTAAAGTTAATCAGAAAACCAGTTTGATAAACTCTAATATGGCATCAGAAAACCAGTTCCATCAGCTTTTCGTTTTTAATCAGCTTTGTTCCAATCAAAAGTTTATTTTCATTTAAAAAAAAAATTTAGAGACAAGATCCGGAAGAGACGGTCTTTTCTCCAATGAGAATATATATCAACATTGTAACGAGATTCTGTATTCAATAATTAACAACTTTTCTATGAAAAATCATATAAATAGACCAACCTTAGCTGTATTCTCAAGTTTTATATTAAATTGACTGGGCTATATGTGCAAGGGGGAGAAAGGAGAAGAAGAAGAATATCACCAAAAGAAAAAACATCCAAATCCTCTATTATTGTAGCAACCATGAGTTCTATGGGTGTATTTCGTAAGGTGGAAAAGTATGAAAGAGAATATTGGGTTTTTTTCACATACAGACCTTCCTTCAACCTCTTCCAGTGAAGCACCATTGAAACCTCCTCTCAAACCTCTTTTTTACTGTCCTACTGTACGTATCAGATTCCAAAACATTTCAAGAAAGGATGACGGTGTTTTCAAATTTCTCCCATTAAATTCTTCCTCTCACTTCCCGGGAACAAGAAGCCGAGATGAGCAACGCAAATTTTTGCTCGAATGCGACCACTATAGTATTTGTAAGCTCCCTGTAGTCCCTCTCTTCCACTATAGTATATGGAAGAAATTTGAGTGCGGTGGATGCGGAAGGTCAATGGCCGGCAAAAGCTATTACGCATGTGTCGAATGTAAAAAAAAAGTTCCACAAGGAATGTGTTGAGGCTCCACTTGAGATCACACACCCTTACTACCCCTTTGATTCTCTTAAACTTTACAGTGTTCCTAGCTTGGAGAATTGCATTTCTTGTGGAGAAATTGTCAGCGAATTGTTTTATCATTCTACTACCTACCAATCGAGTATTCACCCTGTCTGTGCGATGAAGACGATACCCATTGTTATAGACCGTCCAAAAAGCCACCCACACTCTCTCACCTTGTTCCCTAGACAAGCTTACTTAGCGTGCAGTATTTGTGGCCTTATTAAAAACACTTATCCCACCTACATTTGTACCATATGTGTCATTGTAATCCACCAAGATTGTATCAGTTTCCCACATGTCATAAGAGTATCTCGTCACCCCCACTGTATCTCTTTCACCTCTTCTCTCCCACCTGGAGATTGGTCTTGCCGAGTCTGTCGTAAACAAATTGACAACAATTGTGGCGCATAGTCTTTCAAGATATGTGATGCTTATTTTGCTCATTCAAAATGCACCTTACGGAAAGATGTGTAGGACAAGAAAGATCTCGAGCTAGTACCAGAAGAAAATGATATAATAGACGATGGCGAGCCGTTCCAAAGGATAGCTGATGGAATAATACTCCATCCTTTTCATAGCCATCATCTACGACTTGAGATCAGCATAGCTTATGACGAAATTTTTTTTTGTCAAGGGTGTTCTCTTCCAATCTACCAAGGTAATTTTTACTCGTGTATGGAATGCGACTTCATCTTGCATGAAATTTGTGCACATGCTCCCCGCATGATCCGTCATCCCTTATATCCTCATCCACTGACACTAAATGTTAGCCCCAAGGCAGATGGTCATAAATATGATAAAGGTTATTTCATCTGTAGCCTTTGTTATCGTCACAGTAGTGGCTTCATCTATGAGCATTATACAGCAACGGGACATCTCAAGCTCGACTTACGGTGTGGTTTGGTTACCGAACCGTTTGAATATCAAGGCCACAAGCATCCCTTATATCTAGGTTTGGACCCGCAAGAAGAGTCGACATGTAAAATGTGCAAATTTGAAAGAGACGGTTACAAATTTAATTGCATGGACTGCGATTATATTATATGTTTCCGTTGTGCTACCTTTCCATACAAGGCAAGTTATAAGCATGACAGTCATATTCTCAAGATTTGCGATGGGAAAGAGGCAAGTGATCAACCAGAATGGTGTGAGGTTTGCGAAGGCAAAATAGAACAAGTAAAAGAAATAAGGAATGGAGGGCATCGGAGAAAACAATTGTGGTCTTATAAATGCAATGACTGCTCCACCGCTCTTCATGCTGAATGTCTACTTGGGAAAGACATTTACATGAAACCTGGTAATACTATAACAAACTACATTTCTACTTGGGAGTACACATTTTCAAGGGAAGAGCTCGGGAACGACAGATCTTTAGATTCTTCTCAACGGTTCTCTTTCCCGACCAATCTGCACCCGGTGCAAGCGCAGCTGTCCATTTCCAATATTTTTCGAAGGGGATAACACAATATCTTATTCTTGGGCTTGTCTCTGACAGTGACTCATGAGCATCCAACGGGGTATTCTTTGATTTGAAGTACGTTGATATTTGATCTCTAGCTATTTTGCTTTTCTTAATCTTTATAGTGATGAGATAATTTGTTTTTTCATGTCACTGAAATTTTAGCCACCAAAAAATTGGAAAATCATTGTCAGTACTCTCAGTTGATTTTCTATTTGTGTAGTTACTTGATATTTAACCTACCTTTTATGTGATTTATGGCCTTTAAATCTATTGACTAAAAGCATCAGATGTCTGAACTGAAATGCTTGGGTATCTACCTAGAGATGTTCCCAGTGCTTGTCCCCGCTGATCGACAAATATGACATTAAGTTTGAGGTTAATGACTGATTCTATGTATTCTTCTTGTGCTTGTTTTAATATAAGCTGAAAGATTACCAATTACCACCGAGTCAGAGGAATGAGGAAGAAGACGCCACGGGCTCTGGTATCCAAAAAAGAATCTCATATCCACTCCTCTGTGATCGCTACAATAAATATCTCCGATATATTTTACGGTTTCTCATATTGCAAAAAGTGTAATCCTTAATATCTTGTTCAGAAGATCGATAATTAGTGCGCTAAGTATTTTAGTTTGCTTGGAGACCACGGATTCTTACGGCTAGGGCAGATGCGTTGAGTTTTTGTAATTGTTAGGAATCTAGGACGTTTGGCCTATATAAATATATGATCTTATTGTTGAATCTTATTAGGATATGTAATATCCAAAGAGAAGACTCTTACGATCCCTCATGTTGTATGTGGTTCCCCAACCAGGTCCAAGGCAAAATTTATAACGGTTTGTCGTTCGCTCTAGTTTGAAAACATTGATATAAACAAGTAATCTTTTTTACAAATTTATCCTTAATTAATTTGCAAAAAATGCAGGTGAAACCAACAAACTCCTATTTAATCCGTAATCAGAGAACTCGGCACCTCAAGGGTTCTAATGACAGAACTTTACCACTAGAAAAATCTTGTCAAGGGTTCTACGTAGAATAACAAACTATTTAATATCACTATATATATATATATTTTTTTTGCTAAAAAATCAATATATCACTATATTTTAGTGAAATTTTACCTCAAATGACGTAGAAAAGTCTTGTTGTTAGTAGAATAATACAACCTTTAGCAAAAACAGAAATATAAAAGAAAAATCTTTTACTGTTATAAACCCATTATGTGGATGTCCATTATAGGCCCATATTCTAGAAGGTTATAGAGTTGCTTACTCTCCAAGTTCTACTTGTTCTCCAAGTCATTGTAATCCTATATATACTCTGTATTATTCATGGAATAACACAACACAATTCCTTCTCTCTTTCTCTTATTCATAACACGTTATCAGCACGAAACTCTACCACCGAGGAAAACCCTAGCCGTCTAAACTAAAATAGAATTCTACCAAAATCCATAACTTACGCCGACTGCGTTCTCCATTGACAGTGTCTCTGATTTTCTTCGTTATGGTTAATCAATTGAGATTTCTGCCTAAATCTTAGCCGACGAGATGTCACAGTTTCCATGCCTTTAAATACATCGAGATAAGTCTAATTAACAATCTGAATACTTTATTACTTCTATGGTCATTGAGATGTCTTAAGAATCGTTATCTAGAAATTGATAGAGATCTTTGGCTGATATGTGTGCCACCTTGATCATATTGCTTTGAATTGTTTTTGTCATAATTGATTCTTATCATGGCTCCGTTATAACTATAGATCGACACACATAATTGATAAACAAATAGTTATAATTATGATAGGGCCTTACACTCCGTAATTCTACTGCTTATTGTCCTTACACTCTTTAATTCTACTGCTTATTGTTTTACGAGCATAATTACAATTGTCTTATTACTTTGACTGTCTGTCACATGTTCTATTGTTTAATTTGAGTTCTGACTTAACTATGATTGACTTATACTTTAATATAAAAGATAGGGCATTTGACATAGTCATGTTTGATTAATTATCAATTGCTGTTTCTTTTTCATGTAACAAGGTTCTACGTGGAGTATGAACCAGTTTAGCAATAATGAACAAACTCCGACGTTTCTGATCTCTCCGTCGTTATAATAACCAAGCTAAGTTTATCTCAAATTCTAACATCATGTCTTAATTATATGAAACATGAATTCTATTCGCAGTTATGGTTTGATTGGTGTTGATTTGTTTGCAATTATCGAAACATGCTTTAAAACCCATGCTTAATAAAATATTGACTCATGCCTAAAGAGAATCGGAGTTATAATTGCTCATGCTTCATCGATGAACGTTTCATTAGTTCATTATTTAATTTTTTGTTTGATCCATAGATCAATATATGTTTTATTGTTTGTCTCGATCTGCTTCGTTAGTAGTCATCATTTTTCGCCCACTGATTGAATTGTTGGTCACGTATAACTAGTTGGTCTAGTATAAATCATATTGATTTCATGTAGAATCCATGTTAGGTTACTGTTTATTCACAGTATCATGTTCACATTATTTTTAGTGAATCATATGTTGGAAAGATAAAGAAATATTGAACATAATCATTTGATATGGTTAATTTGACGAATCTTATTTCGCTCATACTTTATATTGTTTGGCTTGGTAAATAATTGAGTTGAGTTGTTTAATTTGTTAAATCGTTGGCCTACATGGACTTTGAATTGATAATTCAGTTGATTTTCTGTTATTGTTATAAGCACCGTACTGTTTTGACTTGCTTCATAATTAAGATTTATTATTCATATTATCATGTTTTATGAAGTGGATTCTGTGCTTGAGATAATGAATTAATCGATTATAGTGTGATGAGGTGATTATACGATATGAATGGTAGAAATATTGTTGGAATTTTACAACAAAATTCATGAATCACATCTCATGGTCCTTTTCCTGAAGAAATGTGACATCTTATATGAGAAAAGAGAGGGTCACACTAACATTAAGCCAAAGAAGTGGCTATAAAAGTTTTCCTGTGTGGTCAAGACCAAGATGTTTCTTTCAAGAACTTAAATTCTCACCAGAAGTGTGAAAAGAAAATAGTAAGAAATCGATTATGGTCCATTCCTTGAAGTGAATGTGACGTCTTATACATAAGATCATACTAATAACATTAAGCCAAAAGATGTGGCTATAAAGATTGTCCTGAATGGTCAATATCGAGATCAAAGAGTATCTATCAAGAACTCATATTTTCAATAGAAGTGAGAAAATAAAGATGGTACTATACAAGATAGTACGAGAAACATATTGAATTCTAAAGAATAGCATATGTATGCTCCAAAAGAGCACAAAGATAGTATTGCCTATGGGGTTTCTTTAGATGAAAGAATCTATTGTGAATACAATATTAAGAAGTGTAAAGCTTAGTGAAAGCTCCTGAAGAGCATATATAAAATTTGCCTATGAGAACGCGATTTAAAATCATTAATGCGTTATACTTTCTCAAATCTCAAGTATTAAAGAATGTTGTTGATTCTAGAGTGGCAATTAGAGATTGATGAACCTGAAGTTTCACCATCTCGAGGGGGAGAATTAAAGAATTATGTTCACTAGGTTCTTCGAACAATTCTCAAAGAAAAAATGTGATCACCAGAATGTGATAGTTAAGACTACAAGATTTGAAGTCTGTAAGTGAATTTAACTCAGTTATGTTGAGAGAACATTTTTAATGAGTTATTGATGAGAATTCATGATTCATGTATGACTATTTTTGGTCAATTTCCTAAAGTGAATATGATATCTTACATATAAAAGAAAAAGACCAAATAAAATTCACCGAGAAAATGGCTACTAAGTGATAGCCTCACTTTTGATTTTCTGAAAGCAATTTTGATTATGATATCCCCTGAAAGGAGTAAGTGATAAGCAAAACAAAGTAAACCAAAAGTTTACTAAGAATGAAAAGTAAACCAAATGTTTACTAAGAGATTAAATATTTGGCTTAACCGGATTGGTCATCCTGGTTTAATGATGATGCGAAAAAAATTTATGTGGACATTCCATGAAGAACTAGAAGTTTCTTCTTAATGATTTATCATAGGTTGCTTGCTGAGAAAATAATATGATAATGTGGTTTTTACCAGATAAAAATATTTTGGAATCTAAAGGTAATGTGAAATACATACAAGGAAATGGTTATGGGCTGATCACCCACCATGTGAAATTTTTGATTCCTTATGGTTTTAATAGACGCATCGATTCAGTGGACGCATTGACTCGATTGACGCATAAAATCGATGGATGCATCAACTAGATATTCACATTTATCCTTGTCATCAAACTGCAACCTCAAGTTTGCAAGGTTATTTGATAATGTTGGTGAATTCATTCAAGTCTTTGATGATTATTCTATGTCCACTAGAATAAGTGTTGAACATCCCGAAGTTCATGTTTATACATAAAATGGTATAGTACCATTGATTCGCATCAAGCCAATGAATAAATAATAGTTCTCCCCATCAATATTGGTTTAGGGCAGAAACCAAAAAGTTCCCATATGAATCTTTGAATGTGTAAAATGCTCCACCAAATCACTTTAAGATGGGACCTCAAAAGAGGATAAAAATATATGTTGGATATGAATGATACTAAGTATCTAGAGCCATCCCAGAAGGATTTATTTAAGGCTTTGTTTGAAGACTCTCCTTTAAATGAGTCAGTTTTTCCAACATTAGGGGGAGAAAGTAAAATAGCTGGAAAAAGATATAAGTATCTATGAATTATCAATGATTTTCGGACTAAATGATGAGAATTAGAAGTCCAAAAGATAATTCCAAATTTAGCGTATTGATTGCCAAACGCATTTACTGACCCAAATAGAGTGATAAAATCACCTATCCAGCTGTATATGCTCTAATTAGAAATAATGTCCTAGAAGGACAATATCAGACTGCTAGTGAGTCTAAAGATCGCATGAAGCGTGATAGACCTATTTGGTTTCAAATATAAGAATCCTCGTAAAAGAAAATGAGCAGATAATTAGAATGACCAGATCGAGGAAAGAAAGATTTCGAATGATCTCCAGAAGAGACCGAATGATCTCTAGAAGAGACATAAAAATGACGAATGAAAATATTCAAGTACTTGACAATGAAGAGAGCTAGCTAGCTATGTCATGTTTGAAATAGAATGGAACCAAAAAGCAAATCGACGTCGTACTATTTTGCATGCTATAAGCAGTTTATTTTATGAATAAGAAGAGGATCATGAAATAAAGTCTATTGAAAGTGTACACAAAGTAATGATTGGCCAAAATGGAAAGGAAGAAATAGACATATTATAGAGAACTAGACCAGCAGTCTATGCACCTGAAGTGTAAAACTAGTGGAAATAAATGAGTCTTTGTGTGAAAGGATAGTGAAATTGTTACAAAGACATATAATGTATAATGAAGAGATGTGTTCTCTTGTGGTGGATGCAATACTTATAAGTCTGGCAATATGTTATTGATCACTGGATAACTACATATAATTGCAATCCTTGAAGGATGGAAAGATATAATCCCTGAAGAATTAAGGGTATCAGAATTATGTTCCCGGGAACTCTACTCCATCGAATGAGTAGAAAATATGTAACATGGGGTATAATCATGTATTTATCAAAAGATTTTGATAAAGTGATTCTTAATTAAAGATCATCGAAACTCCAGCAGAGTTATCACAAGTGGTACGATGATAATATATGATAAAAGATCACACGATAGTGATATTTACATGAAAGTCCGAGAAGGATTTAATGCTAGAAGATTTGTGAAAAGATTTGTTATAATTGCGTGGATGTACTCTTTTTCTCTTATCATAGCTTTTATCCCATAGGGTTTTCTATGAAAGGTTTTTAACGAGACATCAAAAGAACACGCATATGATAGATAATTAAAGAGAAATGTTACTTTACAATGATATATGAAAGTCTATCAGTCTCCCAAATGTATATCATACATTGATGATATCGAGAGAAACAAAGAGAATGATTAAGATAAATCATCCGAAAGACCCAAGAGTTGCAGAAAAAGGCGGTATACATGTTCTACATATTCGTTCAAGTGTAGCTTTGGCGGACTTATTTTCAAGACACCTCCATTTAGTACTTTCAAGATGCAAGTTTAACATTTAGGTACGTCATCGCAAAGATATCAAGTTATGCACTCATCAGGGGGAGAAATAGCGCGTTGCACTCTTTTTCCCTTAGCCATGGTTTTGTCCCAATTGGGTTTTCCTGGTAAGGTTTTTAATGAGGCAACATCTTAAGCGCATTAGGATTAATTTTACTATAATGACATCCAAGGGGAAGTGTTATAAACCCATTATGTGGATGTCCATTATAGGCCCATATTCTAGAAGGTTCTAGAGTTGCTTGCTCTCCAAGTTCTACTTGTTCTCCAAGTCATTGTAATCCTATATATACTCTGTATTATTTATGGAATAACACAACACAATTCCTTCTCTCTTTCTCTTATTCATAACATTTACCACTAGACTATATTTATTATGTAAATTTAAGACTAATATTTTGTATAATACAAATCGAACCGTGAGCCCAAACTTGATCTATTAGGGCTCAGGGCCGGTCAGGTCTATCTGTACTGTTAATTGTTTGGTCGTGTATAGATGTTTAAATCTGTATATGGTTGAATATAAGTTATCAAAATTACATTGTTTGAGCAAACTTTTGAAAAACTATATAACGTAAATGAGGAGTTAAACTCCTACTAGCCTTAGGGGTACCAACTGGTAAGTGGTTTTATCGCACATTGGCCATGTGAAATTTTTTAAAATTCTTTAAGAAAAAAGGTCCAAATTAATTTTTTTTTAATCTTTTTTTAAAATGATCCAAGTTTTTTTTTTTACCTAGGGCCTTACAAAAAATTGAGATGGCCTTGGAACCACAATCACCCTACCATTATGCAAATGAAGTTGCTAAGAAAATTACAAACAAGTGTTCGTGCTATTTGAGGAATCACTTTTTCTCCCGCTCATTGCTTCCTCTCTTATGGACTATGACTCCTAAATTCAACTGTTGATTTTTGTTGTTGGGTTGATTTAGTCCTTATTGGAAAAGTCGAATACAAAACTGACTTCAAGGTGGAAGACTGCCGAAGTTGAACTAGCTCGGGGAAGGGAAGTTAAGGAAATATGAAGATCCGAGAAAAAAAATTCAAACTCCAAAATTCGTATATATATATATATTTTTTTTTTTGAAAATTTCATTGCATTAATTAAATATTTTTAGATTTTTTGGTTTTTAAAACAAAATAAAAAGTATAACCAACATTTCCAGGATGAATCTCGTTAAATACTCAAATCTATGTTGCTAAAGCGCCTTAACCACTAATCATCCCCGGTCCAAACCCATAAACCCAGCCTATACAGAACCCTAAGTTCCCTAACCCTAATTGAAGACAGCACAGGTCTGCCGCTTGATAGGTTGGCCATCGCTGAGGCATAATTTTTTGGTGACTAAGAATACCGCCGCCGGAGCAGGGGAAAGAAGTTCTCATGCAAAGCAAAAGCTCATACTAAACAAGCTATCAATCGCGGCAAGGGAAGAGACCAACTCTGAGAGTACTCACCTAAAATCGTGCGGCAACTACTTGCCGAGATCCGCCGAGAAAACTTCTCGTAATCGTAAAAACTCCTATCCCCAAAGAGAGATCCTCCCATGGAAGACATCCGGCGGATCCCCGACCATAAGGCCACCCGCTATCGAACCACACCAGCAACATCAGAAACACCGCAACTTCGCCAAGCCAGATCTAGCCACCATGAACTGTCAGAAGATGACACTACGAGATCTTAGAGAGATAGCAACTCTCACCATATCTCATCCACAGATCCAGCGACAGAGCCACCACAGACATCACCGAAGAGCCGCCGCCAAACTGGAGATTGAAATCGCCTAGATCCGCCGCGAAAAGATAACGAAGCCATGACAGAGATGAGCATTTCACCACGGATGAAGAGTCTTATAGTGCAAAAATTGGAAGCGAGGGCTTCTCACAACGCCGGCGAACGCCGGACGCCGGAGAGGCAAAAAGAAAAAGAAAGAAAAAGTTTTTCGGCGGCTAGGGTTTTCTATAGAGAAGGGAGATAATTTTCTCTCTCTATTCTCTCTCCTTTTTGGGTGTTTCAATTCGTATATATTGTGATAGCGATTTTCAAAGAATTTTTGAATCAGATGACTAAACAGTTTAGTTTTGCTTCTCGAACGTTGAATCTTTGAGAAATTTTCATAGATAGGACCAAATAAGAAATAAAAATCCTAATTTAGGCGATCTCCATGGAAAAAAGAGGTCAAATCGCTGATCTCATATGTGGTGTTCTTCTCCATGACAGACTAAGAAAGCAAATAGGGAGGAAAAAAAAACCATTCTCTCTAATAGCGTTATATATATTAGGGGTGGGAAGAAAATCCGAAAATGAAAAACCGAACTGAACCCGATTTTCTAAAATATTTGAATGTGTACTAAATTTCTAAGACCGAAAAACCAAATCCTAAACCGAACCGAACCGAACCGAAATGAACTGGTCCAAAATACCCAAAACATAAGTTAACCTAAAGATACTTAGATTTAAGATCGGGTATGTTTTCATATAGTTTATTGTAGCGGTCAAATCTCACAATCACGATCTAACTAACTCTTCAGGGTTTGTAAAGTTCTGCGGGAAGCCACCAAACGCAAAGATCTTAAGAGAAGTTTTTATTAAGCTGTTTCAGAATATAAGCGTTTGTCTAATGAATTTTCGATCCCTCTTTTGGGTAAGTATAATGAGCTATATGTAGTGAAATATCTATAATGGGCCAGCTAATAAAATGGGTTTCGTCCATTAAGCAATAAATCTAATTTAGGCTCATTATTCTATTAAGCCCATTTTGCTTATGGGCTTAATGTCATTTTGGGCCTAGATTCAGACTGGGCCTTTGTAGACTTGCTGTGAATTCGTCAAGAAATTGCGGAGTTGACCTCGTTGCTATATCGATCTCATAGGGGTGAAATCTGACCCCTATAGTTAACCCCTCAGCTTGGCAGTATCGAGTTATGGTGATGCCAAGGTAAAAGTTTCTGGAGTCAGAGATCGATATGTCGGACCGCGAAGTTGCCAGGCGTGGACGTCTTGTCATCGAACTCCGGACGTTCTTGTTATTCCGCGTCGAGCTAATGTATGCGTGTTTTCTTGGCCTTGTTTTCTTTTTCATTGTCCTAGGAGACTGAGGAGGTTGACTGACTTGTTGCGTTAATGGGCTTTGAGGCCTGCTGGAAAATTTCAGGAATTTTTCCAAAAACAAAATGATTTTAAGAAATTCTCCACGTATAAATAAGTTTACTTCCAAGACATTATTTTTTATCAAATAACCTTCCCTTAGCAAAAGGTAAAAAATCATCTCTCCTTCTGCCTCTTCATTTTATTGTTAGTTTTCTTTTAGGTTTTTTGTTTGTTGGTTTTTTTTTTTGTGGCCGCCGTTCCTCTTGATCATCGTCTTCCTCTTCGTCTACGGCGACTCTTCAAGCCATGGACGAGATTCTTTTTCGCAGCTCTTCCTCTTCGTCTTAAGCCGCTTTGCCACCATCGTCTTCCTTCTACTTCCAATTCGTCTTGGAAGATATCATTCGGCTTCATCCTTATCTCGGCATCGTCATTTTCACGGGCTCCGGTGAACGTCGCAAAGAGAGAGAGAGAGATCGGCACGGTTCATCCTCTTCGTCCCTGCTTGATGTTGCGGTGGCAACGACGGGCTCCTACCGCCTCGCGAGGCGAGAGAGAGAAAACGGCAAGGAGAGAGAGAGAGTCCACGAGGAGAGAGAGAGTGCGCCGGCGATGTCGTCGGAACTCTCGGCGAGCCGACAGCGAGACGCGACCGTGGGCAGGAGACGGCGATGGCGAGATCGGGGGAAAAAGTCCGAGATCTGACCGAGAGTTAACTCACCGAGTTGACTCGGTGACTGAGTCAACTCGGTCACCAATTTTTTTTTTTTTTTACGACTCAGCGACTCGGTGATTCAAGGATTTTGTAGCAAGGCTGGCTTTGTGGAGCGAAACTGACTCGGATCGTTGATCTTTGGTACAGCAGAGAGGTGAATTTAGGAGGATCGTTTCTGATTCCATGGACTTGTAGCTTGACGGTTCGCGCGCGAAGGACACCACAAAGGCTATTTCAAACTTATACGATTCCGGAGAGATGGCCGATGATCCCTTCCTTCTTGGAAGGAGAATGGTTCTTTCGCTAGCATCCGACACTGGTAGTTCGTCGAGACCGGCCTACTCCAACGCTCTAGTCGCGGTTGATGAGGTTACCGATGAGATTGCTGTTCGTCTGGCTACCAAGAAGCCGAGAGCAAAGCGGAGAGAACCCGATCCGCCTGGATCCACTATGTCAACTCCGGAGTCTTTGGATTCCCTCACTGCTTGCTTTGGTTTTCCCAACGGAGTCGAGCTAGTTGTTCCTTGCTCAGACGTAAGGGCATATCATCCTCCAGAGGGCTACTTCACTCTGTATGAAGCATACTTTTATGCGTGTTTCTTGTGGTTCCCGATCCCTGGCGCTATTCTTGACTTCTTATGGAGGACCAACCTTACTGTTGCTCAGATCACGCCTAGCGGGATGTGCCACTTGGTCGGGATTATCGTGCACAGCTATGAGCGTGGCTACAAAGTCGGAGTTAACCATCTGTTGAGTTTTCTAGAGGTTAGAAAGACTAGCTCCAAGGACAAACTCCTTTATTTCCTTAAGGGCAAACTGGATCTCCAAGTCGTAGGGGATTTTCCCAACATAGATCATTTTTGGTCGAAAAAGTTCTTCTTTGTGAAAATCAATGAAGCATCTGTTGGCTGCGATCATCTAGATATGCTTCGAAAGAGATGGGGAACTCGCGGTAGTAGATCCTGTCGCGCTCTTATGCTTAGCTTAGCATTCCGTGATGGGTTTTAAAGTTACCGTTTCTTTGCTTGCCTACATCCTTGGTTCAAGATTCTAACCATTTTCTCTTGTTTTTTTTTTTTGCAATTTTGAGTCACATTGAGAAGTTGCCGAGTGACTTATTTGTTCTTCGCGACGAACTTGCTGCTGAGAAGTGTAGCTGGAAGGAAGACTTTTCTTTACGCAGAGTCAGAGATCTCATGCTCGTCGCTTCGGAGTTACTTCGCAGATTTCTTTGCCAGAGGTGCCAGACAACGTGAGGTAGCCCTCTGCACGTGAGAGGAGAGCTGCCGAGGCCAGAAGAGGATATAACGTGAGAGTGTCAGTCCCAAGAGCAAGCACTGCAGGAACCCTTGCACCTAGGCAGCGTCGTCCATCATTAGAGCGAAATGATGTCGTCATCACTGATCGTCGATTTGAACCTTCGTATAGGCGTCATGGTGATGCGCAGGGAAGGGATGGTGATGCTGGGGCAAGTCGTAAGCGTTCCCGAGAAGACAGGGACAAAAATATTGCTGGCGAAGAAGGCCCGAGCAGATCAAGGCGCGCGTCGACTCCTCGACGTGATCACGTGGCAACAGACTCATCCTTTCCTTCTGCCTCAAAAATATCTTTTAGCAGTGCCGAGTCGGTGGCATCGCATCTGTCCAAGATCGTTTTCCCCTCCAGAACAAATGTCGAAGAAGAGTTCTTACTCAAGCATGTCCCTCAATTGCATGACGGTAAGACTTCGCGGGTACTCTTGTGGGATAGCGATTTTTTTTATCTTCTAACTTGTTTTGCGTGATTCGTTTCTCTGTTTGGCAGTTCCTTTCTTCGTTTAAGAAGGTCGCGATTGACTACGAGGTGACTGCTCACTCGCTGAATCGTCAGCTTGCCAATGTTCAGAAGGCTTGTGACGATCACAAGAAGCAGAAAAGGGACGCGGAGGATCCCGTTGTTACTCTCGAAGCTGTTATGAACGAAATCGAGGATAGGCGTGGAGAGATGGATGGAACGTTTACAGAGTCCGAATCTGAGAGGAAGCGTCTTCAGAAGGAAGTCTTTGACCTTACCACCCGCTTAGATGTCGCTGCCAAACTTCAAGATGCGGATGTGCAATGAGCTATTGACGAAGCGAAACGCGAACTGGCGGTGAAATATGAGGCGAGGATCGTCCGTGCTACGGAGAAGATTAGAGCGATCAATGGTCAACCAAGGATTGACATAATTGATCTTGCTCAAGTCCAAAGTAACATTGAGTTCGTAAAGTTGCTTCAGAGTGACAAGGCGCCTGATCTTGGCGAAGAGCTCGTAGAGCTTGAGAAGGAGGAAGTAGACCTATCACTCGCAGACGAGGTGTTTGCTAAGCATGTGCGCGAACTTGAAGGGATCCTTAGGGATTCGCCGGTTATCGCGACTGATGATCGAGTTGAGGAGTTGGACGCTGATGCCATTGAAGAGGAGTCTGATTCAGATTCGAGTCCCTCTTGTTAGTCAAGCGATGATGACTTGTCAAACTCTGGGGCAGTGATTCCTTCCAAGCAAGGTATCGAGATTGTCGACGACGTTGAGGAGACCGGGTCTTAGTTATGTTTTTTTTGTTTTAGCGCTTTCTCGCTTTTTTTTACTTTGGATTTTGTATTTGATTCAGCTTGGATTTTTACCCCATTTTGAAAGGGATGATATACGAGTATGGTTTTTTGCAGAGTTTACGTTTCAAAAAACGCCATTGGCTTAACTTTTCGTAGTTGTTATGAGTTAAACTCTTTCACAGTTTACAACGGTGTGTCTTGAGATAATCATTCTAGTTTACGAATATTTTTCTGTGAAAAACTTCGCTCCAGCAATGAACACAAGATTTTGACCAGCAAGCCGTGTGCTGGTTTTTAGATGAACATTCTGGTTTACAAATATGTTCCCGTGAACAAGTCCGATCTAGCAATGAACACAAGATTTCGACCAGCGAGCCGTGTGCTGGGTTTTTGAGATGAAAATTCTGGTTTACGGATATGCTCCCATGAACAAGTCCGCTCCAGCAATGAACACAAAATTTCGACCAGCGAGCCGTGTGCTGGGTTTTTTAGATGAAAATTATGGTTTGTGGATATGCTCCCGTGAACAAGTCCACTCCAGCAATGAACACAATTTATATAGCGCGCTTTAATCCACTGAGGATGTAGAGAGTTCATCACAGTGGCCAACAGTAGCGAGTTAACAGGGAGAAGAAGTCTGTTTCAGAAAAGACTTTGGATGAATATGCAAGTGGAAACTTGGCTTCTGATAATTGATTTTTGATAAATTTACAAGTGAACACTTGGCTTTTGATAAGTTTACAAGTGAACACTTGGCTTTTGATAAGTTTGCAAATAAACACTTGGCTTTTGATTGATTTAATACGGCAAGCCGTGTACAAAGAGGGGAGTATACGAGTATACTTACCAATTCCCCCCTTTTTAAGGAGGGGGACAGCTGTACCCATCCAAAAATGGGTTGCCTATGTACCCTTTGCAGGATCAAGCCACCTCGTAGTTCAAATGAAGTAATCTAATGATAGTACTTGTTCAAGTGCATCGCATTCCTTGATCGCGGTACCAGAACGTTTGCCATGTTAGTAAGGCCATATACTCTTGGTTTGCTGACTTTTGTTATTTTGTAAGGTTCTTCGCAGTTTGCTCCGAGCTTTCCGGCGTTTCGTTCATCTGTGTTCTGGAAGACTTTTCGGAGGACCAAGTCTCTTTCGTGAAACAGGCGAGCGCGAACGTCCCTGCACAAAACATGGGACTCACAACCGCCTACCAACAAGGTCCCTGCACAAATCCCATGTGCCTAAGAACCCTAATATTCTATCACAGAACACATCCGAGTATCCAGAGCAACTTCCATCCTAGGACAGCTCTCCAATCCGTGATCCATGCTTCCACACCCGAAGCATTTCTGACCACTCTAAGTTGACCCTGAAGTGCCCTCCCACTTTCTCTTCTGTCCTTGCGCAGGCAAGCCCTTGCTCAGACCCTCTTACTGCTGCGAGTTCCTCTACTGAACAAGTGGACTATCCACCACAGCCTACTTCCTCAGGTCCTCCTCAATCGTTGCAATAGTCTCGACCAACTCCACCGTCATGGCGAACTTGCTCACTTTACCTCGAGTCACCAAAACATCTCGAAGTCCTCTCAAGAACCTCCTCATTTGGGCTAACTTGCCTTTCATGCCTCTACCTGCATGCACCAGAAGTCTGCAAAACCCAGCATAGAACTCCCAAACCGACCGGTCACCTTGAATCAATTCCCAAAAACCTCGATTCCAACCGATCCACCGCCCCTTGTGGAAGGACCTGGCGTTAAACTCTGCCAAAAAGTCATCCCAAGCCATCTCTGCCTGCACTCTCCTGGCCACCACACCTCTCCACCAGATATGTGCATCACCATCAAGGTAGTGAACTGCCAGATCACCCGGTATCCCTCTGGACACCCAAGAGATCGGAATTACGCTCCAATCTCCTCTGCCACTCATCGGCACCGCCCAAGAAAAACGCTGGTACCAATCCTCTGCATCTGCTCCATCATCTTCAGGTAAGATGGAAGCTCCTCAAGAACTGCAGCCCTCTGCTGCACACCAGCCATTCCCAGCTGAACACCAGCCACACCCGGCTGCACGTCATGTTGGGCTGAAGATCCTCCGGGATCCTACCCAACACCTCCTCAGACTCATGAAGACACTTCCGCAGCATCAAAACTTGGAAGACTTTATGAAAAGTCATACTCTGAGGTAACTCCAACCGATAAGCTACTAGTCCAACCCGTTCCACAACCTTGAACAGATGCATAAATCTCGGACTTAGCTTATTCTATGAAATGGATCTGTAAGGACCCCTCAACATCGCTGCCTTGAGATACACCAGATCTCCTAACTCAAACTCCAGCTCCTTCCTCCTCCTATCAGAATAACTCTTCTACCGATCATGAGCCTCTTTCATGTTCAACCTCAAGACACAGATCTTCTCCGTCGTTCCTGAACAAAATCTGCGCCAAACATGCTCCTCTCCCCACTTGAGTCCAGCATAATGGTGTACAATACGGCCTTCCATACAGAGCCTCGTATAGAGCCATCCCAATACTCGCTGGTAACTATTGTTATACGCAAACTCAACCAGGTTCAAGTAGTCTGCCCAATGACCACCGTAATTCAGCACACACATCCTCAGTAAATCCTCAAGAGTCTAAAGCAAATCTCGGATTTCCGTCTGACACAATACTCGCTGGCATACCATGCAGCCTCACAATCTCACGCACATACTTCTTAACTAAAACTGCTGCTCCATCGGTCTTCTTGATGGCAAGAAAATGTGCTGACTTAGTCAGACGATCCACAATCACCCAAATAGTATCATAGGTCCGCGACACCGGCAACCCTGTCACAAAGTCCATGGTAATTATGTCCCACTTCCACTCCAAAATAGGCAAACTCTGCAACAAACCACTCGAAACCTAATGCTCAGCCTTCACCAGCTGACACACGTTGTACGCTGCAACCCAGTTAGCCACATCTTTCTTCATCCCGACCCTGTGATAATACCATTTCAGATCCCGGTACATCTTAATCGCCCCCGGATGAATCGATAAAATGCTTGAATGTACCTCCCTCAGAATTTCCTACCTCAAATCCTCATCCTTGGGTACACAACCCTACCCATTCACAAGTATCGTCCCATTCGCCGAGACGAGATACTCTGAACTCGTAACCCGAGAAGCATCAATCAACCCGTGATTCTTCTTCTGAGCTACCCGAATCCTGCTCAGCAAATCTGCCTGGTTAGCTGCCTCTAACCTTAACGGCTCCTGTGAGATAACACACAACTTCAAAGTGCTAAGCTCACTCGCTAACTCCTCCATATCCCGTTCCTGAGCTGAAATAACCCTCTTCCGACTTAACGCATCTACAACCAGATTAGCCTTACCCGGATGGTATCCAATCTCCCGATCATAATCTGCCAAAAACTCCATCCAGCTCCTCTGTCTCTGATTCAGCTATGGCTGAGTAAAGAAATACTTCAGAGTCTTATGGTCTATGAATACCTGCACCTTCCCGCCATAAAAATAAGATCGCTAAATCTTTAGAGCAAAAATTACCGCACTCATGCTTCCTCAACTGCCTTAAAGCATACGCAATTATTTTCCCCTACTGCATCAGGACACAACCTAGACCAACACTAGATGCATCCGTATACACCACATAAAGCTCGCCCGGATCCGGCAACGCCAACACTGGTGTACTAGTCAGCATCTCCTTCAGCTTCCTGAAACTCTCATCGCAGACTGAAGACCATATAAATGGAACATCCTTCCCCGTCAACTTCGTCATCGCCTGCGCCATACTCGTAAAAACCTTGACAAACCTCCGATAATAACCAGCTAAACCGAGAAAGCTCCTGAACTCCGTGACATTCCTTGGTCTAGGCCATCCTCTGATAGTCTCAATCTTAGCCAGATCCGCAAAAACTCCCTCTGCAGATACAACATGGCCAAGAAAACCCATCTCCCACTGCCAGAAACTACACTTGATCAGCTTAGCATACAGCTTCTGCTCCCGCAGCTTCTCCAAAACCTTCCTCAGATGAACCTCATGCTCCTCAGGACTCCTCGAATACACCAGAATATCATCAATAAAGATAATCACAAACTCATCCAAGTACTCCTGGAACACCCCGTTCATCAACCTCATGAACGCTGCTGGCGCATTCCTCAACCCGAAAAACATCACCACAAACCCATAATGCCCAAACCTCGTCCTGAAAGCCGTCTTCCTAACATCGACCTCATCGATAGGAATCTGATGGTAACCCGAAGCCAAAGCTACTTTGGAGAACCAAGTACCCCTCATAACTGATCTAACAACTCATCAATCCGCGGCAGAGGACACTTGTTCTTCATAATGACTCGGTTAAATCCTCGGTAATCGATACACAACCGGAAACTCTCATCCTTCTTCTTCACAAACAACACCGGCGCTCCCATGGTGAACTACTCGGCCGAATGAAACCCTTACCCAACAGATCATCCAGCTACTTCTTCAACTCTGCCATCTCTGCTGGAGCCATATGGTAAGGTGCCGTAGATATAGGAGTCGTCCCATGCTCCAACTCAATCGTGAAAGAATCAGACCGAGACGGCGATAATCCCTGCAACGACTGATAAACATCCTGGAAGTCCTGAACAACTCAAATATCCTCCACTGTAACCTCTCCAATAGACTATGGCATCATAATCGTTGCCAAATATGCCTCGCAGCCCTTCTCAATCAGCTGCTTAGCCTGAATCGTCGAAATCACGAGACTCCCGAAAGTCGGTCTCACCTCCTGATAAACCAGCCTCCCTGCCTCTCTCGCTCAAACACGACTCGTCATCGATGACAATCCAAATGGACTCTGTACTGATCCAGCCAGTCCATCCCCAGAATGTCATCATACGACTCCACCGGACTGATAATCAAATCTATTGGCATTAACTCTCCTGCCACCAGAATGTCCACACCTCGAGCCCCCCCCGAAGTAGCCAAAGACTACCCTCAAGCAACCTTAGCTACATCCGGCTGCTCACCAGAATCGCTCCGGATTCCACTGCTCTCCGCACACCGGAATAATGAAGCAATTCATCGCTCCAGAATCAACTAAAACATTGGACTCACAACCGCCCACCAACAAGGTCCCTGCACAAATCCCATGTGCCTAAGAACCCTAATGTTCTATCATAGAACACATCCGAGTATCCCGAGCATCTTTCTTCCTAGGATAGCTCGCCAATCCGTGATCCATGCTTCCACACCCGAAGCATCTCCGACCACTCTAACTTGACCCTGAAGTGCTCTCCCACTTCCTCTTCTGTCCTTGCGCAGGCTTGCCGCCCTTGCTCAGACCCTCCTACTGCTGCGACCTCCTCTGCTGAACAAGTGGACTATCCACCACAGCCTACTTCCTTAGGTCCTCCTCGATCGCTGCAACAGTCTCGACCAACTCCGCCCTCATGACGAACTTGTTCACTTTACCGTGAGTCGCCAAAATATCTCGAAGTCCTCTTAAGAACCTCCTCACTTGGGCCAACTCCCCTTTCATGCCTCTACCCGCATGCACCAGAAGTCTGCAAAACCCAGCATAGAACTCCCAAACCGACCGGTCACCTTGAATCAATTCCCAAAAACCTCGACTCCAACCGATCCACCGCCCCTTGTGGAAGGACTTGGCGTTAAACTCTGCCAAAAAGTCATCTCAGGCCATCTCCGCCTGCATTCTCCTGGCCACCACACCTCTCCACCAGAGATGTGCATCACCATCAAGGTAGTGAACTGCCAGATCACCCGGTATCCCTCTGGACACCCAAGAGATCGGAATTACGCTCCAATCTCCTCTGCCACTCATCGGCCCTCAGTCTTGGCACCGCCCAAGAAAAATGCTGGTACCAATCCTCTGCATCTGCTCCATCATCTTCAGGTAGGATGGAAGCTCCTCAACAACCGCAGCCCTCTACTGCACACCAGCCATTCCCGGCTAAACGCTAGCCACATCCGGCTGCACGCCAGCCATACTCGGCTGCACACCAGCCATACCCGGCTGCACTCCCGGAGCCTGATCCTAAGCCGACACCCTTCCCGGTAACTACTCCAAGATCAACTATAGCAAACTCACCAGACGTTCATCTCTGTCCTGGGCTAACCCCGCGACAGCATCGTCGCAACACTGGTCATACCTGGACCCTCACTAGTCCCACCAGTCCTCACACTAGCACTCACACTAGCTAAACCCACGGACCCCTTCTGAAACGTCTAGAAATCTGCCACCTGCTCCCTCGCGGAACCTTGGGCCGCACACACGGTAGCAGACTCACTCATAAGTCCCCGCACGCACCCATGTCTGCGACCACCACAGCCTCCATAATCACTACGGCCTCTATCTCTAGCAACTCTAGCCATCTCTCTCTACACTACCCACAGCAGAAACTCTAGTACCTTTAACCATTTCTCTTCACTACCGGAAGCAGAAACTAAGCATACTAGAAAGTTAGAAAAGTCAAACAACACATACCATGTAATTTCATTGAAGGCTCGGAGAAGATGATCTAGGACTCCAAACCCATACAACAATTAATTGACTAACTCGCAAAATCAATCAATCCAACACACGCAATTGACTATTCATTTAATCAACTACGTTCTCCCGGCCTAGAACCATAAGGGCTCTTATAACAAACTGAAACAACCCAACTAGTTTTTTTTTTAAACAGTTCAACATTGGACCCGAATTAACATTCCCATAAATGTTAATCCTCAATATCCAATCAAGACAAACCAATCCAGCGGAATAACAAAACCATTCAATAATCAATAATTATCAAATAACCAACAGCAATTCAACCATTCCAAGTTCACAATCCAGCAACTTAACAAGTCTAGCAAAAGCATAAAACACCAAATTGAGACACTAGATCATCTCCTCTTCCTTGCCTTGATTCTACGATTACACTTTCTCTTTACCTACATCACATTGTTATAAGAGATGCTTGAGTATTATCACAAATACTCAATGATGCGGTTATCCCATCTACTTGGCTATACACACAGGCATAAGCAAAAGATACAATACCAGGATGAACAATCAACACGCTTAACACAACAATCACACGAGAAACAGTCAATACGTCAAACTGACGGTAATCAAAATTGTGTCTCGATCTCCTGCACAGAAACCGTCAACAAACACATCCAATAAAACGAAATCATCCATATCAACAAGAATCAATCATCAAATCATCACACAGATGCATTGGGATCCATTCATTTACCCAGATAAGCCATGGTCACGCACTCACCTTAGTAAAACGGTTATAACACGCGTTTCAAAATTCAGATTAAACCGAACTCGGTGGCTCTGGAAAGTGAAGACTCGGGGCTTTCCAATGATACCTAGATCTTCTTCTGGGTCCTTACAGACGACGGAAAAACAGCCCGCAAGTTCATTGCTCGGAACTGGAAACAGGAAATTCCAGTCTCAAAAAACATGAACGACACGTTGACATCTAAAGAACACAGAGAACGAAGATTATATCAAAAACAAAAATCTGTGCTGAAAACTAGACAGAGAGAGCTTTCCATAGATAGGTGGATCGTCTCCTAAGTCCTTTTAATTCAACGGGAATCCTCCTTCGAAATAGACTGATCGCAGACCCAAAACTACAGAAACATCTCTTAGTAAAACGACAATAACTCTCGGAATACTAATCCAAATGACAAACCGATTTTGTCAAAGCTAGATACGAGAGTGGAAAACTTACCCTAGAAGTTTCGCTCCAATCCGATCCGATCTTCCCAGCCGTTCGTCTCCCCTTCTAAAATCGGACATAACTGTTTTTCTCTCAAGAAATTCACTTTTCTCACAATTCTCTCTAACTCTTCTGATTTTCGGCCAAAAGAGCCACAAAACGCGATCTCCACGCTTATATAATGGAACCGTAGGGTTCCCTAAACCGATCGCCAAACCGAGCGATCAAAAACCAAACCAGACGGTTCAATTTCAACTTGCCTCGATCGACGCAACACCCAGAACCCGACTCCTCGTGAGTCCAAACACGTGTGTCGATCGACACACACACACTGTGTCGATCGACGCACCACCAAAAATACACATTTTGGTTCACGGGCGTTACAGAATTTGTCAAGGGTTGAAAGGAGAACTGAGTCTTCTGAGTATGAATCACAAAGCAAAAGTCGAAGATATGATTTATTGCTGTTTTTGCTTAAGCTCTGGTTACAAATGAATCGATCCCCTTTTTTTGGTGAGTATAATGAACTATATATAGTACTTCTAAGTAAAATGGGCCAGCTAATAAATGGATCAGACCTATTAAGCAATATATTACAATTAGGCCCATTAATCTATTAAGCACATTTTGTTAATGGGTTTACTGTCATTTTGGGCCTAGATTCAGATTGGACCCTTGCAGACTCGATCCGATTTTGTCAGGACGCTGCAAAGTTGATCTCGTCGTTATATCGATCTCATAGGGGAGAAATCCGACCTACATTTATGCATTTTTACCGGTCAATTCGGGTATTAGGAATATATTTGGGTAAAAATAACCAAATTAATTGTAAATATTTTGGATAATTTTTAAATATTTTTGGTAACCAAAACCGACTAAAACTGAACCAAAACCGAACCAAAATTTCAAAAATTCCCGAATGGATATCATATTTCTAAAACTGAAAACCCGATAACCGAATTAACCGACTTGAAACCCTGAATATGTTTGTAGTTAATTAAAATAACAGTGACCAAATTGGTAATGTGTTTGATGTTAATTTTTTTTTTATAAACCGTGGGAGTTCTGAATCTTTTGATCATAATCTTCTCGGTATCCGGAGATAGTCTTTGGCTATTTCGATTTAAAGAATAATTCTCCGTTCCAAATGGGGTTTGAATATGTGGCATAAGAGAACCAACTCCCTTGTGTTATCACTAGGCTACCACCACTTTTGGTTTTGATGTGAATATTTGAAACTATTCCGTATTTTTGGTTAGAAAAAAAATAACTAAAACAACGGAGTTTTTTATATTTTACAAAATTAAAACTTGGAAGAATTTATTTGCATAAAATCCTGTATATTGATGATTTGAGTAAACTTTATTTTGAATATTTTATTCTGCGAATGACAAGATTTCTCTACGTTATTTGAGGCAATTTTGTTGAAATAATATGTCGCAATAATTATTATTAAATTTTGGATACACTGATAGAGTCGGTCCAAAATAATTATTAGTTACGTTGTTTCTAACCAATCTTGCTGTCATATTCATGTTTTCCTCATTCCGTACCCTATAATTACTCAAACAAAGAGAAACAGTGTGGGTTATACTTTTTTTTTCTTTTTCTTATCGTTACTTTTCAACACCGAAAGTTCTATCTCTCATTTTTAATGACGTTGAAACTTCAATTAGCATTTCATTAAATCGAAACTTACATGGTTTAAATAAAAGGAAGGTTAACTCATACTATTAAACTAACGTTTTATTTTATCTCTAAAATGGACATTTTATCTCTAATATACCGGCATACCGGGGATCCACTGCATTTAAAGATACGAATTTTAATAATATGGGTCTAAACACTTTTAGAATATAGCTAGAGTTATCTACAAGACTACAATGAGAAAGTAAGATGCATGTGAATTTGAATTTGAATGAATAATGTACAGTGAAGAAAATATGAATAATGAATACACAAAGTTGGTGTGATTAGTCAAAAGTAAGTCTTATAAGTTGTAACAGATTTGGGTCCTACTTCAACATAAAGTCAAATAATCCAATTTGCTATATTTCATCAACAGTAAAGGGACAAAGAGTATTATATTATCGTTTATCACCTACACTTCTTTATTTCAAACTTAAGTTCTTAGGCCAATTCCGGTGATACAGTAAAACATTTTCTTAGTGTAAATTTAGAAGAAAAAACTTTCTCCCTTAATTCTATTTGGGTCCATTCCAAAAACAAAATATATTCCTTTTCTTATATAATCAAAGAGTAAAAATACTTTTATTTTATGCGTGTTAGAATAAAATTAGGTAGTGTACACTCAAGTAACGATTACACTCAAATAATAATTAAAATATAAAAAGAACTGATTTCGAGGAAGCATCCTAGTATCCGATTTGCCCTGTCAGCAGCTTTAAATGGTACAATGAGTTAGGTGAAGCATAATAGAATTGGACGGTCGATCAAGTGGTTCAAGAAGAGAAGAAAAATATGTGAAAAGTACTAGCTTACGTTATACTAGATCAAATCTGGAAGTCCGGACACGAACCAACTAAAGGACGCAGAGCCTGGTATCCAAGCCCGGACATATAATTCAGTATAAATACCACTCTGTTTTTTTCTTGAAAGGGACCCGAACTTCTAAATAAAAACCATTATTCATAGACCATTTTTCTTGAGCTTAAAACCCATTTCGTTGAGCTTTAAAACTCTTTTTGGTTGTTTAGGACCACTTTCGCTGGATTATTCCCGGAATTCTCTTCTGTTGCGACTATTTTACGGTCGAAACAATACGAAAACTCTCTTCTTTTCTCTTTATTTCTCCACTAAATTTCTCGACTAAAAATCTAGATACTTTGTGGACCATTTTTGTTCGACCAGGAGTCACCGATTCTGTTACTTCGTTTTCCGACTCTTCTTTCCTTTGCTCTCCACTTCTATTTGTCGTATTTCTTCCTTTTTCGATCTCATGTGTCCTCTTCCCTTAATTTGAGCGCCAGAAAGTCATCGAAAAACACCCTCAATCGTATTTTTCTTGGGCTTCACGTGTTTGTTGATTGTGCAGTATCGAGTCCTCTAATGTTTGTTCAAGGAATATTAATATGAAATATTAATGTTTACAAATATCTAAACTAATATGCAAACTGTTTTTAAAATACATAGTAGAGTTTAATTAAAACATTGAAAACATAAACTTAAATCCGAAAATAATATTTTAGTTCTCTTCTTTCAATTTTGCTTTCTCTATTATCTGTCTTTGAATATCATTATTTTTTTAGAAGCATCTTTAGTAATGGTTTTAATAAGTTTAGCACTTTGCTACATCATTTGTTTGAATTGTTCCTCCAATTATTGTTCTTTCTTTGTGTTTTTTCAAACTCATAGCTGTTGGAGATAAACTAAAAATGTCTTATTCATTATATTCAAATTTAGATCCAATGAATTCATATAAGATAGTTATGTTTTGGGAGTAAGAATATATTACATGATATAATGATAACTTGTATCATAATGCTTAATATGCTTAATATGATCATAGAAGATGAAAGTGATTTTGATACAAAGGGTGATGACGATACTCGATTGTAAATTTTTTTAGCTCAAGACTAATAAATCAAAGGTCGATTAGCTGATATTGAACTATGAAATGCATAAATTAAACATGTGTCACAAGAATATACAAATCTCCTTTATATAAAAGGGAAAGATTTATTGGCCTCTAAGACCTGTCACGTAAGCTAAAATAATCAGAATATAATCAACCAATCACACGCTGCCAGTTTACACGTCAAAAATTTGTTTCAGGCCCAATATCATTCTAGGTCGAGCTCTTCTTTTCCAATATGTTGCTTCGATTTCCTTCCTTCTACTGAATTAGGCATGACCAAAATTAAACCGTAACCGTATTTCGGAGTAACCGGACCGTTTCAAACCGTAACCGGACCATAACCGTATACAATTTGTAAAACGGTTAAAAACCGTAACCGTTAACCATAGATATTTATGGTTAATCGTAACCGTATCAAAACCGTAACCGTATTTAAACCGTCGGTTAACCGTACGGTTAAAACCTTAAAATTTCAACTGTAACCGTTTTAAAAATAAAACGAATATATTACTAATTTGTTATATACAAGTTTAAGTCTTATAATATATAAACATGGGATGCATAATCAAATAATTATTAACTCAAAAATATTTAAAAGTGAATATAATATAATTATATTAATTAAAAGTGAATGTGCTAAAAACTGTGAAATCCTTCAATGTCTCCACTAATCCACTTCATCACTCCATCCACGATCACTAGACACTATTCTTTTTTTATTAATCAAATCATTCTTAGCTTACATAATGTAATAGTATTCATGGTTATTTAGCTAATTTACCACATAAAATTTTGAATCATATAATCATAATTTCATACCATAAAATTTAGCTTTATATTAGTTGATATCATTTTGAATATTTTGGTCGATATATCATTTATTAAAAAATTTGACGAAATTAATAAATTTATGGCTATACTACTGATATTAACCGTATCATAGTCATCAAATAAACATAACCGTACCTAACCGTAACCGTGTTAACCTTAACCGTTTTAACCGTATATTAAATGGTTAAGGTTAAGGTTAAATGAAAATTTTAACAGTAACCGGTGGTTATAAAACCGTAACCGCAATACCCGCAACTGTGGTCATGCCTATACTGAATCCAAGCTTCGATATTATTAAGAGTAAAAGCCACAATGATCCATCTTCCCCATGTTTACGTTTTCCTTTACATACATTCGATAGGTCTCTTTTACAAGTAGAGACGATTCAATAAGGAGACACAAATGGTCGTTTCGTAGTTCTCTCCACGTCACGATACTTTCGCAATGTCAGAGAGCAGCAAGAGTATCGCCCTCTTTGAAGCTCCAAATTACCACTGCAAATGCGTCCATGGATCCCGATAGATCCGCCGTGGTTAATCTAGGTAAGGCTGGAGATGAAATTTCTCGATCTTATTGCTTTATATTGTTTTTAGTGTTTCATGCTCCCTGGTTTTCTCAATTGCAGCGAAAATTTATGAGATTGGTTTATATTTCTAAAGGAATTAAAGTATATTTCTTTAAATTCCTGTATTTTTTTCTCTTCTTTCTTCAGATGAGTAAAGAAATTGAACCGACACGGATGATGCTGCAGTTGGTTGAAACCGTTAAATGTAATCTCTTGGTTGTATTAAAGGAAAGCGATCGTTCTCTTCGCAATTTTAAATTAGGTGGAAATATACAAATTCAAGTTGGCTCCTTTTTTTTTCTTTACGAGGACAAAGTTTCATTATTTTTCTTCTTGTTTTATGAAAGCCAATGAGCAAGTTACTGAACAGACGATGGATGAGTTCATTGACTTGAAGTCATGGTTTGATTTTCTCCCTCTGAGTACAAATGTAAGTGAAAGTCTGATTTTGTTTTTTGCTAGCTCTTGTGGGATTTTTATTGTTGTGAAAACTCGAACAAATGCATTTCTCTATGATGAAAATGCGCAGATGCAGAAGGATAATGGTAATTTTGAAGATGCGGCTAATTGGAAACAGAATTCTCTACCATCTGGTATAATTTCTTTTCATATGGTTTGCTTGATCATTAACTAAGAATGTTCTCTACCAGAAACCGTTTGAAACTTTTACTTCTCGATTTGCAGGCCAAAAGCATTGATGGCAGGGAACAACCTTCCAGATGGTTGAGTACGAAAAAGTTTTAATTTTTGTTTTCATGGTTACTTATCTAATCTTTGTAATCAGAGGATTAGTAGTTTTTCACTATATTTCGAGATGACATACTCACCTTCATGGCTTTCCATTTTGGAGTTACCGCCCAACAGCTGATGATAACGTGAATCTTAAGGGACTGCATTTTCATTACTATACTTATCAATTGTTTCTTATGTGGTTTTTCCTTGGGGTAGTTAGTGCATGGAGAATTGGTATGACTAAAGGAGTTAAAAGCTATGGACTTCTCTTTACTTTTCATGTTGTTCGATTAGAGAATTGTCTCTGCGTATTATTTTTGGTTGTTTTCACCCTCACAAATTTACAATTTTAAAGGCGATTGCGTTTGCTTGTAGGTTTGTTATGCGAAACAATTTCTAGCAATTGGCTAAACTAATTTCATACGTCCTCTTCAGTACATGAATGTAAGAGTCGGAAAGCATGTTAACACTCCAAAAAACGTTAAGGTGTTTTTCTGCGACATGCTTTTAGATCTTATGCTTATGATTTTAGTCTAATTAGTTGTTGTTTCTTGTGCTAATGATATTTGGTGGATTTAGAACCAATAATTTTATGACAACTTTAAAATCTCAGTATTAAAAGTACTATCTTCATATACCAACGTTTGGAAATGGTCTTTCATGCTAATGCCCTTTAGCTTTTAATTTCTCTTATTTGATTCTAATCATTTGAGATTTTAAATTATGTACAGGTTTTATTGTTTTCAAATCACTTGACACGTGATAGAAGATTGTGGACACTGTTTTTGAAGGTGGAAGAGTATCAGTGGAGGTCAGACTTAACAATAAGGAGATAAAGTGTGAGGTGTGATTATGATGAAATATTAAGGTTAATTGACATTGCATAATTTCTCCAAAGAAAAATTAGTATTTTCTAGATTTCTTTCCTCTATCTTTGGTCAATATATTTTCAAATCGATATCAAAGTCTTCTTATTCCTTATATGTAGGTTTCACTATGATTCGACTTTTTGTTTGCTCTTTAATTACAACTTCCTCCTGTGGATTTTGAAACTTCTACTTTTTACTAGCTGCTTCTTGATTCGTTTTCTCGAAGTGATATGGTCAATTCTTTTATGGTTGTTGTGTAAATTTAGGAGTCAAGCGATCTGATTTGTCGGGTTGGGTATTTATTAATAGTAGAGACTTTTGAGATTTCGAGTAAGGTTTCACAATAGCTATGATGACTCCAAATCCAGCAACAGGTGAAAGCGTTGGATCAATGAGATGTATGGTATAGGTAGCCCTATATGAAGACCAAGTAGAAGCGAGATTATGGACGAACTGGTTTCGTGCCTGATCAAGGACAAAATCTTTTATTTGTGGATAAACACGTTGCCAAGAGCAAATCTACACTCATTTGGCATTGAAAAAAAACTGGAAGGAAGAAGATTTGCGTTCTTCATGTTCACAGAGTAAATTCCTTACTTCGCGGTAATCCTCATTTACCTTATGTTTGTTGCTCAAGGATACATCATTCTCACCATTAGGTTGTTGATGAGGTTATGAATTTTATGACTCTCTACTGGTAAATGTAAAACAGTAGAATACATGAAAATATTGGTAACTATTTTGAGTTGCTTATCTTTTTGAACGCATAGGAAGTTGAGTTATGGATTGTGTAGACAATAACTGTGAAACTGATTGATTGTAAGATAGATCAGATGAACTAAGCTGAAATTGTCACGCGAGTACCAAGACTGATATAGTAAAAGATATCCACTAGGATATAGCCAGACACTACAAGAAAACAGCCACTATTCCGACAGAAATTCCGACGGCCAAGATTTCCGTCGGAATTTTCCGACGGCTTACCGACGCATTTGCGACTAACATTTAGTCCGTCGGAAATCCGTCGCAAAATTCCGACGGAATACCGACGGTTTTATCTACCGTCGGTATTCCGTCGGAAATCCGTCGGTACAAACGACGGATTTCCGACGGAAAATAATCTGTCGTAATATTCTGACGACTTTCCGACGGACTCCCGACGGAAATCCGATTTTTTCGATGTCGGCAAATTTGAGTGGTTACCATTTCGTTAGCGGTGGCCGATGGGATTGGTGGGGTGTTATGTCGGAGTTTTGTGACGGATTTCCGACGGAAATCCGTTTTATATAAGTTCCTTCATTTCTTCGTTCATTCATAACACAATTTTACAAATCAAAAAAATTTGTTAGCGATGAGTTCATATTTTCGGTCTTGGATGGACGAGCCAATGATGGATATGGGCTCGAACTTATTAACATCCGCTTACGCTGCAGGTATATGCGAGTTCATGAATTTACCCAGAAACCAAGATGCAGCAAAAAAAGGTCAGGATATCAAATGTCCATGTTCTAATTGCTGTAACAGAATTAGTGTTGCGGTTCATACTGTTTGGAATCACTTATATAGATATGGATTTAGGCCGGGATATAAGGTTTGGTTTTTACATGGAGATAGCAATTACGAATATGGTAGTACTAGTAGTAATGCACCTTATTTTCCGGATAGCGTAGAAGAACGTACAACGGAAGTAGATGTTGGGGTAAGTACGGTTGCGATGGTTAACGACGCGTTTAGAGAGAATTTGTAGTCGGGTGGTTATGAGGGTGATAGGGTTGAAGAACCTAATTTAGAAGCTCGAAGGTTTTTTGATATGTTAGACGCATCAAAGCAACCACTGTACAGCGGTTGTAGGGAAGGGCATTCACCGTTATCTTCTGCTAGTAGGATGATGAACATGAAGACCGATTACAATTTGTCCGAAGAATGTGTTGATGCATTCGCCGAGTTTGTGAAAGATGTTTTGCCAGAGGATAATCTTTCTCCAGCATCATACTACGAGGTCCAGAAACTTGTTGCCGGTCTTGGTTTGCCCTACCAGATAATAGATGTGTGCATCGACAACTGCATGCTATACTGGAGAGAAGATGAGAACAGAACAAAATGTAAATTTTGCCGTAAACCACGGTTCCAAGACACAAGTGGCAGAGTGAAGATTCCTTTCAAACGGATGTGGTATTTACCATTAACAGAGAGGTTGAAGAGGCTGTATCAATCAGAACGCACTGCTAAGGCTATGAGATGGCATGCAGAGCATAATCAAGATGGAGATATTACGCATCCTTCTGACGGAGAAGCGTGGAAACACTTTCAATCGGTATATCTAGATTTCGCATACGAACGCCGAAATGTATACCTCGGCTTATCCACTGATGGTTTCAACCCATTTGGAAAGCATGGAAGAAAATATTCATTGTGGCCGGTCATCGTAACACCTTACAATTTGCCTCCTTCTATGTGCATGCGGTGAGAGTTCCTGTTTCTCTCAGTTCTAGTTCCTGGGCCAGATCATCTAAGACGATCACTCGATATATTCCTCCAACCATTGATCTATGAGTTGCAGATGTTGTGGGAGCATGGTGTTGAGGCATTTGATGTTTCAATCCAGCAGAATTTCAACATGCGTGCGGTTCTTATGTGGACCATAAGCGATTTTCCGGCGTACGGTATGTTATCTGGATGGACAACGCATGGAAGATTGGCATGTCCTTATTGCCAAGACAATACTTCAGCATTCCAATTGCAGAACGGAAGGAAGACTTCATGGTTTGATTGCCATAGGTGTTTTTTGCCGGCAAATCATCCATATCGTCGGTCTAGAAGACATTTCAGAAAGAATTTTCCAATGTTTAATGGTCCACCTCCGGAGATAGATGGTCGCAGCATATTGGAACAGTTACGAGATTTTGGTGTAGAGCGAACTCCTGAATGTGGGGGTAATGGCCATCACCCCGTCGACGGCTGTGGAGAATATCACAATTGGCATAAGAAAAGTATTTTCTGGGATTTGCCTTATTGGAAAGATCATCTACTGCGGCATAATCTAGATGTCATGCATGTTGAAAAGAATTTCTTTGACAACATCATGAACACCATTTTAAATGTACTAGGAAAGACAAAAGATAACTGGAAATCTAGATTAGACTTGCCATTGATTTGTTCAAGGGCATCTCTTCATGTTTTGCCTAATGGTAGATTGTCGATGCCTGCGTACCTGTTAGACGCGGGTAAGAAGGAAGTTTTCTTTGAATGGATTAAAATTTTTGTTAAATTTCCTGACGGCTACGCATCTAATCTGCGTAATTGCGTGGATTCGACGGAAGGGAAGTTTATTGGAATGAAGAGTCATGATTGTCATGTTGTGATGCAGCGTCTTCTTCCATTTGCATTTTCTAATCTTCTTCCACAAGACATCCATCAAGCAATTGGAGGTATATTTCATAATTTTCTTTAGTTTATTACTAATATAATGTTACTATATATGTACTAACTTGATTACTTTTCGTTTGTAGGAGTTGGGGCTTTCTTTCGAGATTTATGTTCACGGACACTAACAGCGGACGGGATCTGGTCTTTAGAGGCCAACATCCCGGTGCTCTTTTGTAATCTTGAGAAGATATTTCCACCGTTTTTTTTTTATGTTATGGAACATCTTCCTATTCACCTCCCACGAGAAGCAGCATTAGGAGGCCCTGTTCAATACCGATGGATGTACCCGTTCGAGCGTTACATGTTCCACCTGAAGAAAAAGGTTAAAAATTTGAGCAAAGTTGAGGGATCTATTGTTGCATAAAGTCTAAACGAAGAAGTATCACACTTTGCCGAATATTACTTTCCTTCGGATGTTCGGACTAAAGGTAGACGGCCGGCGCGACATGATGATAGAGGTGAGAAAGCAGTGTATCCCGTGGTTGTACCTGAGTTGTTTGCGCAAGTGGGCCGCGTAAGTGGAAAAGGGAAGAAACGCATACTATCACCACAAGAGGTCACATATTTGCATACATATATCCTCAGAAATTGTGACGAACTTGGAGAGTATGAAAGGTACACCATTTCTCATACTAAATTTGTGCAATTATTTGTCTTCATCTAATAACAATTGTTATGTTACAGGATATACATGTCCCTAGCACAAACTTACCATGCTGATAAGACAGATTCCGAACTTGCTGTCTTAAAAGATGAAGAATTCCCGGAGTGGTTGAAATTTTTTGTACGTTAAATATAACTCCTCACTCTTATTTTATAAGGTTTTCACGTTCATATGTTATTGATTGCTTACTTATATTGTTTTTAGGTTTCCGAAGGTTTAGCAAGTAGTCAAACCCTCCCGACATGGTTAGTGGAGTTTTCTCATGGTTTACGCAGCACCGCGACTTCATATCCGAGATTTTGCACTAGGGGATATTCGTTCAGAATTCGTGACGAAGGACGTCAAAGGCCAACTTCGGACAATGGTATTTCGGCGCAATCAGGTGATACCATGTACTATGGCCATTTAAAAGAAATCTTGGAAATCCACTATCTAGGAATGTTGGACTTGAGGTGCATTGTGTTTATGTGCGATTGGTATGATCCATCCAATGGTAGTGGGGTTCGAATTGACCCTCTTGGTGTTATTTCGATAAATTCAAGCCGGAAATTACATCATTACGATCCATTTATCCTTGCATCTCAAGCAGACCAGGTATCAATATATTGATAGGTTTTCCGTTATATTTATACGTTAGGTTTTGTTATTCTTGTATATTAACAACATCCACCGTTAATGAATAGGTTTGCTACATTCCATATCCTCGAGTTGGGCGGAGGACAGATCTTTGGATGACAGTAACTCTAATTAATCCGCGAGGAAAAATATATGGAGTTCCGGAACATGATGCTCTACAAGTATCGCGAACCAACCAAATGTCACATGTTGAGGAGACGGATAACATTGACCTTGTCACTGATGTCACACATATCGGCGATGATCTAGTGCATTCGGATGAAAATGAACTACGTGAAGAATTTGACGACGATTCAGACTCCATCCCTAGTGAAGGTTCATCAGAAGAGTCAGATTAATAATTTATGAATAAATGTTTGTTTACCAATGTTGTACTATAACACATATGTGTTCCCTCTAATATAATGTACTTTATGGTAATATCCGCCAGAATCATTTATTAAATTTGCCGCCGGATTTCCGCGGGATAAAAGCTGTCCTAATTTTCAGACGACATAACGACGGAATTAGTTCCGTCGGAATTCCAATGTCGGCAAAGTTTGAGTGGTTACCATTGCGTTATCTGCGGCCGATGGGACTGGCGGGGTATTATGTCGGAAGTTTCTGACGGATTTCCGACGGTTTTCCGTTCTATATAAGGTTCCTCATACGTTCATTCCTGTCAACAATACAAATAATGTCTCTCCTAATGAAGACTCAAAAATCGTGGCAAACCACTTTCTACTTCCAAAATACTCGTGGGAAACCGAAACCCAAAGCGACACACTCTGAAGAGATACCCACTTACTCGTGGGGATTTGATACGTTCTCACCAATCTCAATCGGAGATTCTTCATCAACAATAGTGCCGGACAGCCAGTGCTTGCCAACCATCCAACGCATTCCAAACGTCTCGTGGGAAACGCAATCTCAGTGCGACAAATATCCAGACAAGAAGAGTGTTCTCGAAGACGTACAACCATCTCGCTTGGTTGAAACGTCAGATACTTACGGTGGAAGTACTTCAAATGAATGTAAGGTTCACTACTATGATTATGAATTTGCCCAAAGACCAGAAAGTCCGAACTTAAATATAGATGTTGATGCAATCAAAAGAGATGTTTGCGGCGGATATTTAGAAGGTACACCGAAGAATAAAAAGGATCAGTACAATGATTATGAATTTGCCCAAAGACCAGAAAGTCCGAACTTAAATATAGATGTTGATGCAATCGAAAGGGAATTTTGCAACGGATATATAGATTCTCCGCCAAAGAAAAAAAAGGGAAAAAAAAGTTTCAGGTTCTAACAAAATGTAAGTTTGGAGTGGATACAGAGACATATGTTTTTCAAACTTTAAAATAAATAAATTTCCTTTCGGCTTTTGTTTTTTATCTGTTATAAAATTTCGTTGTGTAAATCTTTTATTCAATTCCCGGATAAATTTAAAATAATTTATGAATAAATGTTTGGACATTTTTTTAACTCTGCAATCGGGTCACCACGCGGACTTTTAAGCGATAGATTTTTCACAGTTTTCCGACGGATTGTTATTTTTATTTTTAAAACAGATATATGATATTATAAAAAAAAAAAATTAAAATCCGTCGGAAATCCCTCGGTATTTTTGACGGATTTCCGACGGATGTAATATTTTTATAATATAAAAAAATCCGTATAAAAAAAAATTAATTTAATAAAAATTAAATTCCGTCGGAAATTCGTCGGTATTTTTGACGGATTTCCGACGGATTTAATATTTTTTATAATATAAAAAAATCTGTATAAAAAAAAATTAATTTAATAAAAAATTAAATTCCGTCGGAAATCCGTCGGTATTTTTGACGGATTTCCGACGGATTTAATATTTTTGATAATATAAAAAAATCTGTATAAAAAAAATTTAATTTAATAAAAAATTACAATGCGTCGGAAATCCGTCGGTATTTTTGACGGATTTCCGACGGATTTAATATTTTTTATAATATAAGAAAATCTGTTTACAAAAAAAATTAATTATAAAAAAACTTAATTAAGTTTACCGATAATGATTAAAAAAATCAAAATCCGTCAAAAATCCGTCTGTATTTCCGACGGATTTTGATTTTTTTATTTACAAAAAATCGTTATTAAATTTACTCGTTTTTATAAATGAAAATTTAAAATCCGTCGGAAATACCGACGGATTTCCGACAGAAACCCTAATTTCTGCCGCCTAGAGAGCCTCGATCTCATCGAAAATAGCGGGAAATTCCGTCGAAAATCCGTCGGAAACCTGTAATAAAACCAGACTCTTCTTCTTCGCTGAGACAGAACGAAAAGTTGGAAAAAAATCGTAAAAACTCGCCGGAAAACGAACGATTCAAGCCGGAAACACGCCGGAAACACCAAATTCTTCCACAATCTCAATCTCTATCAACAAATCATCAATCCAATGTAAGTTTTTAGAAGTTTTTTTTTGTAAATTATGAATTATGAGATGTATTTGTAGAATTTGTTAGATTTAGGATGTTAAAAATTAAGGGATTAAATGATTTAGGATAATAGAAATGTAGAAATGTACGGGTTTAGGATGTTTGAAAAGTTTTGAATTTTGTAAATTTTGTGATTTAGAGAATTTTCGGATTTATAAAATTTATTTACATTTTAATATGTATTTGTTATTTTTAGGAAATTATAAATATTTATAATTTAAAAAAATTAGTAAAATTCTAAATTGTTGAAATTTTACTAATTTTTTAATTTGTTTAAATTACAAAATCCCAAATTCTGGAAAAATCGTAAATATCTAAAACTTTAAATTACCAAATCTGAAATTCCAAAAATTTTCTAAATCTGTAAATTCCTAAATGTTCATATCTGAAATCCATAATCCAAATATCCCTAAATACCTATTTAGAGAAACCTCAATTTCCCACAATCCCTAACTCCCTAAAACCTTAATTTATGAAATCCCGAAATTCCATAAATTAATCCCTAAATTCCAAAATCCCTACTTCTCAAAATATCAATATCCTAAAATCGCTAAGTCCCCAATTCCCGTAAATTTCATAATTCGGAAATCTCAAAAATTCGATGTCGGCAAATTCTCAAAAACTGAAAATCCCTAAATCCGTAATGTAAATTAAAATATCTGTAAATTTATATTTAAAATTTATGATTTAAATTTACATATATTTATATTTAATATCAGAATTTATATTTATATATGTAAGTAAATTTCAACGGTATGTAAACATTTTGGCAATCGTAGGGAGTATGGGCGATTTCATCACTCTACTGGATCCGGTACTTCCAGTAGGGGAGGGAGTCAGTCGCATATCCCAGAGACTAGCTTTCCGGATCCCCAACACCCGTCTCCTCCAATGGGTACACAGCCCTCAGCTCCCACGGCCATGACCATTGAGGAGTTTGTTTCGCAACCCGGACGGGATAAGTTGACTCGCCTAGATCCTGACTTGCCACCTAACACGACCTGGTAAGTTTTATTTAAAAATGTATTTGATTATATTAACTTAAAAAAATATTTAACTAAATATTGTTTAGGTTTCAATTTTCGGGAAACGGGATTACGAGTTCGATCAACGCAATGACTAATTCGTTGATAACTTGCCCGTATCCCACATTTAGTTCGATGCCGGTGGCAGACCAGGAGACCTGGTTTCGGCAATTTGCGGTATGTTTTTTTTTTCCCTATTAAGAATATAGATTTTTATTTCCATTAAAATTGTCAATACTCATATGGGTACGTTTTTTTTTTCAGCAAGAATTTACTTGGGACCCACAGTTGACTTCCCGGGTCCGACGGGAGTTCTACAAAAAAGCCTCCCGGAAATATTCGTTGAAGATAAACGAATGGAAGGACATGTGATACAAAGAGGGAAAAGTGCCGCGGAGATTGCAAGATAACCCCACATTATGGGCTGGACTACTTGCCCATTGGGAACGGGAGGACACAAAAGCAAGCTTCGGAAAAAACTCGTCTAACCGGAACAGCGACCGGAAGGGGAAGGGACCGGCGACCCATAACCTCTGTGCAACGAGCAAAGCGTCACGTCTTCAGAAGCTGGTAATTTTATAAATTTTACTAAAATTTTATTTATAACACTTCTCATATTTCTTTCATTATCTATGCCAACAGATTGAGAGGACCGGTGTGCGTCCGTCACATCTTGAATTGGTCAAAGATGCGCACACCAACAGAAAGACGGGTGAAATTCAAGATCCCATTGCTCGTGAAATCGTGGAGAGCGTGGAGAGGCTCGGTGAGGAGTACCTCCAATCCCAACCGATCGTCGAAGGAACTCCCCCGGCCACGGAAGTTCCTCTCGAGATGATCAACGAGTTTACCTATCAGGTTAGTAACACTGTCAATTTTAATTAAAATTTAAATAAATTTAAATATAAACAACTTACAACATTTATTGGTTGATTTTTTTTCGTAGGTTGCGCCTAAGCACAGAGGTCGTGTGTTTGGCCTCCCGGAAGACAGTTCATCCACGTCCGTCAATTCTTACCGCTTTCATGCAGATAGTACGTTGAGGGCACAGAACGCCGAGCTTCTCGAGCTGGTGACCGGGTTGGAGGTACAACGCGCACAAGATGCAACACGCTACGAGGAACAGCAGGCACGCTACGAGGAACAGCAGGCACACATGCAGGCAATGGAAGAACAGATGGAACGCATGCGGGCAATGGAAGAACAGATGGCACGCATGCGGGAAATGGAAGAAAGGATGAACGAGATCTTCCGTAACCGATAGACTTTACGTTATGTAATATTTTAATTTTCTAAATCACTTTTAAAAATATTGAAACTTAATTTTAAATGTTGTTTTTTTATTTTTATTTTAATTTAATTTTTATTTATATTTAATTTTAAATTAATTTATTTTATTTTAAATTAATTTAATTAAATTTAATTAAATTAAAATCTTTTTTTTAAATAAATAATATATCCGTCGGAAATCCGTCGGTATATGTAGCCGTCGGAAATCCGTCGGTATGTGTAGCCGTCGGAAATCCGTCGGTATGTGTAGCCGTCGGAAATCCGTCAGTATTTCCGACGGATTTCCGATGGAATTTTTATTTCCGACGAGATAGACCAAAACCGTCGAAAATCCATCGGAATAAAACCGTCGGAAATCCGTCGGAATATCGTGTATTCCGACGGATTTCCGACGGTTTTGCTCGTCAGAAAATCGTTTGTTTTCTTGTAGTGAGACTTATCAAATTATTGTATGTCACCTTGATTTTGTTTCTCTTACGTGTGTTGCAAGACTGATTTCGCAAATTGGTTATAAAGTAAATATGCTCCTGGTTTATCGATGTGCCGAGGAATTTTACTTCTTATGATTGCACAGAAGAATCCCGCGATCCGTTTGTACACAAGATTCACCAATTCTATAATCATTTCTACCAACCACACTATATATGTTCTTCGTTCATTAAAATAAGAGTAAGAAGATAACATAATTGAAAGACAAATGACTAAGAATTATACAAACCAAATACATCGCATAACTACTCTCCCTCTTCTCTTTTCGAAACCTAATCTAAAACATTAAAACGTTCTACTTCATCTTTCTATTATTGTATTCTCTATTGAACATTAAAAATAAATTAAGAAGTTCTATTATATGAATTTAGTCTTCAAAATATCATACGAAGTGACAAAATAATAAACCAAAAGACCTTACAAAATATTACTCAAAGACAACAAAATAATATAAAATCAGCGCGTAGCGCGGGGCAACCCCTAGTCTATTATATAATTAGGGACTTATCTCTCCATCTAGAGTGTCCACATAGGCAAAACTATTTTTTAAAATATTTAAGTTTTAACATGTTCATTTAATCCTTTTTTTTGTCAACCATGTTCATTTAATTCATGTTTATGAATATTTATTGTTACTTATAACTATTAAAAGTATTTTTAAATAAAAAACGAAAATATGTAAATAAATTATTGAAAGTAGTAAATACAAGAATATGTGCGTATTTTATTGTTGTCAATACAAAATTACAACAAAAATATATTTCATTTAATTAAATTGTATTTCATTTGAGAGTATTAAACCTATTATGAGTTATATTAATTAATGAATTAATTATACTAATAATCAATATTTACCAAAAACTATTAAATTATAAAATGTAATTTAATAATATAGCAAAAGAAAATATCATTTTTAATGCGATAATTAATTTTGTGGTTAGAGAAGAAAACAAAATTACTGACAAAACTTCACAAATGTGGTATAATTTCAACACCAAAATGAGTTGAAATTGTATAAATGAGTTTATTTCGTGTTTAAATTATACATGATGACTAATTCAATTGATCATGCTACTTTTAAAAAAAAAAGAAAATTTCCATAAAAATACCCCAATTAATTTTCAATAAGCTTTTTAATATCCCAATTTATTGGTTACCCAGTTCAATACCAAACTAATTATTATGTCCAGTTAATATATCAACATTTAAACGGTGTTCATTTACCCACCTCGACTTAACGGAAAGATAACATCCATTATCCTTTTATTTTCTAAACAATTTAGTATTAATACTTTAATTAAAAATAATAATAATTTTCAAAATAATTTAAAAAAATCTCTAAATAATTTCGAAAAATTCTGGTTTGTTTTTGTTTAAAAAAACATTATAAAAATCATATTTAAATTTTAGATGAAAAATTAATAAATTATACTTTCACTTTTGAAATTTAAAACTCAACTTAAACTATCAACAGAAATGCAAATTTATTATTCCAAAAAAATTAAAAAATCTTAAATGTACAACAAAGGTTTTTGAAGTTTAAAATAAGAATTAAATTATTTTATTTTATTCAAACGTTTGTCTTAAGCCAATTTAGAATAAGATACATAAAAGATATATGTCACACTATTTTGTAAGAAAATCTTTAAGATTTTTCAAAAAACAAAAATTTTTAATTTTTTTAGAATGGTTAATTTTTTTTTACAATTTACTAACTCCCTCCGTTTCTTATTATAGCATATTTTGGCTTAAATCACAAAGTTTAAGAAGAATTTTTTTCAAATAAAATTATTTTATATATAAAATAAAAACAATTCAACCAATTAAAAAAAGAGAAATTTTTAAAAATGTCACTTTTCAAAAATACCATTTTTTCAAAATCTTTGCAAAAATGCCACTTTTCAAAAAAAAAAATTCATTATATCATTTATGTTTGAGTTAACTATGTTGTATTAGGGTTTAGTTTGAGGGTTTAAGGGTTTTAGGGGTCAAAATAATTTTTAGGGTTTATAATTTTAAAATTTATGTTTAAAAAATCAATAATTAGTGGCATTTTTGCAAATGGACACCCTTAAGTGGCATTATTGCAAATGTACACACTAAAAGTGGTATTTTTGCAATTGCCCCTTAAAAAAACTGCATAATACTATTTGTTACACGGTATTCAATAAAGGTAAAAACTATATAAAAATCTGAAAACATCTTATATTATGAAAAAAATATATGTAAAACATCTTATATTAAAAAACGAAGGAAGTATTATTTTTGATTAAAATATTAATAATATATTATTTAAAAAATAAAAATATAACGGATGTTATCTTTCCATTAACTCGAGGTAGGTAAATGGGCATCGTTTGAAAATTGATGTATTAAAATGGACAAAATAATTAGTTGAAGTATTAAACTGGATAACTAAAAAAGTTGGGGTATTAAAATGCGTATGGAAATTTAGTTGGGGAGGTTTTATGGATTTTCCCTTCAAAAAAAAGTGCGCTAATATATACCATTTTTATTTGAAAATAGTACCATATTATTTTTGAAAATAATAAATGTAGTAAACTTATTTACCATAATTACCCTAATATGTAATAGTGGTGTCTCATGAATGGTTTGATTATCTTGTCATTTGCTAGACTAATAAAAGGTACAGTATGAAACATATATCCTAATCATAATAATTAAACTTGATCATTTATTTGTCAAAGTATTATTTCCAAAATTCCTAGTATAATTTTTGATTAAGTCTCTATATATTACGACAAGAAAAAAGTCTATATATTTTTCTGTTAACGTTAAAATTATAGTTAGAGTTGTGAGGTCCACTACTCAAATTGTTTATGCTTAACTTTAGCGGCAAATTATTTATGGTTATGTAGAGTTTCAAGAAAGAAAGGAAACTAATGGAAAAGTCCTTGTTGTGATTGAAAAAAGTAAAAAATAAGGGAGGACCAGCGAATAGAAGAATCAAAAGGTGTGAGAAAAAACCATCATTATAGCATCACTCACTAGAAGCAGCCCACATTACATTTTACATTGCCCCCACAAAACCTAAATCCCAAACAAATCATCATTACTCTCTCCTTCTCAAACTTCTCCAGCAATTTCACTTCTTTTTCAATTCCATAAACTCAAGTTCCCAACACACAGCCTCTCTCTCTCTCTCTATACAATATATATAGGTGCATAGTTGATAAGATTTGTTGACAAAAAGACAGGAAAATTCAGAGCTTTAATAGAGAAGAAGTTTGATTGTGTGTTCTTGGAATGGGAAAAGGCTTCAGATTAGTAACCAGTCTTCTTCTTCTCTCCTTCCTCTTCTCAGGTTACTTTTCTCAACCCATGACTCAAAGAAGAAGATTACTTTTACTAGTTTTTTATTTGTTCATATATTTTATTTTTGGGTGTTGCAAATTTCATTAAGAGTCTTGGTTGGTTTTCTTTTTCTTTAGATTTGAAAATATTTTCTAATGTAAATATGAAGAGATCATAACCCCATAAGTTTTGCATTTTTTTTTCCTGGCAAATCCCAAAAAAAAAAATATATATGTTCTTTTTTGCTAAAGATAACGTTTATAGCTTGGAATTTATTATTTTAAAGATGCGGAAAGTTAATCTATGTCTTAGGACTTTATTTTTTTCCCTACAAAGTTATAATAAATAAAAAATAAAAAAATTGATAACCCAACGCTTCTTTTTTTTTTTTCATTAATTATGTTCCTTTCCCTGTTAATCTTGAAGGTAATTCTAATAAATACCTCACTTTTGAAGTTTTGTTTCTATAAATATCACTATCTTTCAAATGGTCCACAATACCACAAAACTAAAGTTAACTTTTAACATTCAAAATTAAACTCTAAATTCAAACTCATCCCTAAAACCTAGGTCGCACTGAAACCGGTATGGGGACAAGAAATGGGAACGGACACTGGGACGAAAAACGGTAATACTAAAATTTATGGATACGGGTACGGTAGAGATACGTGAATAGATATATATATATATATATATATATATATATATATATAAAATACCTATGAATACATATAAAAAAATTACATCATAAGTTTCAGTATAAAAAAACACTCAATCAATATAAGAATTAAATTTATTTTGACGTTAACAATAGCGCTTAAATTATAAGAAAAACATGTATTAGAGATAGAAAAACATACGGTGACCGGAGTAACATAAACTTTGTTGACTTGTAAAGAGTCAAAAATCGAGACTATTTGAAAAAACGAATGTCGATTATATATGAGATGTATAATAAATTTGAAACTCTATTTCATAATAATTTTTTTTATGTTATACATTTTTTTTTCATTTTTTTTTTAAATAATAATGAATATATATATCAAACAACGGAAACACTAATTTTTAACAAAATACGTTTGAGAAACGTCTTTAAATTCGAAAGGTTTCGTCTCCGTTAATTGTCGACGTTCCTAATATGTTAGAGACATCTCAGGGACGTTTCGGTGGTGTCTCTGAGCCGTACCCGTCTCAGAACGTTTTGGGTACGGGATACGGCATCAAAACAAATTACCCGTGCTTCGTAGCCTAAAACTATGCTCCAATTTTACAATAGTTAACACAAACAAAAAAAATTAAATTATAAAGTCTTGAAAATTAAATTTATGTAAATGATATTTATGGAACATTTTAAAAATAGTGGTATCTGTGGAACATTAAAAAAAATAGTGGTACTTTTGTTTTTCAAAATATGGTAAAATTGTGGTAGCCTATGGAATTCCTCTGCTCTTAATAAGTACTTATCTTTTTTTTTTCATTCCATTTAAGGTGAATTCTTATCTAACTTAAAGAAAATGAAGTTTTTCTGTTTTTTTTTTCACACATATGAATTGGAGTGGAGTCCAAGCTTGCAAATATTCTAGTCGGTATTTTTTATTGTTCAGTTCAAAGATTCTCTATTGTCTTTTTGTTTATTGTTTCTAAGGTTTGTCTTTGTTATTTTATCTTTTAACTTTTTAATCTAACTTAAAAAATAGAGGAACTTATTTAAGACATGATAATTAATGTTCGATAACCGTACCAACCAAATCTTAGTAGCCATCATTATGTTTCTAACCAATGTTTTTAGACCCGGACCGGACTGGTCGATTCGCTCGGTTGAACCGTGACCCGATAAAGTTTTCGGTTGGGGTTTCATTTAAAATCCGGAATCCTATTGAACCGTTAAAACCCAGAAAATCCGCCAAAACCCGGTGAACCGGCAAAAACCTGACCGGACAGTATCCAGTTTTAATAAAAATAAAAAGATTTAGGAGTGTATTCATGGATAAATATTTTTACATCAATGAAATATTAACTTTAGCAAACGAAATAATGCAGAAAACTTAAAGAGCAATGGAAAAAAAAGAGGCAACAACCAAAATAAAATGTTTATTAAGATAAACACTATGGTTTTTGACTTTTTATGTGATTTTATTATGGATTATTAATATTTTTAGTTAATACTTAATTTGTTTTTCTTTATTTATTCTTCATTTTTAACTATTTCTCTTTATTTCTTCATCATTTATTTAATCGTTTGTTCCATTATTATTATTTATCATCAATATGAATTAAAAAATTTGATGATAATTTTTCTATGAGAAAGATTTAAAAATTTAAAAACAAAAACTAATAAAAACATACACTAAATATATATTTTGATTACTATTCTTTCTTAATATATATTTTTATATTTGTAAAACTACATAGATATATATATATATATATATAAATTTATTAAAATTCATTAATCAATTGACTCGCGGTTGACCCGTAGTTGATCCGGTTCAACCGAATGACCCGTGACCCGGTTCAACCAAATAACCCGTAACCCAGCTGGCACTCCGATCCTTCATCCAGGTTTCAAAACATTGTTTCTAACATCATAATCCATGAAATTAAAACACTAATTGTAATTTTACAGGTACAAAATCTAGTACTAAACCAATAGAAGAAGAAAAAGACATAACCACACCAATAGCCACAAACCCAACCACCACCGCAACAACCGTGGTTCCTAACTCCGACTCTGACGCTTCTGCGGTCGCCACTACGCCACTAGCGATTCCATCGCCACCACGCGTTGCAGCCTACCCGGGCGGAAGCTGGTGCGTCGCAAGAGAAAACGCTGCAAAAATGGCGTTACAAGCGGCCTTGGACTACGCGTGTGGGATCGGTGAAGCAGACTGTTCGGAGATCCAAGAAGGAGGGAAGTGTTATAACCCAAACTCGTTGAGAACACACGCCTCTTTTGCATTTAACAGTTATTACCAGAAGAATCCAAGCCCCAGTAGTTGCAACTTTGGTGGAACTGCTGTCACTATCAGTGCTGACCCAAGTAAGTTTTTTTTTTTATGTTTTGTTAATTTCGAATAAAAATTTATTTTAATTCAAAGAATAATGAAAATTTTTTAGAAATGCCACTTTTAAATTTGAAATGCTATTTTTCAATAAAATCAATAATATTGGTGGTTAACTCACAAAGTAAATATCAATATATCAATTTTTTTATGTTATACAACATGCATTAGACGAATTGGAATCTGATGACGATTCATCTACTATACTAATACAATTAACTATACTAAATGTCTTGATAGATATATTGGATTAGAATCTAATAGGTTTGAATTTCTTTTGTGGACATACAAATCAATATATATATTTATTTTTACTTTTTTCTGTTATGTTTTCATTGGCTTCCAACTCAAAACTAATTGGCAATGAATGAATTGATTCAGATCCCTTATATATTAGTTCAAATTTTATCCCACTTCAGATGTGAGATATTTTGTCTTCACACGTTCCCTCGAGATGATGGCTCTTCTGGCCATCAATTTCGAAAATATCCCAATCCAAGATTAGTTTCGGGTAAGATCAATCGGGCTCTTGCCGGATCAATTCCAGTTCGGTGGGACAGCGTGTGTTTGGACTCTAATACCATGTTAAGTTTCATGGGTTTTCAACTCAAAACCAATTGACAATAAGTAGATTGGCCCATGTCCATTATATATTAGTTCAAATAAACTTTTTTTAGAATGAAAGATATTTATGTATAATTCTTAGATGCAGAGCTCTAAATACAAAAGATCATGATTAATATAGATTACAGATCATTAGGAAATTAATTACAGGAATTCCTAAACATACGTGGTACGATATATGACACAATATCTCAATATCCCAATGTCCCCCCTCAAGCTGGAGCGTGCAAATTGAAAATGCCCAACTTGCTACGAAAGTCTAGAAAAGCTTGGCGACCGAGCGGTTTAGTGAATGTGTCAGCTAACTGAGAGCGAGTGTCAACATGAGTAGTAAGAATGGTTGAAGACGTTCCGAGTTGAACAAAATAGCCAGTGATGGACCAACGGGTTAGAGGACAGTTTCTCCAATCTGAATCGCACCATCACGTTATTTGAAAGTTAGTCTCGGCGCGCAAGAGAATTCCTTGTCCTCAATTCCCTTTCAAATATCGTACTATACGTATAGCTGTCTCCCAATGATCTTCTTTTGGAGAGTGCATAAATTGTGACAAAACATGTACGTAAAAAGCCAAGTCTGGTATATATCAATTCCAATCAACCGGCGATAAGGTTCAGGTTTAACTAGCAAAGGGGAAGTAGAGAGTACTAGTTTGTAAATTTGTTCCAAGGGAAATGTTGATGGTTGCGCTCCCAACATGCCACATTCAGACACGATATCCAATACCATATTAAATTTGGATTACTTATGGACTTTCAATTCAAAATCAATTGGTAATGAGTGGATTGACCCTAACCTTTTATATATTAGTTTATTATTTCTCCAACTTCTGATGTGGGACAATATCACTTAACACCCCCTCCTCACGCTCAGGCATGAACATTGGGCAATTGTGGGAACAATATCCACGGGGTGGTCCAACGATCGGGTGATTCTGATACCATGTTAAGTTTCATGGGCTTCCAACTCAAAACCAATGAATGGATTGGCTAGGTCCCTTATAAATTAGTTCAAATTTCATCTAACTTCATATGTGGGACATTTTATCTTCACATTTTTAATAATCTTTTTTTCTAATTCATAAAATGCATGAAATTGACCACTACTTGAGTCTACAGAACTCATATTAGACTCTAAATCTGATAATGAATTTGGAATTCACTATAGTTACAAAAAAAACATTCAATTAATTAGTAGCATATGCTTCTAAACAGTAGTTTTTGCGTGTGAATCAACATTTTGAAAATTGTTCAGGAATGTTAACGGATTTCACATGATTTAAACAAGATTGTGTACGTATTCCATATCATGTTTGTTCGTCACAAATATGTGGAGAAAACCCCATCTAATAAAGGATTAATTTGTTTTTTTTGTTATTACACACAATTTCCCTCTAATTAAATCAACTGTTTTTCTCTGTTAACAGGTATAGGATCATGCCACTTTCCGTCTACTAGGTGAAAGATTTCTCCATTGAACTAATCGATTAGTTTTATTTTATTTTATTGAAGTAATCGATTTGTTAAACTCAAAGTAAATAGATACAGATATAAGAGTTTATGAGATGACGAGGGTTTTAAATGTGATAATTGCAGCACGAGTGAATCAATATTGAACATAACAAGTGAAGATGGATTAGGGCTTTTTGGGAGAGTACCGTCACACCCAACCCCCAAGCCCGAAGCTTCAAACTCTTCTTCGACAACTTTCTCATTTCTCCACTTCTATATATTATCGCCTTCTTTGCTTTTCTTTTTATATCCCTTTGTTATGACCTTAACTTAGTTTTTATGTACTAAATCGAGATTTTTAGGCTAAAGTCTAGTTTATTTCCGTTCAGAAGTCAGAACCTAACCGTTGATATATTATATATATAGACATTTTTATAAGTTTAAATCTGTCATCCCAAACGAGCATCGTACTCGAATTCAAACCCTATATGTTACTTCTCGTGACTCGTAATGAACTACAATGGCATTTGATATAACTAAACAATTTTATGATTAAATTTAGAATACAACACATTTAAATTATACAACACATTTTTCTTTGGTAAAAGAATTTTTGTTCCTGTATACAACACATTTAAATTATAATTGACTCTTCGATTTATTACCCATTGTGAAAGAAAAAAACGAGAGTACGAAAATAGTATAATCTACTCGATCGTCATTTTTTAACACCAACTTTACTTTTTTTTTTTGTCGGCAAAATATTCATTCATAGTAAACAAGCTTACAAAGTTTATATTATACTATACCAAGAGATTACATCATTTGCATTTGTTAGTCTAGCAGCTTTGGCTAAAGCATTAGCCTCTTGATTTGCTTCTTTTGCAATTGCTTTAAACTTGAATCCAAGTTCCTTGGTAGCCATTCTTATGATATCCTCACAATAAGTAACAACTTCTTGGAATCTTCCTCCACTTTCACCTTTCCAGCATCTGTCAAGAGTATCAAAGATCACTCTTGAATCTCCACAGAAAGTTATATTCCAATAACCATGCTTTTTTATTTGTTGGACTGCATCTGTGAGAGCAAAAGCTTGTGCTTCCAAGGAACTTGCAATTGGATCTATTGACGTAGATCCCTTCATCATCATTCCGTCATTATTCAGTAGCTTCCATCCAAGACTCGCTTTCTAATCATTAGCCACATAAGAGCTATCTACAAAACATCACCACTACTTATGGCTGAACAATTAGCCATAAAATTCAACCGAAATTTAAAAATTAAAAAAAAAAACTTATGATAAAGCTACGAAACTCATATAACAAATTAGAAACACACAAGTAGCCATTATTGTGGAATTCACTACACCGGTTTCATCAATTCTATATAATGGGTCTAATCCTATACTGTAACGATAGATGACATGACTTATAATAATAGCGTTTCTAATTCCAAATGACTAGGTAATTGATTCTTTCTTTGGTAGCGGATCCCTACTATCACCCATCATCAAGACCCGACCCATATCCAAACCGACCTGGAGCTTCGTTAGAAGAACAATGGATTAGGCCCACTAAGGCAATCTTGGTCCAACAGACGAGTTCTTCCCAAATCCATGGTGTCCTGCCGACCTAGCAAGCTCCAAATAAAAAGAAAAAATTAATATGAGTAATGGAAAATAATTGAACCGACTTACTTGTATAAATATGTAATTTTCTTTGAAAAGGATCCGCAACTTTAATCAATACAAAGACATATTGCTCATTCTTGTAAAGAATACTGATTGCGAAAGCTTTTAGAAAGATGAATGAGACCTTAATCTTTAGGGTTTACAAGAGAGAGATCTATCTATCTTAGATTAGAGTACAATCCTCAGAGAAAATAGATGCTTGTATATATAGGCTCAATCTCATTACTTCCTTTTCCTATTTGTAACAGATTTAACTCCTTGTTGGGCCATACCCAATCCGCTAGCCCATTACCAATCTCTCTTCCTCCTTTTGTCGCTGGGCCATAAACCCATTTGTTCTTGCCCATTTGTCTTTGTTGAGCTCACTAATTCCACAAACTCCACCTTGAGATCGACAAGCCGCAGACAAAAAAAAAAAATTGTCGTGAACCCTAGCATCTCTCGCTCTTCCTCTTTCTCTCTAATGGCTAAATACGGCGGTTCTCCTTCCCGGCTGACCATGACTCCGACGGTTCTACTCAGCCCACGAACCGCAGTCTTCCTTCTCGGCTTCTCGGCGAACCCATGTACATCTCTCATCTCTCCTTCGAATCATTTCTTTTGTCGATTCAACCCCTCTGAATCGGTCTTCTCTGACTCTTCTGCTTTTCTTCTCCGGTATACACAACCTGTCTGAGGTTTCTATCGTCTCTGATTTCGCGATTCAAGCTGACCCTTCAGCTTTTTCCGATCCCGAAATCCCGATACTACTCATCAGAACTCTGCGTACAATCTCTAAAACAAACTTTCTATGAATCAGCCTCTGATTCCTTCGATCTGGTCAGGTAGCCTCGCGATTACCTTTTGATGCCTTTTCTGATTCGAAAAAAACATTTTCCGATCTGCTCAAATATGACCCATTTTCGTCTTCTAGTTTCAGGGTACTCCACCTGGAACTGAACCGGCTCTTTCAGCCCCAATTCGCCTCACAGGTAACTCCTGTACGACTTCTCATTTTTTTTTACTGTCACTCTCGCTTAAGCTTTCTCCTGAGTTTTTCTCGGTACTTTCTTTTGTTGCGAGGTACCCTGTGACAGTGAGTTACCTAGAGCTTGGCACCGCTTAGGCGATGTTCAAAAGATCACAACAGAGATGGAACTTAGGCCCAGGTAATGCCTTCGTAAAAAAATATGCTGGATTCTTAGAAGTGTGAATTTTTGCTAGGGTGATAGTGCCTGATGCTACTGTATCCCGTATATGATGAAACTTGGTTGCAACATGCTTAGTTCTCTCATGGTGTACTGCGCTCTTAGCCAAAGCCAGTGCACTTTGAGAGTCACAATGTAATAAAACACTGTTAGCCTTAAATCCCAATTCATCACAAAAGTCTTTAATCCATATGGCCTCTTTCGCAGCTGATGAAAGAGCCATATACTCAGCCTCTGTAGTTGAAAGTGCCACTACAGACTGTAGGTTAGATTTCCAACACACTGTGTTGCCCCAAACTTTAAATACATAACCTATGACTGACCTTCTTTTATCCAAATCTGTAGCGTAGTCTGAATCACTAAACCCTTCTATACTGAAACCATCTGAGCCTTTTCTGAAAATAAGATTAGTAGCCATAGCTCCCTTTAGATACCTCATTACCCATTTCACAGTTGACCAGTGATCCTCCCCTGGTTGTGACATGAACCTGTTGATTAGGCCTACTGCATGGCCTAAATCAGGTCTTGAGCCAATCATGGCGTACATTAAGCTCCCCACAACACTAGCATATGGAACCTTATCCATATGTTTAGCTTGCTCCTTCTGTTCTTCGGACGTTAGACTCCTTAGCTTGAAATGAGTTGCTATTGGGGTAGTAACCGGGGTAGAATCAATCATACCAAAAGTCTTTAGTACTCTCTCCAAGTAGTTTTCTTGAGACAGAACTAGAGTCCCCTTAGCCCTGTCCCTGATGATATCCATGCCTAGAATCCGAGAAGCTTTACCCAAATCTTTCATTTCAAACTCCCTGTTTAGACTCTCTTTTACTTCCTTAATCACAGATTTGTTACCTGATGCAATAAGCATATCATCTACGTATAGAAGTAGATAGATTGCCTTATCCGTCTGTGTATCCCTCATGTAAACACATGAGTCCTTGCTGTTTCTGAGAAACTTCTGCTTCATCATGAAACTATCAAATCTTAGATTCCATTGCCTAGGAGATTGTTTCAAACCGTAGAGACTTTTCTTCAAGAGACAAACTTTGTTTTCATCTCCTTTTTTAATGAATCCTTCTGGTTGATCCATTAAGATTCTCTCATCTAGATCTCCATGTAGAAAGGCTGTTTTAACATCCATCTGCTCCAATTCATAGTCTAGATTAACAACAATGGATAGCATAATCCTTATGGATGTATGCTTGACTACTGGTGAAAATATTTCATTGTAGTCTATACCTTCTTTTTGAGAAAAACCCTTAGCAACCAACCTGGCCTTGTGCCTTTGTTTCTCAATGTTTGGTATCCCTGGTTTGAACTTGAAAACCCATTTGCAGCCGATAGTCTTCTGACCCTTAGGTCTCTCAATTAGAACCCATGTCCCATTCCTTAGTAGAGAATCCATCTCTTCTAGAGTGGCATTATTCCAGAGTTTTCTACTTCTACCACTCATAGCTTCACCATAGGACTTAGGCTCCTCATTTTCAATATCCGCTGCTGCTGATAAAGCGTATGCTACGAAGTCACCATCCTCAAACCTAGCAGGCTTCTTATCCTTTTTTCTCATTATTCTGTCTCTGGTGAGGATGTAGCTATCTGATCTTTGATCAGCACCATCTTCAGACTCTTCATCACTGCCTGGTGAATAATCTGACCCATTAGAATTTGACCCATCTGAGCTCTCTAATTCTTTAGAACTGTCTGATTTTTCTGAACTCTGACCTGTTTCTGAACCACTAGTAGCTCCACCCTGATCTGAACTTTCTTCTGTATCAGAATACTGATTGCGAAAGCTTTTAGAAAGATGAATGAGACCTTAATCTTTAGGGTTTACAAGAGAGAGATCTATCTATCTTAGATTATAGTACAATCCTCAGAGAAAATAGATGCTTGTATATATAGGCTCAATCTCATTACTTCCTTTTCCTATTTGTAACAGATTTAACTCCTTGTTGGGCCAGATCTAATCCGCTAGCCCATTACCAATCTCTCTTCCTCATTTTGTCGCTGGGCTTTGTCGCTGGGCCATAAACCCATTTGTCCTTGTCCATTTGTCCTTGTTGAGCTCATTAATTCCCCAATTCTCTTCATATTTTTTATTATTTTTGAGCTTTTACTTAGAAAATATAGTTCTTCAATTATTCGGAAATGATCCGAATAGCTTAGGCGCGATCTGTATTCATCAATATGTTTACACTTTTTTTTTGCATACCCTTGATAAGCAATTTACGTGTCCTTAACAAGGTGATTATTGTTAAAAAAAAAAAACTATAACATGTATCACGATGACAAATTTTCAAACATATTTTAATTATTTGTGATTATAATTTTTAATATATATATATATATATATAAATTTTTCCATTTTTATCACTTTTAAATTAGTGTATTTAAATATTTTAATCATATAATTATATAAAATTCATGTATAATCAATCATTCTATCAAACGACAGTTCACTCTCCAAAATATATTTTTAGTCGATCAAAAATAAATAAATTCATGTATTTTGTTACTATTTTTAAAGGTTTTTTTGTTTTTATCCAAATTTTAAAGGTTCTTTAGATATAGAAAACCCCAAAATGAAAGGTTCGTTTCCTTTTCAAGGAGGCCATTGAAGTTTATGCATAAGAGAAAAGTCGAATCCTGTCTTAAAAAAAAAATTATTCCTTTTTCAATTTTATGCTTCAACATTTTTTTTGGACAATTACAAAAATGCCACTTTGGTGTGCATATTTGCAAGAATGCCACTTAGAGGTATCCATTTACAAAAATGCCACTAATTATAAATTTATAAAGCTTATATCTTAAAATTCTAAACGCTAAAAAGTGTTTTGACATCTAAAACCCCTTAAACACTCAAAACTAAACCCTAATAGAATATAATTAACTCAAACATAAATAATATAAAGAAAAAATAATTTTGAAAACAGTATCATTTTTGTAAAGATTTCAAAAGTGTGGTATTTTTTAAAAAATTTTTTTTTATTATTATTTTTTTTTTCATCTGCTTCACCATTTCTTATCGTAAGATAATTAAAAAAAAAAAAAAATCAAACCTCTCCTTCACAATTTTCTCCTAATTAGCTAGTAGCAGATAGTTCTACCCATAATACTTTAGGTAGTTCCTCCTCAGTGATATTCGGAACCTAGTCGTCTTGTTTTCCGAGTATAAAAGGGGGTAGGATTGGCAAATTGGAGAAAGAGATTGGTAGTTTGAGAATGAAAGAGCTAGAGGCCAAGTTGGGTGATTTTGGAAGCTAAAGAGTTGGAAGAGATAAACAAGAAGATTAGGGAGAGGCCTGATCCAAAGGAGAAGAAGATTTTGATGAATTGAAAAAACTTAGTTTAAAATTCGAGCTAGTCCTTTCTAATGGATACTTGAATTTTTGAGTTTTTGGCTATGGAGTCTTGTTTCTTGTTTAGGCTGAGAAACTTAATTATTGTCATTGTGTTGACTTGACAATATACTGAATTAGCTTTTGGAAGCAAATTCCTTAAAATACATCACTCATCACAAAGAAATTACCCCTTTTTTTTTTTGTTTATTGGTTCTTCTTACACAAGTTCTTGGGAAACAATCAAGATATCAAAAGGAAAAAAAAAAAACAAAGAACAGATCAACACAATCTCAAATCAAAATCAAAAGGAAATAAATAAATAAAAAGTTTTTTTTTCGGATGGGTTTTTTTTCTTCTTCTATTGCTCTCATATGTTGAAATCCGTTATGTTTGTGTGTTTTGATCTTTTATTTTGTTGTAGTAGAAGATGATGATGACTTGAGAAGATCAAGAACTCCACAACAGTTCTTCCACCACGGCGTCGTATCAACACCGCGATCTAGCAAAGGCTGCAACATCCAATATTGTCAAAAACATGATTAGTTAACTACAAATCCAATTTAGATATTTTTCAAGAATTGAGAGTTTTTGGTGCTTTAAATATGTCACCTGATTGTCTGTGGATATGGGAAGGTCTCGGGTTGCCACGGAGCTGCTCGATGCTCCAACGGCATTAGTAACAGCTCCAACGACCTTGGAGGAAACTTCGGTTCTCTTCTCTTCAAAAACATGAAGCAAATTTTTGGCTCCTTCGATTCCTCTTGACAAAGCATTGTCCACTGCCTCCTGAGCCTAAAACCACAACCATCAAATTTACACAATCAGATTTGTTTGTTACATTTTCAGGACGAGAAAACACATGTAAAAAAGAAAAACAAACCTTTGTAGTCACAGAAGACGCTTTCTCTGGTGCAGCTGCAGCCTCGGTCTTGACCGTTTCAGTGGTGGCTGAAACTGCTGCTGCAGCTTCGGTCTTGGCCGTTTCAGTAGAGTCTGCAACGGTTTTCTGAGCATCAGTGAGAGAAGCCCCTACGGTCTCAGCGGTTGTTGTAACGGAGTCTTTGGCTTCGCCTAGAGCAGAAGTTGCCTTCTCCAAGAAAGAAGCCATTATTGTTTTGCTGGTGTTTTTGAATATTTTGTGAGAGAGAAGAAACAGAGAGTTTTATATATAATAAGTAAGAAGAAGATTGAGAGGAATTTAGGAATGTGAAAGCAAGTGAGCTGTTAAAGAGGGCTGTTTCAACGCCCTCCAGCGAAACACTATTTAGAGAATCTCTCTCTCTCTCTAAACGTGACTTCCTTTATCATCAACTCCTGATTACTTAGCATCATTATTTTAAAATTATTATAAAGATTTTTGTTATCAAACAATAGTCAAGAGTATAATAAGTGTATTGATTGATGAAATGATTGGGTTGCATTATCTTATTCTTCAAATGGGTTTGATGATTGAGTTTTGTTAAGTATGAAGTTGTCATACATCAAAAATTGTATTGCCAGCTTAGTAAATCACATTACCAACTAAAAGACAGCTCCTTTTTAAAAGCCCCACTCTCTTCTTTCTTCTTTTCTATTATTAAAAAAATATAAAGTTTGAATATTCGAAGCAAAGTTTGAAGAGGTAATTAAGGTCACAAATCTGTAGTTGTTATTACAACAGTGCAAACACGGTTGATACACCATTTGGTCGTTCAATCTTGTGATTAATGTGGTGCAATTAAAATATTTGTTGAATAGTAAATCAGTATGGTAGAAAATACATATAGTTGATTTTAGTATTAACATCAGATTTTGGTATCGAACCTAGAGAGATTACAAGATACGACAAAAATCTTTAATTTTTTTTTTTAAAACAAATTATTACGGCGGAATCAATTTACCAAAAAATGTTAGGATTTGTATACTAAATTCGAACTTTAGAAACGACAACAAGAAGAAAAAAAAATCCAAACAAGATTTACAGTGGTTCGTCACTCATCAACATGAGAGTTATATTAAGATTTCACTGTCTCAAAGTTTCGTATGATCAAATAGAGAAAGTTTAGTTTGATCAAATAGAGAGTACATGTATTTTTTTTTTTTTGAGATAATTACTAAAACAATTTTAGAATGTAACTTAATTACTAAAACAACTTTTATTCAACTTTAATACTCAACAAAAGTTCTAAAGACATATAAATTTTAGTATAAAGTTTTTATTACGAAAATGTCATTTATCATTAATTAAAAAAAAATCAGAAATTTGTTTGAAATCGCGGCCGCGGAAGCTGCGGACGCGGCTGATACGCGCTTGGCAGAGGTGGTGGAGGCTGCGGAATCACCGGAATTTAGGTAAAAATCAGATTAAAAATCAAAAGTTGGAAAAAAAAACTCAAAATCTTTTGTTTTTTTTGTTAGAAAAGAGATATATGATGTTAGATCTACTAGTTTTAGGCAAAATCCAGTTGAAAACGAGTTAAAATACAGTAAAAACGAGCTAAAAAGTGGTTGACCGCCATTGTTAGGGTTTGAGAGAAACTTGGTGTTGTGGAGAAGATGAAGGGTAAATTACGATTTTACCTTTTATTGAATAAATATACCACTACTATATATAAGTCTACCACATATTATAAATCTACCACTACCACGACTATAAATAAGTTTACCACATATTATAAATCTACCACTACTATAAATAAATATACCACTACTATAGAAAAGTCTAAGGTAGTTTTAGTAAAAAAAATGAAAAGATAGAATAAATTTACCATTACAATAAATAAATCCACCACATATTATAACTCTACCACTATTATAAATAAGTCTACGATTGTGCGAACCATCAATAAGTCTACCGATCACAAAATAACTCTACCACAACTACTAATAAGTCTATCACTCAAAAATAAATGTACCACTACTATAAATACGTCTACGATTACGTGAACCATCAATAAGTCTACCGATCACAAAATTAACTCTACCACCACTAGAAATAATTCTATCGATCACAAAATTAACTCTACCACTACTACAAATAAGTCTACCATATTTTATAAATCTACTACCACTATAAATAAGTCTACTATTGCGCGAACCATCAATAAGTTTACCGATCACAAAATTAACTCTACCACTACTACTAATAAGTCTATCACTCAAAAATAAATCTACCACTACTATAAATAAGTTTACGATTGCGCGAACCATCAATAAGTCTATCAATCACAAAATTAACTCTACCACCACTAGAAATAAGTCTACCGATCACAAAATTAACTATATCACTACTACAAATAAGTCTACCACATTTTATAAATCTACCACCACTATAAATAAGTCTACCATTCCGCGAACCATCAATAAGTCTACCGATCATAAAATTAACTCTACCACTACTACTAATAAGTCTATCACTCAAAAATAAATCTACCACTACTATAAATAAATCTACAACTGCGCGAACCATCAATAAATCTACCGATCACAAGATTAACTCTACCACCATTAGAAATAAGTCTACCGATCACAAAATTAGCTATACCACTACGAGAAATAAGTCTATCACATATTATAAATATACCACTACTATAAATAAGTCTACCATTGCATGAACCATCAATAAGTCTACAAACCCCTTAATAAATCTATCAATCACAAATAAATCAACCATCACATGAACAATAGACTTATTCGCTGCCTCATTAATGGCAGTTTCGTAAATACGTTTTTCTCTTCAAAGGAAATAAGGCTAAAACAGGTATTAATAGTTTTTCAAAGTTTTTTGAGTAATTTTCAAAAAATAGTATCATTTTGGTCAAAAATCAACTTTCTAAGGTGGTTTTAATATTTTTTTTTTCATGCACAACATTAGAAAACAGTGACAAAACTTAAATAAAAAGAGAAAAATTTAGGACAAACGAATGCTTAATCAAATGTGATAGACATCATCGTCGAGTTTTAGACTCTCGAACAAGAATTGATTGTGAGTTTTAGAAAACCGCAAATTAGAGAAAAATTTAGTCGTTTTTGCACATCTACGCAATTTGGAATTGATATCCTCTTATGAGGTTACTGTATTTGAGAATTTTTTTTTTTTGGAAATTGAAGATTAAATTTATTTGATGAAAATAAAGATCGCAAGCATAGACTTGCCTCCTTTGGACTCAGTGAAAACTTAACAAAAGTCAGAAACACACCACTTGTTTAAAGCTTAGATGAGATGAGTTGAGATTTTCCTAATCAAAAGATAGGAGAGCACCCCTTCTCCCGAAGTTACGGGGTCATTTTGCCGAGTTCCTTCGACATGGTTCTCTCAAGCGCCCTAGTATACTCTACTTGTTCACCTGTGTCGAGATGAGATGAGATTTATGTGCCGATGTGATGTACTCTTTTATTTATGAAAATCCTATACTGATATTATGAAGGGTAATAATGATAATATAATAGAATGAGATATTTCGATCGTGGGACCTTGGTTTGAAAACAACAATAGATGAAAATGAATGAAACCAACTAACTCCAACACATCCAAATCCAAATCCAAGTCCAACTACTACTCCTGCGATCTTAAAATTTATTTCGTTACACCTACTTTTCATTTTATAAAGCACTACAAATTTTTATCATAAGTATCTAATATCATCTCTGTCCAAAATTAGTATTTGAACCCAAAATTAGTTTTTGATCATAATTCTCAAACTTTTATGGGCCTTCTATGCCCATTTATTTCGCAAAAGTACACTAAATAAGTATGGTCGGTGTGGCCCATTATATATCAAATGAATCTGACCACAACTATTTAAAATTCCAATTTTGCCCTTCACATCTCTTCTTCATTTTACGCTCGTTTCCTCCGCCGGCGGCGAAATCCGACGTGAGTAACTTCCGACCGCCGTTTGCGAAACTCGTGATCGCTTTCTCTTTTTTCGAATTTGTGGCGTTGAGTCTGAAATGATGAATCAACTACAAAGAATTTTCTCTGCTCGTCGCTTATCTCCCACATTCATACCTCCGTCGTGTTTTCTTCATCGGCGTCCTTTATCGACCTCGGATACTCATGCTTCATCAGCAGCTTTGCATCAGAAGATGAAAACGCCTGAAGACGGAGCTTCCAGTAAAAGCCCAATTACACCGTCAAAAACATCTTCTCTGAATGAACATGAACTCGCCAAATTCTCTGCCATTGCTGATACCTGGTTCGTCTCTCTCGCTTCTTTTTCTCGTTGAGTAAGCTTTTTCGATGTAATGATTGGTTGGTAGTCTTTAATTTAAAGAACAAGGAGTTTCGTTTCTAGGAAACGATCAAAATTAGAATTTGTCATGAAATTCTTCTTTTTGGAACAAATGGGGTTAGTGTTTGGGTTTTGAGTCTTGTGTGCAAGTGGTTAGACTATGTGAATTCAAGGTAAAGATTACGAACATGTGCTCGTTGATTTACTTGCTTCAATCAGTAACTGTGTTCATGGATTCTTTGAAATCGGATCTTGAGTGAGGAGGACTTGACATGGTTTCTTTGCTCTGTGCTCTTTTATGAAGGTGGCATTCTGAAGGACCATTTAGACCGTTGCATCTAATGAATCCAACTCGGTTGGCTTTCATTCGTTCGACCTTATGTAGGCATTTCAGGTGCACTTCTTGGAGATAAATTTCGTCTTTTTCTTTTTCTTTTCAGCTTTGTCTGTTGGATTTACTATGTTTTTTTTTCTCAGTAAGGATCCAAATTCTGCTAGGCCTTTTGAAGGACTGAGACTTATCGATGTAGGTTGCGGTGGGGGACTACTATCTGAGGTACTTTTATTTCATAAGTTCCTGCATACCTTAGTTGGCATATGATTTTTCCGTTCTTCCTTCTACGAGACCAGTGTAGGTTCTGAGCATGCAAATAACATTGGTGATAATATTTCGTTTGAAAATGTCTCCTTTTGAGCTTGTTGGGTTAGTGTTTGAAGTTGCACTTGGAATGACATTGTTGTTAGATATAAAGATGTAATGGCCAGTCACTTGTTGTTTTTGTCTTTGAAGCCTCTAGCACGGATGGGAGCAACTGTCACTGGAATTGATGCTGTTGATAAGAATGTCAAGATTGCTTGTCTTCACGCTGTAAGGTCTCTTACTTATTGTATCATTGATTATACAGATAACTTATACAGTGGCTGTATTGTAATTTAAATTAGTAACTGTGTCCTCAGTTTCTTGAATAGCTATTTATTTGAACGCTACACTTCATTCCTGTCAAGCTTAGCAGCTTTTAAAATTTGTTTGAACAGCAGTGAACACGTTTCCACATTGTTACATAGGACTAGAGTTCATGAAAACCCCCTTCTTTAACTTGACTTTTATTCATAGTTAATCATATGTCCATAAAATGTCTCTCTAGGATATGGATCCAGTGACTTCAACGATTGAATACCATTGTACTACAGCAGGTATTTTTCTTACTACTCTTAGATGATGATCAAATAATCTTCTACAGAAGTTGATTCCCTGTTAGCTCTCGTATATTTAAGTACTAAATAATACTTCTTTGCGCAGAAAAGCTGGTGGATGAAGGGAAGACGTTTGATGCTGTTCTTGCCTTAGAGGTACCTTTTTCTTGTCAATCTATACTTCAACAGGTGCCTTTCCTTTGGCAAACTTCCCTGCTCGCTTCCAATCTCCTTCTCATGGCAATTGTTTTGATTTTTATAATGAAGGTCATCGAGCATGTAGCAAACCCTGCAGAATTCTGCAAGTCGTTGTCAGCGTTGACCATCCCTAACGGCGCCACCATACTTTCTACAATTAATCGCTCTATGCGAGCATATGCATCAGCCATTGTTGCAGCAGAGTACATTTTACATTGGGTAATCTTCAGTTTCGCACCTCATTTATCTTCTGTTAACACCATTTTGCGACATGTGTTGTTTGATTCCAAATTTGGTTGTTTGTATTATGGCCATCTGCAGCTTCCCAAAGGCACACACCAGTGGTCAAGTTTTCTTACGCCTGAAGAACTTACGATGATACTACATCGTGCTTCAATCGATGTAAGCTAATCCCTTCCTCTTCAATAACATTTACACTGATGAATATAAAAACATGCATCTCTTGATGTGGGCAAGTGGTCATATCGTGAGAAGAAGGGGTTGTTCATCTATTTATCTTAATGGGATTGTCACCTATAAAAAGTTAAAAACTAAGGTTTGCAGGTGAAAGAGATGGCTGGATTTGTGTACAACCCGATAACAGGACGATGGTTATTGTCAGATGACAGTAGTGTCAACTTCATTGCTTATGGGACGAAAAGGAATGATCTTGGAGACATATGATCTTGAAGTGGCGGAGGAACCCCTATTGGAAAAAGAAAGGCATCGTTCTGAGTTTGCGTTTCTCTGCGTATCTGCTTGAGTTGTTTATGCTTAAAATGCTTATAGGTATTCTGGAAGTTGCTTAGGACAAGGGCAGTAGTTAAATTCGAAATAAGTGAGAATGAAAGTAGGACACATTCCAAATGTTAGTTATGTCTGTTTCGCATCAGCAGATTTATCTTCTGGATTCCACTAAACTTAGCCGAGACAAGAAGAAGATTCACCTCCGACAAAAACTGCTGTTTTTCTTTTTCTTTTGTACTAACAGAATTTCTCAAGAAATTGAAAGAGATTTTTTGTTTTTGTATACTTGTTTTTTTTCAGCAAGATATGGACTTGATTCGACACAACGCTGAACATGTAATGTAGTATTAATACAGAAAAAGGTATTAAAAGATGGCAACTATAATGAATCAATCATAAAGCATTCAATATATTACAAAGATCCAGAGGCGAAGGACATGGCCAAAACAAAGGCCTTTCTTATTGTAGTTTACAAAGTGAAACAATTATGGAAAGGGTTAAAAAAGACTGGCATTTAGTCGAAAAAAATCTGATATACAAATTAAGTAAACCTTACTTGTTGAGATCCAGATTTGTTTTATTTGTGTTTATTAAAACTGATGGCCAAGTTCTTCTTCCATGTTCTCCAGATCCCATATGGCTATTTTGCCGTCCAATCCTATAAGTAACAAACCGATGTGTGAGAAAATGCACTGTCGGATTTGTTCTGGGAACTGAATAGGCTGATTCCATGAAGTAATACATGAATTTAATCGACTGACCTGAAGTGCTAAACCGCATTACTTTAGGACTTCCTGATTTGCTCAGAGATACAATGGAACTGCAAGTTTAAGGGAAATTTAGATTTTACGTTCTAACAGACAGTGGGATAACATAGTTAAAGCCACTTCTTTTGCAAGTAAAAGTAAAGTTTTCTTGAGAGAAATTTACTTTATGCAATTGTCATGAACGCCTCCACGTGATTTAGAGGATTCAGAAGCATCGTTGGTCGTTGCAGACTTTGATTGACCGTAGAATTTCCCAAATGCTTCTGAAAACTGGAAACATAACATAATGAACGTGTAGATAAAACGGAACAAATAATGCCAGTAGAAAGTAGTAAATCCCAAAACAGGGGAGCAACTGCACTTACACAAACAATCACTATGTATAGCTGTCAATTGGACAAATGTCCATGGGCTTAGCCCAGTCCGCATTTTATTTGGACAGATATGGTCTTAAAATTTTAAGCCCACATCAAAACTGTCCAAATGGGCCAAGACCATATTTGTCCGCGACCAAATGGGTTTGGACAACATGGTCAGCGGACGGCCATGGTCTGTACCGAAACAATAATCACATTATTCAATATTTATTATGTAGCATAAGTAATGATCCGTTTATCTTTTATGTTTTTACTTAAACTATTTGCTATACATATAATATTTTTACTAGAAAATTAACATATAAAATTCATGTTAGTGGGCCTCTTGTATGTTATATGACCTTTTGCTTTTCTATGTTTCGTATTTGTTATTGTCTAGAGTATGTGAATTTCATTTAAAACGCGGAAAACACGTTTTTTGGCGGGAAAAGTACGAAAACGTGTTTTTGGCAGAAAAATGCGGAAAACGCAATTTGGCGGGAAAAATACAAAAACGCGTTTTTTGGCGGGAAAATACAGAAAACGCGTTTTTGGTAGGAAAAATGCGAAACGCGTTTTTGGCGGGAAAATACAAAAACGCGTTTTTGGCGGGAAAATACGAAAAACGCGTTTTTGGTGGGAAAAAATACGGAAACCGCGTTTTTGGTGGAAAATTGTGGAAAAACGCGTTTTACTTTTAATTACAAATAGAAAAACTAGTAATTTAGAAATATGTAAAAAATGAATCATAAATTAAATAACAAAATATAAAAGTTAATATATAAGTTGGACGGTCCATGTCCAAATGGTTTTGTCCGTTGACCATATGGGCGAAGACCATATTTGTCCGCAGACCATATGGGCTGGACCATATATAGCCCATAAAAAAAATTGTCCACTCCGGCAGGCCCAATTGGCCGCGGGCAAGCCCAATTGACAACTCTATCACTATGTTTTGAGGAACACTTCAGGAATAAGCTAAAGTTCACTTATATTATAGACTAAGGCTAAAACCAGATATATTGCAATAAATACAAGAAAGAAAAATTTGGTATGTACCTGCGAACTGTAACTGGAACCTGAAGATACCGCTTTCTTCTCTCCGATGTATCTGATAAAGCTCCTACAGACCAAAAAACACAAGCTTGTAAATATAGCAATTATTATCGGTGTGCAGATTTTTTCAGAACTAATTATCCTGCCCGCTATCTAAGAAGAATAAGAAGATGGAAAGATTTGATTGTATGGAAAGCAGTTTTCAAGAGAGAACGTTGAGCCAGATATTTCAGAGAGCTACACACCATATTCCAGTATCATCTGCAGCAAATACCATCGGGTTGCTATCATATCCAACGCCTATCACCATTTTCTCAGAAATAAAGAGGACCTGGAACAGGAAGTTCCGGATAATATATCAATTCAGGACATAACAAGCAAGAGAAAACCAGGTTCTCAAAAAGAAAAGAAGGGTGGATGCTGACCCACATCACGAAGAGGCAAATCTCGAAATGCAACGCTTTGGGCTAAAGGAGAAGGACCAACATCATCGACAAAGTAAATCATGGAGCTATGACCTACACAAGATTACAGAGACAAGGGAAGTGAGACAGAGGTAGTAAAAACTGCATAACCAAGTTGAAGTTCCATTGTATAATTTCAGTAGAGCATAATGGACAAACATCTAAAGTGTTAAGGATATTCTGACCTACATAAGCTAATGTGTTTCCACTTGGAGACCATTTCACACCAAATGCCCAAGAATATGAGAGATCAAGCTGAAGAATTTGCTGTTTCAGCAAAGACACATCAGGAAAAAGCTCACTGGCATTAGATGAGGGGGTAGAAGAAACAGATATATGGCATACGCATTATAATATTTACTAAAAAAAAGGAAAGCCTGCCAAACAAATCAAACCTCCCCAAATTTAGATTCCGCTGGTGAGCCTGCTTTTGGATCCCTGTATCAGGCCATTCAGCGAAGAACAAATAAGAAACTGCCCTTGTTTGCGAAAATGTTTTAAAAGTAGATGTTCAAGTAATGAGCATACTTTGTGTCAACTCCTTTGATGAATGTTGAAAATACCCGACATTTCCCATCTGTAGATGTCGTTGCCAGAAGAATCTAATCCAGAACAGACAATCAGAGAGCACAACAGCAGGAAAAGCATACAGCAAACCATGATTTAGAAGATTAACTATTTTGTGGAGATTAATATTATATTTTAGGGAAAATGTACTCCATAGAAAGAATCTATTGAATATTTTGGGTAGGGAAAGCATCTATAAAAAGACTAATTAGTATTTGGCTACATGAAGTACACAAGGTTGTGCTGATTGCACTCACATTATTAGGATGCCATGCAACATTTGTGACTGACGATTCATGTCGTTTCCGAATAAGTTTACTGACCCACCTGAGAACAGTAAAGCCAAGCAATGTCAGCCTACCAAAATACCAAAACTATAAATGAAACTCATAGTATGCTTTGCGAGAATTGCACATATTCCAGACATGTCCAAAACCTCTTTACAATACACAATTATGCATGCCAAGATAATTAAAATAATTGGAGTTAATATCATGCCAATACATAATACAACATCCACCATAAAGAAAGTAGATATCACAACATAACATCATTTAATAGACCATCAACACCATTTGTAGTAAAGACGTCCGGCAACATGTCAAAGAGAAATCTCTGACTAATAATGAGAACATAAGAGCAGAAGAAAATTACCAGTTATTCTCTTGCTCGTAATAGCAAATACAAACAGTTTTAGCACCACTTCCAACAGCAAACTTGTTCTCTGAGAGTATTGAAAAAAATAGGAACATAAATTAGAAGCTGCAGAAACTACAGGAAAAGTACATTACGTTTTACCTACACAATGAAGCTACAAAACATAACTCGTAAATTTTGGATCTGTTACATTTACCTTTTGGGCTCCATTGGACACAAAGTGCAGCACGATTTAGTCTAAGAATAACAAGAGTTGGCACCCATTCACCTCCTTCGAAGCTCCACACGTATCTTCAAGAAGCATTCGAAACTCAGTTTATCGAAATATAAAAACAGTGAAGAACTAAGAATAAATGGTTTTTGCATAACATTAATCGAAGTGAGATGGACAAAAATTTCCTTTTAAGTATATCAAATGTTGCAACTTACGAGTTCCTGTCATGGGAAACAGTGACGAGTTTGTTGGACTTTGAGCTCCAATCTATTCCAGAAACAATTTGGTCATGCTGCAACAAATTCAAACACCAATCATAAAGTTTGATGCAAGGGAGATTCAAACTGTCTATTAAATGAAAATTCCCAAGATGAGAAAGAGAAGAAGGAGTGCATGGTGATTAGTTTCAGATAGAGAAAGAAAGATTCACCTTTTGGAGGACATGTAACCTCTCCCATTGGTCTTGAGATGATTTATAGATATGAACTTCATTATTGTTAGGACAGAGTGCAACCACTAGAAGAAACACAGAAACAAACATCAAAGCACATAAATTGGTCAAATGTTTTACAAAAGCATCTCTGTGGAATCTTCAACTGCTCTCTTGCTAAGTTGAACCTAAACTCTTAAGAAGGCATCTCTCGTTATTTCCTATAATGAAGCATAAATCTCGTGATTCCTTCTCTAAGCAAGCAAGCGACACCGACAAACAAACACAAGGGTCAAATTCCCAAGACATATATTCGAATAAGGGACACAAGTCAATTCAGTTCCCTAATCAATCTTCGTACCAGCCAAATCACAGATCCACATATAATTGGTATTCCATGTTCTATAATCAGCCATTACTCCTTTTATCATCATCCTAAACGAAACAAAAGCGAAGGAAGAGAAATCTGGAAATCAGAGAGTTAGCAGGTTACTGGAGTGATCAGGACTCCAAGCATGGCAAGTGATTGACTCAGCGAATCGGTGAACATCCACCACAGCCATGAATGATCCGGCGAGAATTTGTAAATCTAAGCAACCTTTGGAGACAATCTTTTCTCTCAAATCGATTCCTAAGTCCGAGGTTGGAGGAATGATGCCGAGAACGGTGAAACTCTCCGATGAGATCCGGAACTCGATGATGACACTCGCAGACGTGAAGTGAAAGAGAAATGTTGTTTGTCTTTTCCTCTAAGCCTTTTTTTTTTTTTTTTTTTTTTTTTTTGTCACAAAGGCCAAGTTATATGACCAAATCAATTTCTTTTTTTGCCAAATTTAATATTATTAAACAAAAACAAAAAGCTTGGACGACCACCACCATACTTCACAAATATTATACAAAATTATTTATATGTTATAAACCCAATTAGTGGATGCCTATTAGAAGCTCATAACCTAGAAGGTTCTATCTTGTTCTTCAAGTTAAGTTTTCTCTCCAAGTTATTACTCTTCCCCAAGTAATTGTATCCTATATATACCTTTGCTCTCTATTGGAATAATACACACAATTCTCTCCCTTCTCTCTTTCTCTTATTCATAACACGTTATCAGCACGAAACTCTAGCCACTGAGTAAAAGCTCTAGTCGTCTGAGCTCTTTACCGTTTTCTTTTCGATCTCTTCATCTTCGAACGAGATCTACACTGAATTATTAACCGATGTCGTTTCCGTTCTCCATCGACGACATATACGATCTCCATCGACTGCATCACTGATCTTCCATCGAGATAATGGCAGATTCAATATATTTTCTAAAATATAAAAGTCTAGGCGGCATCTTCGTCCATTATCCGACTGAGTTTCCGTCTAGCAGCAAGTGAGAATGTTCTCTCCGTCTAAGTCATAACTCATCATACGACATCATCCTTCACACTCATCGAGATACGTATACTCTGTTTTCTTATCGTTTATTAATTTATGATCATAAATACAGTATATATATTATTACTGTGATCATCACATGCTCATAATTGTTTGGCTTAGATCATGTTCCATTATCCTTGCTATACCTTAGAATAACGTTTCGTTAATTAAATATTTTATTAATTGTTTGATCCATAGATCAATATAAATGTTTTTCGCATATTGATTTAACAATTGGTCTGGTATATTTAGGTTATTTGGTATAAATCATATTGATTCACATGTTTAGTAATCACCGCATCTAGTCATTCTTAAAACTTAGAATATCATGTTTCAAGACTTATGCTTTATTGTTTATTACTAAGAATTTTATTTATAAAGCATGTTTATATATAAGAACCGAACATAGACGTTAGCATAAAGCATGTAAACTAGAAATTTGGTTATATACATGTTTGTTTAATCCATGTCTAACCGTGTTATTACTTATTGTTTGTTTGATCCATGTCTAAGTTCATGAGATGCCTTAGAACTGGTTCATAAAGTAAAACGGATTTCAATTGATTATGGTTTTATGGTTTGGCTATTGTGAATCAAATTAAATACTAGTTGCCCTTAGTTGAAATTTGAAAAGAATCACTAATATCTAAGGCTACTGATCATATTATTGTTAGAATGATCATCTCTACCCTATTGATTGGCTAATGTTTCTTATTGATTTGGTTCGCTAATAGTTTTTATTGTGACACATGTTTTCATAAAAATCATAAATCACATGAAGTTGATTGTGGTCCATTCCCTAAAGTTAATGTGACATCTTATATAAGAAAAAGAAGATCACACTAACAACACTAAGCCAAAGAAGTGGCTATAAATGTTTTCTTGAGTGGTCAAGACGAAGATGTTTCTTTCAAGAACTTGAATTCTCACCAGAAGTGTGAAAAGACAATAGCAACAAGTTGATTATGGTTCATTCCTTAAAGTGAATGTGACGTCTTATACATAAGATCACACTAATAGCACTAAGCCAAAAAAGTGGCTATAGAAAATTTCTTGAAGTCAATATTGAGATCAAAGAGTTTCTATCAAGAACTCATATTTTCACTAGAAGTGAGAAAATAAAGATGGTACTATACAAGATAGTAAAAGAAACATATTGAACGCTAAAGAAGAGCATATGTATATTAATACTCCAAAAGAGCACACAGATTGCTAAGTGTAAAGCTTAGTGAAAGCTCCTGAAGAGCATATATAAAATTTGCCTATGAGAACGCGATTTAAAATCATTGATGCGTTATGCTCTCCCAAATCTCAAGTATTAAAGAATATTGTTGATTCTAGAGTGGCAATTCGAGATTGATGAACCTGAAGTTTCACCATCTCGAGGGGGAGAATTAAAGAATTATGTTCACTAAGTTCTTCGAACAATTCTTAAAAGAAAAGTGTGATCACAAGAATGTGGTATTTAAGACTACAAGACTTGAAGTCTCTAAGTGAATTTAACTCGGGTTATTTGAGATAATATCTCTAATGAGTTGTTGATGAGAAATCACTATTTATGTATGGTTAGTTTTGGTCAATTCCCTAAAGTGAATATGATATCTTACATATAAAATAAGAGACCAAATAAAATTCACCGAGAATCTGGCTACTAAGTGATAGCCTCACTTTGGATTTTCCGGAAGTAATGTTGAGTATGATATCTCCGGAAAGGAGTAAGTGATTAGCAATGTAAAGTAAATAAGAAGTTTACTAAGACTAAATGTTTGGCCTAACCGGATTGGTCATCCTGGTTTAATGATGATGTAAGAAAATTTATGTGGACATTCCATGAAGAACTAAAAGTTTTTTCTTATGATTTATCATATGTTACTTGCTCAGAAAGCAATATGATAATGTGATTTTCACCAGATAAATAATTTGGAATCTAATAGTTTTCTAAAATATATACAAGGATATGGTTATGAGCTGATCACCCACCATGTGAAATTTTAGATACCTTATGGTTTTAATAGACACATCGATTCAGTGGACGCATTGACTCGATTGACGCATAAAGTCGATGGATACATCGACTAGATATTCACATTTATCCTTGTCAAACCGCAACATGAAGTTTGTGAAGTTATTTGATGTAGATTCATTTAAAGAAATTTTGATTTGATAATGCTGGTGAATTCATACCTAAAGTCCATTGGAATAAGTGTTGAACATCCTGAAGATCATGTTTATACACAAAATGGTTTAGTACCATTGATTCGCATCAAGCCACTGAATATATATTAGTTATCTCCATCATTATTGGTTTAGGATCAGAAACCAAATAGTTTCCAGATGAGAATCTTTAAGTATGAAAAGTGCTCCACCACATTGCTCTAAGATGGGACCTCAAAGGAGGATAAGAATATATGTTGGATATGAATAATAACAAAGGGTCTAAAGCCATCTCAGAATGATTTATTTAAGGCTTCACTCGCAGACTGCATTTTAATGAGTCAGTCTTTCCAACATTAGGGGGAGAAAGTAAAGTAGCTGGAAAAAGATATAAGTATCTATGAATTATCAATGATCCTCGGACTAAATGATGAGAATTAGAAGTCCAAAAGATAATTCCAAGTTTAGCGTATTGATTGCCAGACGCATTTACTGACCCAAATAGAGTGATGTAATCACCTATACCAGCTATATATGCTCCAATTATAATTAATGTCCCAGAAGGACAATATCAGACTGCTAGTGAGTCTAAAAATCGCATGAAGCGTGATAGACCTATTTGGTTCAGATTATAAGAATCCTCGTAAAAGAAAAGGAGCAGATAATTAGAATGACCAGATCGAGGAAAGAAAGATTTTGAATGATCTCCAGAAGAGATCGAATGAGCTCTAGAAGAGACATAAACATGACGAATAAAAATATTCAAGTACTTGACAATAAAGAAAGCTAGCTAGCTATGTCATGTTTGAAATAAGATAGAACCAAAAAGCAAATCGACGTCGTAATATTTTGCATGCTATGAGCAGTTGATTTTATGAATGAAAAAGAGGATCATGAACCAAATTCTGTTAAAGAGTGTACACAAAGAGATGATTGGCCAAACTGGAAAGAAGCTATAGCGTCAGAATTAAAATCTCTAGAAAAGAGAGAAGTGTTTGGACCAGTATTCCGTACACCTAAAGGTGTAAAACCAGTAGGACATAGATGGATCTTTGTGAGAAAAAGGAATGAAAATGGTGAAATTGTAAGATACAAATCACGTCTGGTTGCACAAGGTTTCTCACAAAGACCTGGAATTGATTATGAGGAGACATATCCTCCCGTGGTGGATGCAACTACTTTCAGGTTCCTTATTAGTCTGGCAATAAAAGAAGGACTTGATTTACGCCTCATGGATGTAGTCACGACATATTTATATGGACCACTGGACAATGAAATTTATATGAAAGTCCCAGAAGGATTTAAACTTCCAAAAGCAGCAAACTCTAGTTCTCGAGAACAGTACTGTATAAAGTTGAATCGATCCCTGTATGGATTGAAACAATCAGGACGTATGTGGTATAATCGCCTTAGCGAATACTTGTTAAGAGAAGGTTATAAGAATGACCTCGTCACTCCATGCATCTTTATAAAGAAATTTGAGCAAGGGTATGTTATCATTGCAGTGTATGTTGATGATTTAAACATCATCGGGACTCCTGCAGAGATTTCACAAACAGTGGAATATTTGAAGAAAGAATTTGAAATGAAAGATCTTGGAAAGACGAAATTTTGCTTGGGATTGCAAATTGAGCATCTTAAGAGTGGAATTTTAGTGCACCAGACAACATACACTGAAAAGTGCTTAAAAAGTTTTATATGGATCAAGCGCACCCATTGAGTAGCCCTATGGTTGTAAGAGCACTTGATGTTGAAAAGGATCCCTTCCGCCCGAGGGAAAATAATGAAGAAATTCTTGGTCTTGAAGTACCATACTTAAGTGCAATAGAAGCATTGATGTACCTTGCTACCCATACGAGACCCGATATATCCTTTGCGGTAAATTTGTTGGCAAGATTTAGCTCATGTCCAACTCAAAGGCATTGGAATGGGATTAAACATATATTTCGATATCTTCAGGGTGCAAAAGATATGGGTCTATTCTTTTCTAACACGTCAAAGGAAGACTTAATTGGTTTTGCAGATGCATGGTTTTTATCTGATCCACATACTGCTCGATCACAGACAGGATATGTGTTCAAATGCGGCGGAACAGCCATTTCTTGGCGTTCGATGAAGCAAACTATCGCAGCTACCTCTTCCAACCATTCAGAGATTTTAGCTATACATGAAGCTAGCCGCGAATGCGTATGGTTATGATCTGTAATCCTGCACATACGAGAAGACTGCGGTATATCTATGAGAAAAAAAGTTCCAATAGTTCTGTATGAGGATAATGTAGCTTGCATAGCACAACTCAAGGAAGGATACATCAAAGGCGACAGAACGAAGCATATTCTACCAAAGTTTTTCTTCACCCATGATTTACAGAAGAATGGCGATATACGTGTCTTGTAGATCCGTTCAAGTGAGAATCTGGCAGATCTTTTTACAAAGGCACTCCCAACTGCTACCTTCAAGAAGCTAGTTCATGGCATTGGACTACGTCGCCTCAAAGATCTCAAGTCATGCAGTCATCAGGGGGAGTAAATACGCATTGCACTCTTTTTCTCTTAACCATGGTTTTTTCCACTGGGTTTTCCTGGTAAGGTTTTTAATGAGGCAACATCTTATGCGTATTAGGATTACTTTTGCTATAATGGACATCCAAGGGGGAGTGTTATAAACCCAATTAGTGGATGCCCATTAGAAGCCCATAATCTAGAAGGTTCTAGAAGGTTTTATCTTGTTCTCCAAGTTAAGTTTCCTCTCCAAGTTATTACTCTTCCCCAAGTAATTGTATCTTATATATACCTTTGCTCTCTATTGGAATAAGACACACAATTCTCTCATTTCTCTCTTTCTCTTATTCCTAACATTATTATGACTATTATTAATCTTGTCTTTGAAACCAGATAACAACCTATTAACCAAATAATTAAAAAAAAAAAAAAACTAACTCATTAATCCATCTTTTTATTCGATCAAACTAGTCATCAGTCCAGTTTTATTTATGGGTAAACGAAATTATGACTAGAGGAAGAGAAGCTAAATCCTTATCTAATGTGGACAATCAAATTCCGCTGCTGCTGACTAACACAAATTATATGGTATGGTCCATGCGAATGAAAGTGGCTCTTAAGGTGCATAAGGTCTGGGAAACCATCGAACCCGGAATCAAAGACGAAGAAAAGAATAACATGGCAATTGCTTTGTTATTCCAACCTATATCCGAAGCTTTGATTCTACAAGTTGGAGATCTTGACACTTCGAAAGCAATATGGGATGCAATAAAAACAAGGCATGTTGGAGCTGAGAGGGTAAGAGAGGCTAGATTACAAACCCTAATGGCCGATTTTGATAGACTTAAGATGAAGGAAGTTGATACAATCGACACTTTCGTGGGAAAGCTTTCAGAAATCTCCTCCAACGCTGCAGCTCTTGGAGAAACTATCGATGAATCAAAGCTCGTGAAGAAGTTTCTCAATAGTCTTCCACGGAAAAGATATATACATATTATTGCTGCTCTTGAACAAGTCCTTGACCTTAATAACACCAGCTTTGAAGATATTGTAGGAAGATTAAAAGCTTATGAGGAAAGGATTGGTGAAGAAGAAGAAGAGCAATATGAGGATCAGAATAAGCTCATGTATGCCAACATGAACACACCACAACCGTATCAAGGAAATTATGGCGGTAATAGAGGAAGAGGAGAGGGGGTCGTCCTTACTGGAGAGGACGAGGTCGCAGAAGATATGGAGGCTTTCAAGGTGGAAATTTCAGGCAAAACCAAGATAAAGAGTATATCTCTAAGATCACATGTTTTCGACGTGATAAACAAGGACATTACGCCTCTGAGTGTCCCGATAGGTTACTTAAACTGCAAGAAGCAATGGAGAAGAAAGATGATGATACTCACGAAGCCGATGAGTTGATGATGCATGAAGTGGTGTTTCTCAATGAGAAGAAGGTGAAACCAAAAGTCTTTGAAACCGAACGAGATACGAGTAATGTGTGGTACCTAGACAGTGGGGCTAGCAATCATATAAGTGGAAATGGGTCCTTCTTTTTGGAGCTTGATGAGACTATTATGGGAAAGGTAAGGTTTGGTGACGATTCCCGTATAGATATAAATGGAAAAGGATCAATACGCTTTGTTGTCGACAATGGTGAAAGGAAGATACTGAAAAACGTGTATTTCATTCCGGATCTAAAGAGTAATATCATTGGCCTTGGTCAAGCCACGGAAACGGGTTGTGAAGTACAAATGAAGGAGAATCTTCTCAAGTTATTTGATGGGAATGGTCAACTACTTGTGGAGACCACTAGGTCAAAGAATTGATTGTATAAAGTGGTTTTGGATGTTGATGATATCATCAAGTGCTTACATCTAAAGGAAATCAGCGAATCAAGTAAGTGGCACGCAAGGTTGGGACATGTTAATCTTGAAACCATGAAGACGATGATCAACAAGGGGGTCGTGACGGGCATACCAAAATTGTCAATTGAGAAAGAGACTTGCGTATCATGTCTACTCAGAAAACAGACACGACAAGCTTTTCCACAAGCAACCTCATATTGTGCGTCTCAAGTACTTGAGCTAATACACGAAGACCTTTGCGGACCCATCACACTGCCAACACCGACACAAAAACGGTATGTGTTTGTAATTATTGATGATTACTCACGCTATATGTAGGGGTCGAATTTCTCCCCTATGAGAACGATATAACGACGAAATCAACTTTACAGCATCCTGACGAAATCGGATCGAGTCTCCAAGGGTCCAGTCTGAATCTAGGCCCAAAATGACATTAAACCCATAATCAAAATGAGCTTAATGAAATGATGGGCCTAAATTAGATATATTGCTTAATGGGTCATATCTATTTTATTAGCTGGTCCAATTACTTAATGCTATATATATGTGTCATTGTATTCACCCAAATGGGGGGCCAGAACTTTTAGCAGAGAAACTCTCTTGTAATCAAAATTTAACAGAAACAGCAATAAAGAAATCATTTTCTCAGTCGTTGTTTCTAAGTGAGTCCGCAACATAGAAATCTCTAATCCCCAAACACCCTTGATAAATTTAACTGTGCAGGTCCGACTCCCACAATTTGGCGCCGTCTAAGGGGAATAGAGACTTTCTCACACAAAGGAATCACTTCGCACATTAGACAGGAGAAGATGACCAGCAGTGACAACAGCAGTGGCAACAGCAACAAGGACTCCTCGGCATCACGGCCAGACAACACGGCTGCCAGGAACAACCAAACGAACGACGACGCCGTCGACAACGCCGCGACGAATCCGATAGCCTTGAACGAGCTAAAGGACAAGATGAAGATACTCCTCGAGAGGACAACAGATCATGATGACAAGCTGAAGGCTCTTATAACGGCGAGTAAGCCCAGAAAAAAACCGCCAGGACTGGTGGACCGCGATGGTCACTTGGGTGGTTCAGACCGCACACCCTTAACTTTTCGATGTCGCGCACCGCGCGACGAACCCGAGGTGACCTACCACCACCGCCCCCACTGCGGACAACGGATCCAACTCCAGAGCGAGCCAACGGTGCAACGGGCACAGGACCAGCTTCTTTGAGAAGGATCGTGCATGAACGCCAAGGCACTTCAGAGGAGATCACGCGGACGGTCGGCACAGATAACAACCCACGCAGGACACGCACCTCAGAGAATCGCAGCGCACCTGCAGGGAAAGATCGATCCCAAGGTCGTCGGACTGACGCGGATATCGAGCATAACCAAGACTTTGCCGATGAAGAAGCTCTCTCTACTGGGCCGAGCAGTTCGAGCTTAATAGGAACGCAAGGACCTAACTAAAATTGACGATATTGCTAGGATGCAAGCACAGCTGGAGCGCGCCACCGTCGACTTAAGAACTGCACATTCCCAGATGCACCGGGTCAACAGCAAGGCCCCCGAAATCGATCGGGTGCTCGAGGAGGCGCGAAACACACCCTTTACGGAATGTATCTCGAGAGCAAAGATCTTCGTTCCTGGGAGAATCAAGATGCAGTCCTACGAAGGAAACACCGATCCAGAAGACCACCTCATGGCATTCACTGTAGCCATGGGAAGAGCTAACTTCAAGGAAGAAGAAAGAGATATCGGGTACTGCAAACTGTTCGTTGAAAACCTCAAGGGACCTGCCCTCCAATGGTTCTACAGGCTGGAGAATAACTCAATTGACAACTTCAACCAGTTCTCTGAAATGTTTGTGAAACACTACGGTATATTCATGGAGCGGAAAATCTTCGATTCTGACCTCTGGACTATACGACAAGGGGAACACGAGAGCCTGCGAGCTTTCATGGGAAGGTTTAAATCAGTACTATCCAAAGTGGAAGGTTTAAGCAACACCTCTGCACTAGAGGTATCCCTCTCCTTTTCGACAACAAATGACCGTAAATGAGCCGGCGACCATCCAGGATGCCATCGATCGCTCTACGGACTTCGCCAAGAGCGAAGAGGAGGTCCGCACGCTATCTCAAAAATTGGGGAAGCCCAAACAAACAAATGACCCACCGCAGACCACAAATCTTCTTGTCGGAAAAAAAGAATAACTATGGTTCCGGCTTCGTCCAGCACGAAGGAGGATTCGGGGGAGCTCATAATTATCAGATCGAATCGCCAGGATACAGTCGCGGCCGAGGTCGAGATTGAGGTCAAAATCGTGGCAGAAGCCCCTGAAATAATACATGGATAAGAGACGAGAGCGCTTACAACGAAACAGCTTTCTGCGAGTTCCATCAAATCGTTGGACACTCTACTGCGAAATACCGTACTTTGGGACTCAGACTTGCTGCGAGACTGGCAGCCGGCACCCTCAAGGGCGATATTAATATCAATGACCTAGATGCAGATACCAACACCAATGAGCCTGATCGAGCCGACGACACTAACCGAAAGCTAGGAAGGAGAAACGATGACAAATCGCCACCACACGAACCAAGACAACGAATACACTAAGTTGCTTCAACGAACTACGGTGCGACTTGATCCCTTAAAAATGTACGTAGGCAGCTCATCTTTGAATGGGTTCTTGCCCCCTCCTTAAAAAGGAGGGAGTGGGTACGAATACTCGTATACTCCCATTTTCTGAAACAAATGCTATGATTAAGAAAGATCAAAGATCTGCTTACTTCTCGTTTCCATTTCATTTACATCTATCACGGATTACTTAAGTCTTAAATTAATCAGACTATATCACCGTCGCTGCTAGCCACAGCCACAAACTTATTTCATCATCTAGATCTGGCTTTTACACCCACCACGGGTTAAGCGCGCTATATAAATTGGTAATCACTATAGGAGCGGAAGTGTTTAAAAAGAAATACTTTCGCAAACCCAATTGATTGCCTTAAAACCCGGCAAACCTCGCTGGTATCATAGCAAAATGTTCATTATAAGAGCGGCCGTGTGGTTGTAATACACGCCCGTAAACCGAAATGTTCATTCAAAAACCCAACGAACAAATCGTTGGTCTCTACGCGATAACATGTTCATTATAGGAGTAGTCGTGTCGATATAATACATGATCGTAAACTAAAATAATCATCAGAAAATCCAACAACTTAATCGTTGGTCATTACACAAGAACGTGTTCATTATAGGAGCGACCGTGTCGATGTAATACATGGTCGTAAACCAAAATAATCATCAGAAAACCCAACTACTTAATCGTTGGTCATTACGCAATAACGTGTTCATTATAGGAGCGACCATGTCGATGTAATACATGGTTGTAAACCAAAATGGTCATGCAAAAAACCCAACAACTTAATCGTTGGTCATTACAATATAACATATTCGTCTTTACTGCAGAATTATCAGCGACGAACTTCTCATACACCAAAACGATCATTGTTTAAAGTAAACGGTCGAATCACCAGTCCTGAAACGATATAACAATACCACACTTGGAGCAGACTGACCAATACTCTAACGCTCATTTCAATAACTTAAGAGATCAAGCATCTTAACTTACAACCAAAGAACGTTCGATACAAAAATCTCTAAAACCCAACAAACAAATCGTTGGTCACAGCACCTTTTGGACGAAACACCGGACGGACATCGTCTTCGGCATTATCCAAGTCTGAAATGATTTCAAAAGCATCCACGTCGTGTTGACAACGTAACCAAGAATCCGAAGAGTCATAAACCATTCTATTCGTTCCACCATCTTTAAAGCTTCACCTAGTCAGGAACAACTTCTTCACATCGATGCCTTCGCTCCAGTTTTGTCACGATCAAATTCACTTCGCTCAAGCTCACTGGGCGAAAAGTTGAATTTGTCATCTTCGAACTCGTCGTCAACACGAGGTCACCTTGTCAACGTCAACACGATTCCACTGCAGTGTCAAGTCAATACAAGTCCGCTTTGGCTTTAAGTGGACACGACCACCTCGTCGTCACCGCGAGTCTACCTCGGCATCGTCAACACGAGTCTTTCTCGACATCAAATAAACAAGTCCGCCTTGTGATATATCATGGTTTTTACCTGTTTTTGGCCATGATATAAGTCCATTTTATAGAGTTTTTTTGGTATTTTTCGAGTCTTTTGGAGTCTTTATAGGTTAAGGGACGATTGGAGCATAATGGAAGTTTTTGGAGCATAATGGGAGCTTTTGGAGCATTTTGGAGCATCAAGGAAAGAAGTGCCGAAGTGATCAAGTAGGAGTCAAGATTTGGAGCGTGCATCGACCGACGCAGCCCCTTTGCATCGATCGACGCAAACATGTCCGCAAACCGAGCTATGAGATTGCGTAGACCGACGCAGACTTTTTGCATCAATCAACGCACGCCAATATTGAAGAATGTCTTCTTCTGCCCAAAAAGCTCATAAGTTTGCAGAAGAAGCCCAATCCGATTTTAAGACTCTATATATAGTTTTTCTTTAGGTTTTCATGTATATATCTTGTTTTCTATTGAGATTTGGAGAAGAAAGAGATTTTGGAGAGCTTTTAGGGAGAAAAGTCTGTGCTTGACATCCATCGATTTCGAACCCTCTGTATCTCTTTCTCTATCTTTCTATGCAATTCTATTCATCTATGATGTTTGTTTCAATCACCATGTCTGAGTAGTTTGCTTGTTAGGTTTTGGAGATTCAAGGGTTTGATGGGAAATTGTTAGGATTGAGACTCTGTTAGGATTTATCTATATGTTCTTCATCTAGATTGTTATAACTCTGATTTTAGGACTGGCCAACTGAAATTGGAAACCCTAGATTGATTTGATAGATGCGAAAGTATTATTAAAGAATCTGACCTAATCTTAGATGAGCAAAATTATCTATTCGTAAAGAAATTTGGCTTAGTAATTTTGTGAACAATCGAACTTGAACTTAATGCTTGTCTTCATTCACTGAATTTGCAAAGAAATTTGGAATTTAGGGATTTAGTCATAGAAAATCTCTGAAACGAAAGTTGATTGGTTTTACACTTGTGTTTGAGTTCTAGAACTGTGCTTAATCAAATCCTGACAGTCTTTTATCCTTGATTTCGATTCATTCCTGAGAATTACCCAATGCCTAACTCTTTTATCTCATTGATTACTAGAACCTAAATCATAATCTGCTTGCCTTGTTTTACTATTTTCTTAATTTTAACACATATTTACTTAGCATAATTTGAATTCATTAGTTGTTTGTGTGATTCGATTCCCTGTGGATTCGACCTCTAAGTACTACAATGATCTCTTAATTTAAGAGAGTAGCTCAGGGCAAATTTGAGCATATCAAATTTTGGCGCCGCTGCCAGGGATTCGATTTTACCAATCGATTTTTGATTTTATAGTTTTGTCTAAGTTTTTATTTTCTTTTGTTTTATTACTTACTCGATCTTTTCTCTTTTTCTTGTGTGTTTCAGGTTTATGCCTAACCGCACAACCAGGAGCAATCAGAATAAGGAGCTAGTCGATCTGAATCTCGAGATTGGAAAGTTAGAGCGAGCCAACCAGGCAACGGAAAATGCAGCCAGAATGGTTAATCCAATTGCTCTTATCAGAGGTGACGATGGGTTTCTTCATGACCAAGAGGGTCTGAGGAGAAATGCTCAAGGTTAGAGAGTGGACGACCATAGAGCTGTGATTGAGGAGCAGGCTGAGCAGCAGGCTGAGTAGTGCAAAGAGCCAGTTGCACGTGGGCGTACTCTGGGAGAGTACAACAGGCCTGACGAGTTCTATGCTAACAGGGCTGCGATTCGTCCTCCTGCTTTCCAGAGGAATGATTTCGAGCTGAAGCCTGCATACTTTGCGCTTGTAGCTCAGCATCCTTTCCATGGTCTGTCGTCTGAGCACCCCATGGACCACATAGAGAGGTTCGAAGACTTGGCATCTAGCATCAAGGCTAATAGAGTCTCAAGCGACTACCTCTACTGTAAGCTTTTTCCCTATTCACTTAGTGGAGAAGCAGCCTACTGGCTGAAACAGTTAGAGCCGGGCTCACTCACCACTTGGGAGGACACCAAGAATGCTTTCCTCAACAACTTCTTTGATGAGGCAAGGTCCGAAGATCTGAGGACAAAGATCTCTATGTTCAAACAAGGACCGACTGAAGCATTCAAGGCGTCTTGGGTGAGATTCAAAGCCTATTAGAGGGATTGTCCACATCACGGCTTTAGTGATGTTCAGTTACTGGGTATCTTCTTCAGAGGAGTCGATTGGCGCTATCAGATGGCATTGGATGCTGCATCTAATGAGAACTTCAACACTCGATACCTAGAGGATGCACTTGTGCTTATCGAGAACTTGGCTTCTAGCAATAGTACCAAGAATGCGGACTTCGAGAGGAAGAAGTTGGGTGGCAACATGGATGGAAGCCAGATTGCTGAGGTAAAGGCCAAGATTGACTCCATGCATAACCTTCTGGTGGGGAAGAAGTCAGTTCAGTTTGCTCAAGAGGTGGAAACTTTCAGTCCAAGTGAAGAGCAGGATGAAGAAGACGTCAACTACATCAATGATAATGGTTTTCAGGGTCAGAGGTTTGGTAATCAGCAGGGTAACAGAGGCTTCAATAGAAACCAGAGAACAACGTTCACTGGGAATCCGGGTTACCCTAGCTACGCTCCTAAGCCGCAGTTTCAAAAGACTGAGTATCAGAAGCCTTTCCAGAGCAACTACACTAGAAACTATGGTCCATCTTCTTACCAGGCACCTCCTGCTAAATCAGCGAATAGCGAGATGAAGTCTATGCTAGAGCAAATCTTGGAAGGTCAACAGAAGATGACTGTTAGCTTTAATGGGAAGATGGATGCTATATACCAAGATTTGAATGGGAAGTTTGAAGCTTTGAGCACCCATGTCAAGAAGTTGGACACTCAGTTTACTCATACCGCAGAGAATTCAAGGAAGCAAGAAGGGTTTCTTCCTTCTAGGACGGATGCAAATCCAAAGCATAGTGTTGCTGCCATCACCACAAGGAGTGGAAAACTGCTTGGGGAACCAGTAGTGAAGAAAGGACTTAGTACCGAGCAGCTAGACAAACTCATAGAGATTAACGAAGAAGAGATTTTCGTTCCAGACCCTGCGTCGATCGACGCAGCCCCATTGCGTCGATCGACGCAGCCCCATTGCGACGATCGACGCAAGTCGAAACTCTCGACTCTCCCAACTACGCAATCGGTGATGCGTCGACCAAACTCGACACAAGGTCGCCGCAAGAGCGTCGATCGACGCCACCTATTTGCGTCGAGCGACGCAGTTCACAGAATGGTCCAATTTCTTCGAAACCTTCGGGCATTGCAGAGGAACAAGTTTATAGGCCTAAGATACCTTATCCTAGAGCCAATACGAAGTCGAAGAAAGAACTAGAGGATGCTCGGTGCAAAGCTATCGTGGATAAGCTAGTTGTGGAGCTTCCTTTGATTGATGCTATCAGGACAAGTCCGGTGATCCGACGTTATGTGAAGAGGATGGTTACAAAAAATTTGGGTCTTGAGGAAGGAGTTGCACTGCTTTCGGAACAAGTGAGTGTAGTAATTCAGAATAGGATTCCAGAGAAGCTCACGGATCCAAGGAGCTTTGTGTTAGATTGTTTGATCTTCAAAGAAAGATTCCCGAGATCTCTTTGTGATTTGGGCTCTGGTGTCAACTTTATGCCACACTCCGTTGCTGTTAGTCTTGGCATGACTGATTTCCAACCAACTAGGATCTCTCTTATCCTAGCCAACCGGTCAGTAAGAATTCCAGAGGGTGTTTTGGAGGATGTTCCAATCAAGGTCGGAGAGTGCTTGATCCATACTGATTTCGTAGTTTTGCAGTATAGCGAGGAACCCAAAGACCCTCTTATTTTGGGTAGACCGTTCTTAGCTACTGCTGGTGCTATGATTGATTGCAAGGGAGGCAGTATTACGTTGAGTGTGGGTGATTTAAAGATGAAGTTCGAGATGGACAAGCTGATGAAGAGACCTGCCATAGATGGCCAGACATTCTATATGGACACACTCACCGATCTCGCGCTGGACGTGTTTGATGATAGGCATCCAATTGATTCCTTGGAAAGGACTTTGGTGAACTCTGTGAAAGAAGAGGGACAGTTCGATGAGGTTACTAGGGGATATGCAAGGATAATGGATGCTAGCAAGAAAGTGATGCAATTGGTTGCTAATGTGGAGCTAGATGGAACTACTGTGAAAGCTACAAAGGTCAGTGATTGGAGTGAAAAACAAGCTCCAAAGATCGAACTCAAACCACTTCCATCCGGGCTAAGGTACGCTTTTCTTGGTTCTAATTCCATATACCCAGTTATTGTTAGTGCTTCTTTGAACAATGCAGAGCTCACTTTATTGCTAAGCAAGTTGCGCAAGTTTCGCAAGGCTCTTGGCTATTCTCTTGATGATATTTCAGGTATCTCTCCGGATTTGTGCATGCATAGAATTCACATTGAGGATGAAACTAAGTCATCGATAGAGCATCAGAGGAGGCTAAACCCAAATTTGCAAGAGGTGGTAAAGAAGGAGATCCTGAAACTTCTTGAAGTAGGGATCATCTATCCTATTTCGGACAGTGTTTGGATTAGTCCGGTTCATGTGGTGCCTAAGAAAGGAGGGGTTACAGTGGTGAGGAATGAGAAGAACGAGCTAATTCCTACGAGGACTGTGACGGGGCACAAGATGTGCATTGACTACCAGAAACTCAACGCAGCCACCAGAAAGGACCACTTCCCTCTGCCCTTCATTGATTATATGCTCGAGAGACTGGCGAATCACCCTTACTACTGCTTCCTCGATGGCTACTCTGGTTTCTTCCAAATCCCTATCCACCCAGAAGACCAGGAGAATACCACGTTTACTTGTCCTATGGAACTTTTGCATATCGCAGAATGCCCTTTGGACTTTGTAACGCTCCTGCGACATTCCAGCGCAGTATGATGTCGATTTTCACGGACATGATTGAGGATTACATGGAGGTCTTCATGGATGACTTCTCAGTCTACGGGTCCTCCTTCAAAGACTGTCTTGACAACTTGGAAAAGGTGCTAGCTAGATGTGTGGAGAAACACTTGGTTCTCAACTGGGAAAAGTGCCACTTCATAGTGAAAGATGGCATTGTGCTTGGCCACAGAGTTTCAGCTGATGGGATCGAGGTGGATCGCGCTAAAATCGAAGTCATGACAAGCCTTCAACCACCTACTTCAGTCAGAGAGATAAGGAGTTTCTTGGGACATGCTGGTTTCTACTGAGATTCATAAAGGATTTCTCCAAGATTGCCCGTCCACTCACCACATTGCTCTGTAAGGATGTCAAATTTGTTTTTGATACTGATTGTTTAGCTGCTTTTGAACAGATCAAACAGGCTTTGGTGAGTGCTCCGATAGTGCAACCTCCAAACTGGGAATTACCTTTCGAGGTGATGTGTGATGCCAGTGACTATGCAGTTGAGGCAGTGTTGGGTCAGAAAAAGGACAAGAAGCCTCATGCTATCTACTATGCTAGTAGGACACTCGATGAGGCTCAAAGGAACTATGCTACTACGGAGAAAGAGTTGTTAGCCGTGGTCTTTGCTTTTGAAAAGTTCCGTCCTTACTTGATTGGAGCTAAGGTGATAGTGCACACTGACCATTCCGCGCTCAAGTACCTGATGCAGAAAAAGGATGCTAAGCCGAGGTTGTTGAGATGGATTCTACTCCTTCAAGAGTATGATATTGAGGTGAAAAACAAGAAAAGGGTTGAAAATGGTGTAACGGATCATCTTTCGCGGATTCGGATTGAAGACAGTGTTCCTATTGATGATTACTTCCCTGAGGAGAGTGTACATTACATTGAGATCGGATTGCCAGCAAACGAAAGCAGAAAGTTGCACACTTTCGGATTAGCAGATGAAGCGTCGATCGACGCAATGGATCAGCGTCTATCGACGCTGACTTCCCCCATCGATTTCCAGACTTCGAAAGCAGGTGCGTCCATCGACATACCCGCCAGCGTCGATCGACGCGGTTTTGAGCAGATTGTACATGAAGTGCTTCATGACCCTATCTATGCTGTTTGGGGATCCGATCGTACTTGGTATGCTGACATCGCTAACTATTTAGCTGCAGAGGATGAACCTCCCAATCTTAAAGGATATGAGAAGAAGAAGTTCATGAGGGAACTTAGGAGGTACTACTGGGATTAACCTTATCTTTACAAACATTGTTCAGATGGTCTATACCGGAGATGCATTGCGGAGAGCGAGGTTCGAGATGTGCTCTTTCACTGTCATGGTTCAGAGTATGCTGGATACTTTGCTACATTCAAGACGGTTTCCAAGGTTCTACAAGCAGGGTTTTGGTGGCCTTCTATGTTTAAGGATGTTAATACCTTTGTTGCGCAGTGTGATACCTGTCAGAGAAAAGGGAAGATTAGCAAGCGCCATGAGATGCCACAAAACTTCATCCTTGAGGTCGAAGTTTTTGATTGCTGGGGCATTGATTTCATGGGTCCTTTCCCATCATCTTATGGGAATGAGTACATTCTAGTCGCAGTGGATTATGTTTCCAAATGGGTGGAGGCGATTGCTAGTCCAAAGAACAATGTTGCGGTGGTTGTTAAGATGTTTAAGACCATCATTTTCCCTAGGTTTGGAGTGCCCAGAGTTGTCATCAGTGATGGTGGAACGCACTTCATCAACAAGGTTTTCTCTAAGTTATTAGAGAAGTATGGTGTTCATCATCGCGTAGCTAGTCCTTATCATCCTCAGACGAGTGGGCAAGTGGAGGTATCCAACAGGTAGATCAAAGAAATCCTAGAGAAAACAGTGAATTCAACAAGGAAAGATTGGTCTACTAAGCTCGATGACACGCTCTGGGCTTACAAAACTGCTTATAAAACGCCTCTGGGAACCACTCCATTCCATCTGCTTTATGGGAAAGCCTGCCATCTTCCAGTCGAGCTTGAACACAAGGAGGCATGGGCAGTGAAGCTCTTCAACTTTGACATCAAGCCTGCTGCAGAAAGGCGATTGATACAGCTAAATGAACTGGATGAAATCAGACATCATGCCTATGAAAACTCCAAGTTATACAAGGAGAGGACTAAGGCATATCATGATAAGAGGATCGTCTCCAGGAATTTCGAACCCAATGACCAGATACTTCTTTACAACTCTCGTTTAAGCTTTTTTCCTAGTAAATTGCGTTCTCGTTGGTCAAGGCTTTTCACCATCAAGGAAGTCAGACCACATGGAGCTGTTGTCCTTGTTAGCAAGGAAGGGAAGGAGTTCACCGTGAATGGACAAAGGGTGAAGCACTATTGGGCGGAAGCCACGATTCCAGAAAGACACATTGTCTCTCTGGATGATGCACCTCTTGCCTGAGCATCGACACAGTCAAGCTAATGACTGAAAACAAGCGTTTAGTGGGAGGCAACCCACTTGTAAGTGTACATTACTAACTTTTATCTTTCGTTTATTTATTTATTTTAAAAAAATAAATAAAGGCCTGCGTCGATCGACACAGACCTGTGGCGTCGCTCGACGCAAACAGGGGCCACAACGAGGTAAGTGTTTTTAAAACACCCGACATTTTCTTTTCTTCTTCCTCCTCACTTTGTTCTTCACGAACGCGAAACAAACTTTTGCAAACCCATATATTTCTCGTTTCTACACCGAATTGAGTGGTTTTTGCGCCTAACTTGAGTGGATTTCCATTTCCTATTCGTTTCTATCACTCACTTGTTCGATCTGCAAGGTATGTATTCGAAAACTCCTTCTTTCTGTTTCGTTTTCGAGGTGTGATTTTCGAAATTCATGACTTTTCACTCGTTTCTATTGCTACATTCTACCAATTTAGGTTGTTATAGAGTGAATTCGACATATCAAAGTGCTTCATTCGGCTTGTTTGGCAAGTTTTAGGGATTTGTTCGAATGTATGGATTTCGATATAAACCTTGGTAGAAATTGGAAGGTGGAACGATTAGGGTAGAGATTAGGGATGTATTGTTGTTACCGCGAGTGTTGTGGTTGAATGTTTGCCGATTTGATTCCTTCAGATTGTCGATTTTCGGAATCAGATTATGCTGCGTTGATCGACGCCGCCTGTCTGCGTCGATCGACGCAGATGTACAGAACATTCTGTTCTTTCGCTGATTTTGGTTTTTTCGGTTTTTCTTATTTGATTTCCTTGCAGATCGCTTCACGGAGGACAAGAGACCAATAAATCAGGAGGCATCAACCTCCCAACCCGCTGTTCCACCCGGTACTCACAATCCTTGGCCTAGACCGGAGGAAACGGAATTCATAATCGACAGGATGTTCGATGACGTGCCTAAGAAAGTCTTACAGAGTTCTGAGGTTGTCAAGAGGACGATTAATCATGAGTGGGATGATTATGACTCGTTGCTTTATAACGAGTGGTTGCACGTGACAATCTCGTCTACACGGTATTCTCATCCATGGACGATGTCAGGGATGAAAATCAAGGATGAGGTGTATCATTTGTTAGACAAAGCTGGTTTAAAGACAATCGCGTCGAGGACAAATGATTTGTACCCAGATTTGGTACGACAATTCTTCGCATGAGTGAGGGTGTTTTGTGGGGCTATTGATCTGGAGCAGCAAAGTGACGCGAAGTACTGGTTTTTGAGCTTCATGGCTAGTGGGATTCGGTACAACATCTCTGCCCAGGATATCTGCGAGATCTACGGTTTTGCCACGGATCGTTTTGCTCAGGAGCTTCCTGAGTCTATCGTTGAGGGGCAGGATTTCTGGAGACACATTAGGGTGGGCATTTACAATGCCCATAGGAGCGCCACACACACTGATGTGCGCCATCCGATTCTGCGCTACTTGGTTCGTTTGTTTGCCACCACTATTCTGTACAAGGTGGAGCCCGGGAAGTTTGAGCTGGTGTTGCTTTCTTATGCTCTTCGAGATCTGATCACGAACCCCGTTTGGGATGAGATCGCACCTAACATGGGGATGGTGTTTGCTAGACATTTGTATTCACTGAGGACCACACCGCTCACCTCCTTGAGCAACAGCGGAAAGACCTTCGCAGCGGGCAACCTTCTTACACCCATGTTTCAGTTTTGTGGGGTTGATCTTTCAGGATACAGTGTCGACAGCACAAACCTATATATGGATATCGATTATCTGCAGCGAGCCACATGGCTCAAGCCTGATTTGCATTGGGTTTTCCCCATCTCTCCGGGACAGCAGCGGATGGTGCAGCTTCCTCTTACTGACCTGATGAGGATATCCGAGGACCCAACTCTACTATTTTTCGAGCCCGATGAGAGGCTGCTTCGATCAGTTGGTCCAGCGCGCATGCAGGTGACTCGCGGAACTGCAGGGGCTAGTACTTCTCGAGCTCCACAGCAGTTAGCTGGGCTACCACCTACTCCTGCCATCCCTATGGATGAGTTCCAGACTTGGGTGGTTCAGAGTCTCCATACACTTTGGAGGGCCATTTCCAACATACCTCGTTGTGGCTGTGTTCGTCCTCGCCCACCTTCTCTTCAGCAATCTTCATCTGAAGAGGAGGACTAGTTCCTTCCTATCTATTCTTTTTCTGGTTTTATTTTTTTAGTTGTTTTTAGTCATTTTTTTTTGTTTTCTTTGAGTCAGTTTTTTATTTGATTCATTAGGATTCTTGAACTTGTGATTGATGATTTGCTGCATGTTTTCCTCTTGATCATATTTATGGAGTTGCTTGCAGATTTTAGTTTTGAAACTTAATTTTCAACCATGGAAACTGATGGGAAAACTACTGCACTAATGACCAATTTCGGAGACCCTGCGTCGATCGACGCAAATATTGCGTCGATCGACGCAGCCCAAACATAGGTAACAGCTCGTTTTTCCTTCACAAGTTCATTGTTCTTTTTTATTCTTTCACCAATTTCAGGCTTGACTAACACTGGGGACAGTGTTGTTTAAGTCTGGGGGAGGTAGTTGCTAACTTTGTGTTTGGTTTTGAGAATCAGTCCAAAACGTTTTTTTGAGTCAAAATAGTCAGTTGGAAACTATGATCCTTCTTTTGGATTAGTGGACTGTCTCTTTCAGTTGTGTGACCATTCTTCCAGGATCGATTTCAGAGTCAGACTAATAGAAAATCCTAAGGCTGACCGGTTAACTGGAAAGTCTGTTACTTCCAGTATAATCCGCCAAGTTAGAGCTACTTAACGGTCTTCTTTGTGATTGGTGTTCATAGGGCTTGACTCCTCATTCATACCTGACAAGTGCAACCTCTGTTGAAAGTAATGGTACTCCTCTCCCTCTATTCATATAAAAAAAAACAAAAAAAAACAAAAAAAAAAACTGATTGGGGTGATATGATAGTTCTCGAGTATAAGACGAGGAAATAAAATTCCAGTGAGTCAATACTCAAGAGGTGATCACCCAGAGCTCAAAAGCAGCAGTCCGAGTCCCTTAGAACAGATGTAGAGGACGAGCGATCTCATGACCCTGTCTCCTCACAAGGAACAACAGTAGTGAAAGCACTGCTTTTGAATCTCAACATAATGAAAAAAAAAAGGGTAGACAATCAAATAAGTCTGGAGGAGAGAAAGAGTACTAAGTGTTGTCTGGTTCACTATCATTGTATAGTTTGGAAATGAGTTTAGAAGGTCCTTGGCATTGAGATCATTGAAATCCAGCAATGAAGACTAGCGGATTATGCTGTGAAGTTGTGGATGAATTCGGGAGGCTGCGAATGACTGTGGAGAAGTACATGGTGGTCTGACTTTGGGATTGGTTCTGCATTATGTGGATTGCTGGTTGAAAGGGTCGGTCCGGTGATCCAAGGGAAGGTAAGTTTCTGCGTTTTCAAACCTCTTTCACATTTTTAGTTGATGTTTTCTTGAGGGCAAGCAAAGGCTAACTCTGGGGGAGTTAATATATCATGTTTTTTACCTGTTTTTGGCCATGATATAAGTCCATTTTATAGAGTCTTTTTGGTATTTTTCGAGTCTTTTGGAGTCTTTATAGGTTAAGGGACGATTGGAGCATAATGGGAGCTTTTGGAGCATAATGGGAGCTTTTGGAGCATTTTGGAGCATCAAGGAAAGAAGTGCCGAAGTGATCAAGTAGGAGTCAAGATTTAGAGCGTGCGTCGACTGACGCAGCCCCTTTGCGTCGATCCACACAAACATGTCCGCAAACCGAGCTATGAGATTGCGTAGACCGACGCAGACTTTTTGCATCGATCGACGCACGCTAATATTGAAGAATGTCCTCTTCTGCCCAAAAAGCCCAGAAGTTTGCAGAAGAAGCCCAATCCGATTTTAAGACTCTATATATAGTTTTTCTTTAGGTTTTCATGTATATATCTTGTTTTCTATTGAGACTTGGAGAAGAAAGAGATTTTGGAGAGCTTTTAGGGAGACAAGTCTGTGCTTGACATCCATCGATTTCGAACCCTCTGTATCTCTTTCTCTATCTTTCTATGAAATTCTATTCATCTATGATGTTTGTTTCAATCACCATGTCTGAGTAGTTTGCTTGTTAGGTTTTGGAGATTCAAGGGTTTGATGGGAAATTGTTAGGATTGAGACTCTGTTAGGATTTATCTATATGTTCTTCATCTAGATTGTTATAACTCTGATTTTAGGACTGGCCAACTGAAATTGGAAACCCTAGGTTGATTTGATAGATGCGAAAGTATTATTAAAGAACCTGACCTAATCTTAGATGAGCAAAATTATCTATTCGCAAAGAAATTTGGCTTAGTAATTTAGTGAACAATCGAACTTGAACTTAATGCTTGTCTTCATTCACTGAATTTGCAAAGAAATTTGGAATTTAGGGATTTAGTCATAGAAAATCTCTGAAACGAAAGTTGATTGGTTTTACACTTGTGTTTGAGTTCTAGAACTGTGCTTAATCAAATCCTGACAGTCTTTTATCCTTGATTTCGATTCATTCCTGAGAATTACCCAATGCCTAACTCTTTTATCTCATTGATTACTAGAACCTAAATCATAATCTGCTTGCCTTGTTTTACTATTTTCTTAATTTTAACACATATTTACTTAGCATAATTTGAATTCATTAGTTGTTTGTGTGATTCGATTCCCTGTGGATTCGACCTCTAAGTACTACAATGATCTCTTAATTTGAGAGAGTAGCTCAGGGCAAATTTGAGCATATCACCTTGATTGTCCTTCCTCGTCAAGACAGCCTCGTTGACTTGTCTCTTATCTCAAAACGACCTCGTCATAGCCATGTCTCGTCGTCGCATCAATCAGACTTTGTCTCGCTGTCCCATCGAACAAGCTTCGCCTCGCCATGGCGCCGATCAACCTTCGCCTCATCGTCGCATCGAACAAGCTTCGTCATGCTGTCGCATCGAACAAACTTCGTCTTGCTGTCGCATCGATCAAGTTTCGCCTCGCTGTCGCGTCGATCAACCTTCATCTCATCGTCGCATCGAACAAGTCTTGTTATGCTGTCGCATCGAACAAGCTTCGTCATGCTGTCGCATCGATCAAGCTTCGCCAGCTGTCGCCTCGATCAAGCTTCACCTCGCCGTCGCGTCACCTTCACTGACTTCGCTTCGTCATCACACCGATCAAACTTTGCCTCGTCGTCGCACCGAACAAGCTTTGTCTTGCTATTGCATCGAACAAGCTTCATCTTGCTCTCGCATCGATCAAGCTTCGCCTTTCCGTCGCGTCGATCAAGCTCCACCTCGCCGTCTCATCGAATTCGCTTCGTCGTCGCGTCGATCAAACTCCACCTCATCAACGTCACCTCGCCCGACAGAATCACCTCATCGCATCATCACCTCGTCGAGTCGTCAGATCCACAAATCAACCTTGCGTCATTGCGTCACCCAATCTCTTCAAATTCAACTCGTTGTCGCGTCGATCAAGCTTCGTATCGACTAGTCATCGCTAACCTGAACGAGCGCGCGAACAGTCAAGCAGCAAACAGTCAAGCAGCGAATTGACAATCTCTCCGGAATTATCTAAGTCTAAAAATAGTCTTAATGCTGTCCTCGTCGCGCGAACGGTCAAGCTGCAAGTCCGTAGAGTCAGAAACCATTCTTTTCAATTCACCTATCTACTGCACCAAAGAGCAACGATCCGAGTCAGTCTTGATCCACAAAGCCAGCCTTGTTACCAAGTCGTCGAATCACCGAGTCACTGGCTAAAAAAAAAAAAAACTGACCGAGTAAACTCAGTGAGTCAACTCGCCGAGTCAACTCGTCAGAAACCATTTTTCTCCGATCTTGCTGTTTTCGCGTCACCTCGCCGTTGCCGTGCCACCTCGCCTCGATCTCGAACCTCCTTGACTCGATCCATCTGTACTCGATCCGCCTCGTCGTATCACGTAGACTCGATCTCGATCTCGAACAATCTCTCTCGCTCGATCTCGTCGGGACTCTCTTTCTCTCTCGATCTTGCCGGAACTCTCTCGCTCGATCTTACCCGACGACGACACAGACGATGGCGACAGAAAGTGACGAGGTCGACGGTGAAGAGGAGGCGGCGGTTCGTTCGAAGAAGAAAAACAAAAAACAAAGAAACAAAAAAGAAACCAATAAAATAAAGAGGCAGAAGGGGAGCGGAACTTTTACCTTTTGCTTAAGGAAAAAGTGATTTGGTAGGAAAATAATTCGAGGAAATCATGATTATTTATACTTGGAGGATTTCCTAAAATCACTTTGTCTCAGGAAAAATTTCAGAAATTTCCAGCAGGCCGCAAGGCTCATTAACACAAAAGACCGTGAACCTCCTCAGTCTTCTAAGCAAAAGAAAAAGAAAACAAGTCCAGGAAAACACGCTGACATCGGCTCAACGCGGAATAACAGAACCTTTCCGAGTTCGGTGATAAGACGTTCACACCTGGCAGCTTTGCAGTCCAACATATCGATCTCAGGCGTCAGAAACTTTTACCTCGGCATCATCATAACTCGATACTACCGAGCTGGAGGCTAACTGTAGGGGTCGGATTTCTCCCCTATGAGAACGATATAACAACGAGATCAACTTTACAGCATCCTGACAAAATCGGATCCAGTCTCCAAGGGCCCAGTCTGAATGTAGGTCCAAAATGACATTAAACCCATAATCAAAATGAGCTTAATGAAATTATGGGCCTAAGTTAGATATATTGCTTAATGGGCTATATCTATTTTATTAGCTGGCCCATTACTTAATGCTATATATATGTCATTGTATTCACCCAAATGGGGGACCAGAACTTTTAACAGAGAAACTCTCTTGTAATCAAAGTTTAACAGAAACAGAAATAAAGAAATCATTTTCTTAGTCTTTATTTCTAAGTGAGTCCGCGACATAGAAATCTCTAATCCCCAAACACCTTTGACAAATTTAACTGTGCAGGTTCGACTCCCACACTATATGTGGACAATCCTTTTGAAAAGGAAAAGTGAAGCCCTTGAGAAGTTTAAAAGTTTCAAGTTCATAGTAGAACAAGAAACAATGACCTCGGTCAAAACCTTTCGTACGGACAGAGGTGGAGAGTTCATGTCTCATGAATTTCAAGATTTTTGTGAGACATACGGGATCAAGAGACAGTTAACTGCACCGTATTCTCCTCAACAGAACGGAGTGGTAGAACAAATAAATAAAACATTACTTGAGATGACCAGAAGTCTTTTGAAACACATGAGGTGTACAAACTATCTATGGGGAGAGGCTGTAAGACACACCACCTATCTAATCAATAGGTTAGCAACACGGTCGCTCAATGTACAAACACCATATGAGCCCTTCAAAGGCAAGAAACGGAACCTTGAGCATCTTCGCGTATTTGGTTGCATCGGTTATGCAAGAACATAAGCTATTGGTAGGAAGAAGTTGGATGATAGATCGAGAATGTTGGTTCATCTAGGAACAGAGCCCGGGTCAAAGGCTTATCGACTCATGGATCCAACTAATAGGAAGATTATTATTAGCAGGGACGTGGTCTTTGATGAAAACAAAGTCTGGAAGTGGAATGAAACAAGAGAAGAAAACGATAAAGAAGAAGGGACCTTTGCGTTAAGTTTTGGTGAATTTGGGAACAAAGGGATAAGAAGAGATTTCAATTTCATAGAGATTGGAGAAAGTGATCAAAAGGTTCGAGTCATAGGTGAAGATTTTGGTTGCAAAACAGAGGAGAGTAGAGAAGAACATGAAAGTGAGAATGGAGATACTAGTGTTCCCGATGATATCGGGACCGATGGTGATGGGGAAGAGATGGAAGCTCAGCCTCTGTTAAGACACTCGATGAGACCTCGTCATAAATCGGCTTATCTAAGTGATTACGTTTTGCTTGCGGAGATGGAAGGTGAACGACTCTTACTCTTGATAAATGAAGAATCATGGGATTCAATGAAGCCAAGGATTCAAAGTACTGGATAATGGCATGTGAAGATGAGATACGTTCCATCGTCAAGAACAAAACTTGGGAATTAGTTGATCTACCGATTGGAGCTAAAGCGATTGGGTTAAAGTGGGTGTTTAAGCTGAAGCGCAACTTTGATGGCAGCATCAACAAACACAAGGCAAGGGTCGTCGCAAAAGGATACGTACAAAGACATGGTATTGACTTTGATGAGGTATTTGCTCCTGTGGCACGTATTGAGACAATACGATTCATAATATCTCTTGCTGCCTCGAATGATTGGGAAGTGCATCATCTTGATGTAAAGACCGCTTTCTTGAATGGTGAATTAAAGGAAGAAGTATATGTTACACAACCCGAAGGTTTTGAAATCAAAGGAAGTGAGGACAAGGTATACAAGTTAAAGAAAGCACTTTATGGTTTAAAGCAAGCACCAAGAGCATGGAATGAAAAATTGAACAAGATTATCAAGGAGTTGAAAATTTTAGTAAGTGTTCAAAGGAACATTCGCTCTATCGAAAGGAAGAGAAAGGACATCTTCTTGTCGTCGCCTTCTTTGTAGATGATCTTTTGGTTAGGGGAGCTAGCTTACAGATTGATATGATCCCAATCGATGGACCGGAACTTTTGAAGCGGAGCCGAATCTTAATCGGGATAGGATATAGATGGGAATGAGTGGAGATGAAAGATTGATGGAAGATGATTACAATCACACGAGTATGAAGGACTCGGTGAAGGGTTGAAGGCTCGATCTACTTGGATATAACGCACCAAGATAGAAGGAAAATTCTCTCAAAGAGAGAATAGATAAAGGTTTTAAGTCCGGTGGTTGGATCGCAAGTTAGAGAAAAGAGATTTGATTTTCACAAAAGAAACTTGGATGATCTTATTATAAGAATGGCGAAACATATATATATAGCCTAGGGAAGATTACATGCAACTGATATAATGCATTTTTGGCGCATTCTAACCCTTGTTTTGTAGGCTTTTATCGAGTCTTTCACTCTCTATCGAGTCATTCTAGGTACAAAAAGTGGCTGGAAGCAATGACTGGAACTTGCAATCGGAATTGGCTAGAAAAGAATGAAGTTGGACCCTTTTTGGACATTCTGGAGAAAGTGAGCACCTGACGCCCAGAAGAGAGCACCTGACGCCCAGAAGAGAGTACCTGACACCCAGAATGGAGCAGATCGATCGATATCCGAGCAGATCGGTCGATCTGAATTTCAGATCGACCGACGTAAATTCTATGATCGATCGATCCGGAGGGAGCACCTGGTACGAAGGAGGGAGCACCTAGTACGAGAGAGGGAGCACCTGCTCCCAGCAGAATCATTAATGGGCTTTTGCAAAACCCTAATTTTGCAACCCTAATTTTGGGCCAGCCGTAATGGGCCTTTAAATAGGTCTTTTTGCTGGATCTTTTTGGGGGAGAGCCAACACACAACAGCCACAATCACGCAGCAGCAGCAGCAACACCATAGAGATTCACAACGAGAGAGAGATGGAAAGATTCGAACCATTGTTTTAGAGATTGTCTTTCACGTTTTGTTGGAGTTTTCCTAAAACCCTAATCTCTTTACATTGATTTAATGATGTTTCTTTTATCTCTTGCTGCTGTTGGTTCCTTAAATATGTGCGAGTAGTCTTCTTGTTAGGTTGAGGGGGTTCGATGGGATTAGAGAATCATAACTAAGCATAGATAGGTTTTGAACATCATTCGATATCTCTACCTATAATCGATCGTATTGCCTAGGTTAACTTGATCACTTAGCCTTTGATTTTAGGTTGAATCTACTCACGACAGTGTTGTAGATTGCTCGAATTGATTTAGGTGGGCGAGTTGTCTTTAGCCAACGAAAGTTGAAGTTAAAGCAACTCGTGAACAAATCGACCCTAATCGTTTAATGCTCTTCATTCTTTGTAACCTCAAACGACAGTTTAGGGTGTTAGATTGTTTGTTGAAGTAGTTGATGCCACGACAGTGGGTCTTCTTGAATCTATGGTTGAGTTCTAGATTGGTTCATAACTAGATAACCTGAATAATTGCTTGGTTTTGATGTTATAATCCCTGAGATATCCCTTGACCTAACTCTTTCATTATCATTGCTTACACCGTATTAACATATTTGCTTTCTAATCGTGACAACTTAAAACCACTTGATCGCTTAGCTGAAATCGTATCTCAGAAGATTAGAGTGTATTACTGTTCCCTTTGAACGAACCTCACTATTCTACATTGATTAGTGATACCTAGGTTTTAATCTTATAAGACCGGAAAAGGACAAACATCAAATTGGCGCCGTTGCGACGGGGACCAACTCGATACCTCTAATTTTACTATACGTTTTTAGTCTAAGATTTACTAACTTGTTCTTCTTTTCTTCTCTTGTGTGTATTTCAGGTGTAACCAAGGTTCTCAAAACCTTCTCACACTCAACAATCAAGAGTTAGCAAAGGTAGAACGAGCAAAAAAAAAAAAAAAAAAAAAAAAAAAGAAGTCGAATCCAGCCAACATGGGCGACGAAACCGACAACCGAGCTGTAAATGGTCATGTAGCTGCTGCTATTCGGAGGCTAGAACAACAAATGCAGCAGTTACAACAGCAGCAAAAACCACAGCAGCATCGTGCCATTGGGGATATGGACAATCCCCATGCTTTCTACCGAAACCGGGCTGCGATAGTTCCCCCCGCTGTTGAAAGGAATGATTATGAGATCAAACCACAGATGATATCGCTGGTTAAGCAGCACTTGTTCCACGGATTGCCTGCTGAAATTCCGATGGACCATATAGAGAATTTCGAGGAGATTTGCTCCACGACAAGCTCTAATGGGATGAACCCGGATTTCGTGAAATGCAAGCTGTTTCCGTTTTCACTCGCGGACAAAGCTTCTCGTTGGCTTAAGTCTCTACCTGCTGGATCCATCATGACCTGGACACAATGTAGAGCCACGTTTTTGGACCACTTCTACACCAAGTCCAAAACCGCGAGTCTAAGGAACAAGATCTCCTCTTTCCAGCAACATCCAGGAGAGTCCTTTTGTGAGGCATGGGAACGGTTCAAAGAGTACAAGAGGGAATGCCCACATCATTGTTTCACCGATGAGAATCTGCTTAGTATCTTCTATGATGGAGTCAATTGGAATTACAGGAATACGCTCAATTCTGCTAGCAATGGGAATTTTATGACCAGGACCGCGGAAGAAGCATATCAATTGATAGAGAATTTGGCTGCAAGTTCCAGGAATCGCTGCCATGAGTATGATGAGCCTATATATGTCAGCAGTGTTGAGTCAAAGAAGATTGATGAGCTGACAGCGAAAGTGAACCTGTTGTTGAAGAGAAATCAGAGAAGTGTCCAGCTTTGTGAGAACAAAAGAGATGAGCAGCATGCTGAGGTGAACTATGTGGGTGGAGAGTATGTGCAGAATCAGAGCTTTCAAGCTCATGCGTCTAACTCTCAAGACGAGCTGAAGTCCCTTATGCAATTGGTTTTACTCAGCCAGCAGAAATCTGCTAATGAGATCAATGTCAAGGTGGACAGCATGTACAATGATCTCAATAGTAGGTTTGAAGCTGTTTGCACTCATGTGAAGAAGCTTGAAATTCAAGTTGCTCAAACTGTTGAGGCATCAGGAATTCCTCTTGGGAAAGCAGAGGTGAATCCTAGGAATGGATATGTCGATGCAGTTGAGATGAGAAGTGGGAGGATACTGAATTCTGCAGCCGTAGAAAAAACAAGAGAGGACCCTAACTCTTCGTCGGAGCACCTGCTCCAACGGCGTGCTCCAACCAAACATGCAGAAAATCCTCCAGCGAGGGTTTACACTCCTAAGGTTCCTTACCCAGTTCCACCTAGAGATCAGAGGGATCCCATCAGTGCAGAGAAACTAGATAGTTTCAAGAAGATGGTGAGAAGGATTCCTAAAGAAATCTCCTTTGAAGAGGCCTTGGAAAATCGTCCCATACATGATTTCTTTTGGAACTGTAGAGAGACTCAAGAAGAGATTAAGGCAATCTTTGCAGAAGCAAGGAGTACACCACCACCATTGAGAGTGTTGCCTAAGGTTGAAGACCCTGGAAAATTCTTTGTTCCATGCTCCATTGAAAGAGTTGAATTTAAAGAAGCTCTTTGTGATTCTGGGTCTAGTGTGAATCTTATGTCAAAGGCTATTGCAGAGAAGTTGAAAATTGCTGAGGTAAAACCTAGTCATATGACTCTTAGACTTGCAAACTCCTCCACAACAACATCGTACAGCATCATTCACGATTTACCTGTCCGAATAGGGGATTGCCTAGTTCAAACTGATTTTCAGGTTGTGGAGATGAGAGACGGTTATGATATGTCTTTGCTTCTTGGGAGACCATTCATGGCTACAGTGGGTGCAATCATTGATATGCCTAATAAGCGAGTCTCCTTTTCCAAGGTCGACAAAAAGGTTTTCTACAAAGCCATTCCCAAAAGAACCACCACACACGCCTCTTGCATCTCAGCAGTAGATAGAGAGGAGTTGTCAGTTGATATTGTGAAAGAGCTTGGTGATAGGCGTAAGATCAATGAAGTTTCAGATGGAAATCATCCTCATATCACCAAGAAACTTAGGGAGAAGGCGAAGGTGCAGGGAAAAGGACAGTGCAAAAGGATCAAGGGTGATCCTAAAATGACTTTGATCCCTCAAGGATGTGATGGAAACTTGGTCGAATACAAGTTGAAGTGCAAAGGTACTCCTAAACCTTTCTCCAGAGTTAGAGTTATTCTTCCATTAGGGTTGAAAGAGAAGGGTATTGGTGTTGTGAATGAAATGCTGAGTAAGGGTCTGAACATGAGAATGTCTGATTGTGGAGCTTGTTTTGGAGCAAGCTCTCACGTCCAACCTGGTTAATACATGGCACCAAAGTCAAGCTAGTGACTTAAACCAAGCGCTTGGTGGGAGGCAACCCACCGGTACGTTTTCTAACTTTTTCAATTTGATTTCTTTTATTACTAACTTTGATTTCAGTTTTGAGTTTTCAGGTTCTTCAAAAAAAAAAAAAAAAAACAACTTGGAGCTTGCCTTCGGATCGATCGATCTCTACTTAGGATCGATCGATCGCCTGCCCAGATCGACTGACGTAAGTTCTGTGATCGATCGATCCGATTTCCAGAGAGCACCTGCTCCCAATTCAGAGCACCTGCTCCAACATACAGAGCACTTGCTCTCCAGGGTAAAATTTTGAAATTCGGATTTAGGCCCACCAAGAGGTTAGTCCAATGTGTATTCATCACAAACAAATTTATTTTATGCCTTTTCTTATGATTTTATTTCTTTTCACTCTCTCTTTTCTTATTCTCACACCGAGACGGTGTGAAGTAAGTCTGGGGGAGTTGCTACTAATATCGTTTATTTTGGTTGTTTTCTTTTTCTTATTATGTCCAATTGAGTCAGTCCACGTCGTTTTATTGAGTCAAGAGTATTATGGTTAGGAAACTATGATGTAATTTTTCTCTTTATTTATTGACTATTTATCTGAGTGACCATTATTGCAGATTGAATTCAGATCCGACTAATAGAAAATCCAAAGGCTGATTAGTTAACTAGAGACGTCTCATATTTCCAGCAAGGTCCACTAAGCTTGAGCCATGCACCTTCATTAGAATGATTGGTGTCTATAGAGTTTGATTCCTCGTTCGTACCTGATAGATGCACCCCGTGTGAAAAGTATTGGTATTCCTCTCCCCTGTTCCAAGATTGAATAAAATTAAGAATAATGCAAAGATCCTCACGACCCTGTCTCCTCACAAGGAACAACAGTAGTGAGTCTTCACGACCCTGTCTCCTCACAAGGAACAACAGTAGTGAATGCTATTCTAAAACCGTAACGAAAACAAATTCTCACGACCCTGTCTCCTCACAAAGAACAACAGTAGTGAGTCCCGTTATGAGACCAAAACAAGTATGGGGAAGAGAAAGAGTACCAAAAGGTTGTATTGAGGATCTGTCATGGTATTGTACGGGAATGAATCTAGAAGGTTCTTAGCACTGAGATTATCAATGAGGATAGCGATGATGGCTTGTGGAAAGTGTTGCGAAATCTTGGGATGAATTTGGGAGGCTGAAAAAGTTTGCGGAGAAGTACATGGTGGTTCGATTGGAATTTGTCCTTGCAGTATGTGGATTACAAAATTAGTGGTCATTAAACGTTCCAAAAGAGAAGCTGAGTTCCTGCGTTTTCAAACCTTTCTCCTTCACTTGGTCTTGAATTTGTTTGAGGACAAACAAAGATCTAAGTCTGGGGGAATTGATATAATGCATTTTTGGCGCATTCTAACCCTTGTTTTGTAGGCTTTTATCGAGTCTTTCACTCTCTATCGAGTCATTCTAGGTACAAAAAGTGGCTGGAAGCAATGACTGGAACTTGCAATCGGAATTGGCTAGAAAAGAATGAAGTTGGACCCTTTTTGGACATTCTGGAGAAAGAGAGCACCTGACGTCCAGAAGAGAGCACCTGACGCCCAGAAGAGAGCACCTGACACCCAGAATGGAGCAGATCGATCGATATCCGAGCAGATCGGTCGATCTGAAATTCAGATCGACCGACGTAAATTCTATGATCGATCGATCCGGAGGGAGCACCTGGTATGAAGGAGGGAGCACCTAGTACGAGAGAGGGAGCACCTGCTCCCAGCAGAATCATTAATGGGCTTTTGCAAAACCCTAATTTTGCAACCCTAATTTTGGGCCAGCCGTAATGGGCCTTTAAATAGGTCTTTTTGCTGGATCTTTTTGGGGGAGAGCCAACACACAACAGCCACAATCACGCAGCAGCAGCAGCAACACCATAGAGATTCACAACGAGAGAGAGAGGGAGAGATTCGACCCATTGTTTTAGAGATTGTCTTTCACGTTTTGTTGGAGTTTTCCTAAAACCCTAATCTCTTTACATTGATTTAATGATGTTTCTTTTATCTCTTGCTGCTGTTGGTTCCTTAAATATGTGCGAGTAGTCTTCTTGTTAGGTTGAGGGGGTTCGATGGGATTAGAGAATCATAACTAAGCATAGATAGGTTTTGAACATCATTCGATATCTCTACCTATAATCGATCGTATTGCCTAGGTTAACTTGATCACTTAGCCTTTGATTTTAGGTTGAATCTACTCACGACAGTGTTGTAGATTGCTCGAATTGATTTAGGTGGGCGAGTTGTCTTTAGCCAACGAAAGTTGAAGTTAAAGCAACTCGTGAACAAATCGACCCTAATCGTTTAATGCTCTTCATTCTTTGTAACCTCAAACGACAGTTTAGGGTGTTAGATTGTTTGTTGAAGTAGTTGATGCCACGACAGTGGGTCTTCTTGAATCTATGGATGAGTTCTAGATTGGTTCATAATTAGATAACCTGAATAATTGCTTGGTTTTGATGTCATAATCCCTGAGATATCCCTTGACCTAACTCTTTCATTATCATTGCTTACACCGTATTTACATATTTGCTTTCTAATCGTGACAACTTAAAACCACTTGATGCTTAGCTGAAATCGTATCTCAAAAGATTAGAGTGTATTGCTGGTCCCTTTGAACGAACCTCACTATTCTACATTGATTAGTGATACCTAGGTTTTAATCTTATAAGACCAGAAAAGGACAAACATCAGCAACCTTCCTAGAAAATAACAACACATTAAATACAAATACTTATTTAATGAAGAACATGCAAAGGACTTTGAAAATTACAATCTCATCACCAAACCGTAATGGGCCTTATGTAGATTCGGAATGGGCTTGGGCTTGTCTTCATGGATTTGAGATGTCGAGAAGCCCATGGTAAAATAAAAAAAAATTACTAAGTGAAAATGGAGAAAGTAACTTAGCTTGCCTCGTTAAAAACCATGTTCGGAAAACCCATTGGGACAAAACCGAACATGGGAAAAAGAGTACAAACTAAGCACTTGTACACTTAGACATTTCCTTGATCTTCTTCCTTCAGTTGTATAAGCACTACGATCCGGTTTGTCTCGGCCGGTCCTCCGTCTGGTGCCTCCTTGAGCATCTTTTGAATTGCTTGCGTGAGCTCTTTTGCTTTGGCTCTCATGACCGGTCCTTGTGGTAGCTCTATTGCGCTTGAGTCGTCCCGAACCTCGGTGTCGCCGTCTTGGATCATATCATCCCCTCCCTCTTGAAGAGGATTTGACCTCAAATCTTCAAAATCTACAACAAACGGCACAAGATTAGAAACATTAAAAGCGTTAGACACATTATACTTACCTTGGAGATCGAGATGGTAGGCGTTGTCGTTGATCTTTTTGGTGATGCGGAAAGGACCGTCGATCCTTGGCATTAATTTAGACTTCCTCTCATTAGGAAAACGTTCTTTTCTTAGGTGGATCCAAACTTGGTCACCTTCCTTAAAGACTAACTTCTTACGACCCTTGTTCGCGTGTTTCTCATAAAGCTTAGTCTTATGCTCGATGTTTTCCCGGACCTTTTCATGGATTCGCTTGACCACCTCGGCCTTCTTTTTACCATCGAGGCTAACTCTTTCACTCAAAGGAAGAGGGGTTAAATCCAATGGTGACAAAGGCTTAAAACAGTAAACAATTTCAAACGGGGAAAACAAAGTAGCGGAATGCATTGCATGATTATAAGCAAATTCAACATGTGGCAATCATTCTTCCCATGATTTCAAATTCTTTTAAATCAATGATCTAAGCAAAGTGGATAAAGTCCTATTTACTACCTCGGTTTGCGGATGACAAGTTGTAGAAAATTGCAATTTGTGCCTAACTTAGACCATAAGGTTTTCCAAAAATGACTGAGAAATTTTGTGTCGTGATCCGAAACAATGGTCCTAGGCATTCCGTGCAACCTAACAATTTCTCTAAAGAATAAATTGGCTACATGTAATGCATCATCCGTTTTATGACATGCGATGAAATGAGCCATTTTAGAAAAACGATCTACAACCACAAAAATGGAATTCTTACCCGTTTAGTCCTAGGCAATCCAACAACAAAATCCATTGAAATGTCAATCCAAGGATGCAAAGGAATAGGAAGTGGAGTATACAAACTGTGGGGTTGAGTTGTGGATTTGGCTTGTTTACATGTCACACAACGGGTACAAATCCGTTCAACGTCTCGTTTCATATGCGGCCAAAAGAAATGTTCTTGTAGAACTTTGAAAGTCTTGGCGATTTCGAAATGTCTCATTAGTCCTCCTCCGTGAGCTTCCCTAATAAGCATTTCTCGAATAGAACTACTAGGAACACAAAGATTGTTATTGTGAAACAAATAATCATTATGTCGAAAATAAGAACCCTTGGCATATTTTTCACAAGCTTTATACGGTTCTTTAAAATCCAAATCATCATCATAAAGTTCTTTCAAATGTTCAAAAATCGATGATTTTAGAACTAAGAGTTGAGATAAGAGTGTACCTCCGAGATAATACGTCGGCTACAACATTTACCTGTTTATATTTGATGACATATGGAAAAGTTTCGATGAACTCGACCCATCGTGCATGTCTCTTGTTGAGCTTATGTTGGCTTTTGAGGTGCTTGAGTGATTCATGGTCCGTATGTATCACGAACTCCTTCAGCCATAAATAATGTTGCCATGTTTGTAGAGCCCTTACCAAAGCATATAGCTCTTTGTCGTATGTTGGATAGTTGAGGGTGGCTCCACCAAGCTTTCCGCTAAAATAGGCTATCGGCTTTTTATCCTGCATAAGAACGGCATCAATACCAATACCCGATGCATCACATTCAATTTCAAAAGTTTTAAGGAAATCGGGTAAAGCTAAAAGTGGGGAATTAGTAAGCTTCTCTTTAAGAAGTTGGAAGGCATCTTCTTGTGCTTGTTCCCATTTGAAGCCGACATTCTTCTTGATGATCTCGGTAAGAGGGGCTGCTATGGTACTAAAATCCTTCACAAATCTTTGGTAAAAATCGGTAAGACCATGAAAGCTTCGGACCTCGCTTACGGACTTAGGACTTGGCCATTCGTGGATGGCTTTCACCTTTTCCTCGTCCACCTTGACGCCATCTGCACTTACGACAAAAACTAAAAACACAAGATTGTTAGTGCAAAAGGTGCATTTCTTAAGGTTAGCATAAAGTTCCTCCTTTCTAAGAACTTCCAAAACCGCACCAACATGCTTCACGTGATCCTCAAGGTTTCGGCTATAAACCAAAATATCGTGAAAGTATACCACCACGAATACACCTATGTAAGCTCTAAGCACGTGATTCATTAACCGTATAAAAGTGCTTGGTGCATTCGTACGACTAAATGGCATGACAAGCCATTCATATAACCCTTGTTTGGTTTTAAAGGCGGTTTTCCACTCGTCTCCTTTTTTCATCCGTATTTGATGGTGGCCGCTTTTAAGATCAATCTTAGAAAAGACATTAGAACCATATAATTCATCAAGCATATCATCAAGTCTAGGGATAGGATGACGTTACTTGACGGTGATGTTGTTGATAGCGCGACAATCAACTCATTAGCTCCTCCACTTGCCTTTGAAGTTCTTTGGTTTCCACGGGATTAGTCCTATAGGCTGGTTTGTTGGGCAAAGATGATCCCGGCACGAAATTGATTTGATGTTCGATTCCGCGGATGGGTGGAAGTCCTATGGGATTGTCTTCGGGAAACACGTCCTTATAATCCTGCAGTAAAGAACTTATCTCACTCGGAATAACCAGTGCTAGGTCTGCTATACTTGTAAGAGATTCTTTATAGATGAATGAAAGTATCGGTTTATTCAAAGAAAGAGATTTAGTAATATCACCCGATTTAATCATAAGGTTGTTGCTTTCGGGTTTGGGCTTTCCTTGCTTCTTTTTGAGATGTCATTGGTCTTGATAGACTTCATGAGGCGTCATTGGAGTGAAAGTGATTTTCTTGCCTTTGAAGTCGAATGAGTGGCGGTTGGTGAAGCCATCGTGCATTACTTTTCGATCGGATTGACACGGCCTTCCCAAAAGGATGTGACTAGCTTCCATGGGTAGCACGTCACATATGACCTCGTCTTCATATTTTCCAATACTCAAAAGAATCGTAACTTGTCTTCCAACCTTCATTTCTCCACTCTCGTTAAGCCATTGAAGCTTGTACGGTCTCGGGTGCTTCCTCATTTTAAGTCCCAACTTTTGGACCATGGTTAGGCTTGCTACGTTCGTACAGTTTCCTCCGTCGATGATGAGGCTGCAAACTTTGTCTTGTACGACGCATCGAGTGTGGAAAAGATTCTCGCGTTGCTCTTGCTCATCGTCTTTAGTTTGTAGGCTCAACGTTCTTTGAACAACAAGCAATTCCCCTATGGCCGGTGGTTCCTCATACTCGTCGGACGAAGAATATTTCTCCTCTTCTTCATCATCGGTGACCACATCTCCATTATCAAGAAGTATAAATACCTTCTTGTTGATACAATCTTTGGCCATGTGCTCGCGGCCTTGACATTAGAAACATCGGATATCTCGGGCTTTATTTGGATCGAAGACACCTTTGCCTTAGTAATCGGACTTAGCTTCTTCTTTAGGCTCAAAAACAGTAGCTTTGTCCTTTGAATAGCTCGGCTTGACATCTTTAAACTTGGAAGCGTTCGAGGGAATCGTGATCTTGGTAGACCGTCGGTTTAATTGTTGCTCGATAAAGATGGTCTTATGCAACATCTCGTCGATCTCCTCATAATATTGTAGCTCAAGCCGGTCTTGGATGTCGCAGTTCAATCCTCCCAAGAACCTTGACATAGTGGCCTCGTGATCTTCTTGAACATTGGCCCGTAACATTAATATCTCGATCTCTTGGAAATAATCTTCCACCTTCTTATTTCCTTATGTGAGTCTACGTAGCCTTAGGTGTAATTCTCGTTGATAGTGACTTGGAACGAACCGTTTCCGCATGTGTCGCTTGAGCTGGTCCCAAAAGGACTACGGGCTCCTCACCGCATCTCCGTCTAGTGGTGACGAGAGTGTCCCACCAACTTAGAGCATAATCGTAGAATTCTGTAATGGCTAGTTACACACGGCTTCTCTCGGGTATATTTTGACATTCGAAGATGAGATCTATTTTCTTTTCTCAATCGAGATAAACGTCTGCATCATTCTTTCCATGAAACTCGGGAACCTTTACTTTGATGTTGCCGTAGACGTTTCGGGTTTGGTTTTCTCTTCGATCTCTTTCTTCTCGAAGACGTCTAGGCGGTCTTTGGGCAGGTTCGAACGGCGTGCTGTCGTAGTCAGAAATGATTAGATCTGGAGGCCTTTCATCCTCCTCTTTTGGACTAGCACCTTGAGCGTTCGGAGTGTGAAGGATGGCGAGCTTGTCTAGTAAAGGTTTTTCCATTTTTGCTTCTATTTGTTGCATCAATCGGTTAAGCAACCGATCCTCTTGTGTATTAGAAGTCTCTTCCATATCACCTTTGATATTAGACACAGAAGAGTATCAAAATTCTTTTAAAGATCAAATCACAACACCCAAAACATTTTGATAACATATAAAACGTGAAAATGGTAGCGATAGCGATTGACAACAAAAGATGAACGTTATGAAGATAAAAATGAGATGAACAAAGATGAATACAGAAACTTAGCTCTGGATCAAAAGCGTGCTCTGATACCACTTGATATGAACCCAATCGATGGATCGGAACTTTTGAAGCGGAGCCGAATCTTAATCGGGATAGGATATAGATGGGAATGAGTGGAGATGAAAGATCGATGGAAGATGATTACAATCACACGAGTATGAAGGACTCGGTGAAGGGTTGAAGGCTCGATCTACTTGGATATAACGCACCAAAGTAGAAGGAGAATTCTCTCGAAGAGAGAATAGCCGAAGGTTTTAAGTCCGGCGGTTGGATCGCAAGTTAGAGAAAAGAGATTTGATTTTCACAAAAGAAACTTGGATGATCTTATTATAAGAATGGTGAAACATATATATAGCCTAGGGAAGATTACATGCAACCTTCCTAGGAAATAACAACACATTAAATACAACTACTTATTTAATGAAGAACATGCAAAGGACTTTGAAAATTACAATCTCATCACCAAACCGTAATGGGCCTTATGTAGATTCGGAATGGGCTTGGGCTTGTCTTCATGGATTTGAGATGTCGAGAAGCCCATGGTAAAATAAAGGAAAATTACTAAGTGAAAATGGAGAAGTAACTTAGCTTGCCTCGTTAAAAACCATGTTCGGAAAATCCATTGGGACAAAACCGAACATGGGAAAAAGAGTACAAACTAAGCACTTGTACACTTAGACATTTCCTTGATCTTCTTCCTTCGGTTGTATAAGCACCACGATCCAATTTGTCTCGGCCGGTCCTCCGTCTGGTGCCTCCTTGAGCATCTTTTGAATGGCTTGCGTGAGCTCTTTTGCTTTGGCTCTCGTGACCGGTCCTTGTGGTAGCTCTATTGCGCTTGAGTCGTCCCGAACCTCGGTGTCGCCGTCTTGGATCATATCACAGATGATAACCGAGTTTAAAGAAGAAATGGCAACCAAGTTTAAGATGAGTGATCTTGGGAGATTAACTTATTACCTTGGCATCGAGTGCATCAACACAAGGATGGTATAACACTAACACAAGAGACATATGCATCTAAAATCCTAGAAGAAGCTCGAATGAATGATTTTAATGCATCTCAAGTTCCAATGGATCAAAGTGTGAAGCTGTCAAAGAATACAGAAGAAGGTCGTATCAATGAAACAGATTATAGACGAACCATCGGATGTCTTCAATATCTTCTTCACACTAGGCCGGATCTCTCTTACAGTGTTGGTATGCTCAGCCGGTATATGCAAGAGCCAAAGGAGTCTCACGGAGCAGCGTTGAAACAAGTGCTAAGGTATTTGTGAGGAACGTTATCTCACGGTCTAGTGTTTAAGAGATCAAACGGTGCGGGATTGGTAGGTTATAGTGATAGCAGCCATAATGTTGATGAGGATGATGGAAAGAGCACGACTAGTCATGTTTTCTATTTTAATGAATGTCCTATCATTTGGTGCTCACAAAAACAAGAAACCATAGCGCTATCATCGTGTGAAGCAGAATTTATGGTAGCTACCGAAGCTGCAAAGCAAGCAATTTGGCTTCAAGAACTCTTTGCGGAAGTCATCGGTAGAGAGTGTGAAAGTGTGACAGTTCGAGTTGACAACAAATCAGCAATTGCACTCACTAAGAATCTGGTTTTCCATGGTCGTAGCAAGCATACACATAGGAGATATCAGTTTATTCGGGAATGCGTTGAGAATGGTCAAGTGGAGGTCGAACATGTTCCGGGTAACGAGCAAAAGGCTGATATTTTGACGAAAGCTCTTGGAAGAATTAAGTTAAAGGAAATGAGAAGTCTTATTGGAGTAGAAGATGTGAAGGAGGAAGAGTTCAAGCTTAAGGGGGAGAATGTTATTGTAAGTTTGAATTAACTTGGGAATAAATTAAGTATATTTAGGAGGTGCTAAGATGTGACACAACTTATGAGATTAAGAACTTAAGAGTTTGAGTTATTTTCCTTAAGATAATAAGAGAGGTATTTTTATTAATCATTGGTGTTCTTAATATTGAGGTTCTATAGAGGTGACCTCCTCCGTCATCGCAGGAAGAACCTGTGGTCAAGTATCGGCATCTTTGCCTTGTCATCTCTATAATCACCATCATATCTATTTTTTAATTGGTAAGTTTATGGTAGTGACTAGAATTTTCATAAAATAGTTTTAAATTAGATTAGATGGTATTATGGTGACTGAAATTTACAAATTGCTTTTTTTTTAAGTTAATAACGTTTTGAATCAAAAATCTTTAATAAATATGCTGACTTTTGTGTGTCTAACAAAATAATAAATACTAGATTTTGACCCGCACTTTGTGCGGGAACATACGTTTTTTATGTTGTAAGCTAAAATTTCGGATTGTGTCTTATATAATATGTTCAAAGTGTGATATGTATTGTTTTAGTTAGTAAGTAGAATCGATTATATTGAAAAAGTATGATTAGTTTTTTTAGTTTGAAGGTAGAGAATAAATATGTTAAGTATTGAATTTTATAATGAATAATCATTGTAGTTGGTATACATAAATTATAATATTTAGTTTTGTGCATGTACGAATGTCTGTCGTATTAATTATTTAGTTTTGTGCATATACGTATGTCTGTTGTATTTACTTATGAAATAAGAATAGATTATAATATGACAAACGTACTGAATCTCTATGTAATAAAACAAATCTAAAATAAGTAAAAAAAACCAAAACATAAATTGTAGGTGTAACTCCGAAGATTTGATCGAAAACGCAAAACAATAATACTTGAGAGTCTCCATCGCCGAAGATTGATCAAACTCTTTAATCAAGTTCAGAAACTAATCCGTAAAAAAAATATATATATATTTAAAAAATGAAGCACTTGTTAGAGACGAATTTGAAAGAAGTTGAATAGATGAATATCCATACCTTCATCACACAACAATTGCGAGTCAATATTTTGGAAAACCTCTTTGAAAACAACGTTCATAGTCTTCTTCTGAGTTTTACCATCGCTATCTACAATAAGAACTTTCAAACCTTTCTTGGAAGTCACTCTAGAAATAGCCACATATAGCTGACCATGCGAAAACACTGGCCGAGGCAAATACAACCCAACTTCTCTAAGAGACTGTCCTTGACTTTTGTTGATGGTTATCGCAAAGGCAACAGATAAATGTAGCTGTCTACGACGCATTTTGAAAGGTAATCTTGTGTCTGAAGGAGTAATCAATAACCTAGGAATCAAAACCTTTCGACCAATATTGTCTCCTGTAATAACACTTGCTTCAATCATAAACTCGTACATTTGTGTCACTTGAAGCCTAGTACCATTCATCAAGCCTTCTTTCGGATCGTAATTCCTAAGTAACATGACCGGACAACCAACCTTTAGTCGTAACTCATGATTCGGTAACCTAGGAACCTTAATGCTATTAAGAAAATCTGGAGTGAAACCATAATCCTTTAATGAAATCTCATTAAAAGGATCGATACTATTAGCACTTAGGTACACCTTCTCTTCACCTGTTTTCGAAATACCGCAAAATGTTATTAATAAATTTAGTTAAGCCAATGAATATTTAGTAAATTGTACCAAAAATTCTATTGTAGACTAACCTTGCAATTGAGAAAGCATATATTCATTTATCTGATTCACATCATCATTTGTAGGACACAAAATTGCTCTCTCTTGCCAGAATTCTGGTTCTTTATCTTCTTCCAAAACTTGCAAATCTCCATAAACAGTTTTGGTGATAGTTTCAATTGGGTCATTTGAATATGTAACAAGAAACTCATCTGGAATATCAATAAGTGATTCCCCATCATTAGAATCACCAATCTTACCATCACCAACATCTAAAATCCACTTTGAAAATTCCGTAAGATCTTTTGCTTCATCAAATGTCAAATTATTTGAAAACAGACGCATGTTCTTCATAAGTTTCAACACTTTACAATGCTTCCAAATATAAGACGCATTTAAAGCAGCCAATACGATATCTGCTCGACTACCACCATTAATAACAGGAAGCACTTGCCTGAAATCTCCTCCAAAAACAACCACTTTGCCTCCAAAAGGCTTGTTATCTTCATTTCCAATGATATCCGATAAACTTCTATCCAAAGACTCGAAACAATATTTGTTCATCATTGGAGCTTCATCCCATATTATAAGAGATGCTTCCTTAACTAAAGCAGCAAGATCCGATCCATGACTCATTTTACACGTAGAAAACTCATCAGGATTAATTGGTATTCCAAATCTTGAGTGAGCTGTTCTACCACCTTGTAAAAGTAGAGAAGCAATTCCGCTAGAAGCAACATTTAGGACTATTTCACCTTTGCATCTAATAGCAGAAGAAAGAAGAGTCGATAGAAACGTTTTCCCAGTACCTCCAAATCCATATACAAAGTAAACACCACCTACTTTGTTTGAGACTGCTCCAATAATCTCATCGTAAATTTTCTTTTGCTCAGCTGTTACCTTTTGGATGTCCTTATCATGACTGATTTTCAATTCGTCTTTGTTGTACCTTTGTTCATCAATAATCAGAAGTTAGCATCATCTTTACCATCTCTTGGAGGTTGTGGCATAGAACTAAAGTACATCAATGAGCTTCCACTGCTTCTCAAAATATTCTCTAAATCTTCAAGTGCATATCTATTTTTGTCATCATCACTTAAGCAGAGATCTACAAACAAATATGAAGGAATAAAGTTTGAATCAATGATATGATTAACAATAAAAAAGCTTGTGTGAAGGTAATTAGCTAGCAAACCTGGTCTGTTAAAATATCGTCTCTTTGAACTCTCAATATCGTCTGACAAAATATCCCAAGTATGTTCCCAAACTCTTTCTGGCTGAGATAAACTACCAGATAAAAGCATAACCGCAAAAACTGATCTTAAAAATTTCCCTGTTCCAGCAAAGCTTGCCCTTTTAAGATCATCAATATATTCCTGGTCGTCCTCGAGTAAACCTCTAGCAAAGTACACATCCTTGAACGTTGGGTAAACAATGCCGTTATAAGTTCTTATATCCTCAAAACACGTAGGACCCCTTACAATGTTCAAAAGAATCCTAAAATAATAAGCTTCTTCTAGTCTACGTGGAACGTAATTTATCCTTCCGATGGAAAACCCCCTTTGACGTTTCTTGAACATTTTGAACGTAGAATCCCATGTGAAGTGATTAGGAATCTCAGCAAAAGTCAGCTTTTTCGCAAGATCATCAACTTTACAAAGATCAAACCAAGCTAACAACTTTGTTTTTTTCATTGTTTCTCTGTCCAAAACTATTTCAACTTCATCATCGTCTTTAAAATAAACCATTTGTTTACCTGGAAGATGGAAAGCAAGCTTTTCGACGGGAGTAGAACGATAATGTATAGGAAATTTCAGAATTCGCCATGCAGCTTCGCAAGCAGATACGTATCTGAAAAATTTAAACTCGATAAGATATATATCATAGAATTAAGCAATGAAGTTACTCAATAAAAACATAGTATTTACCTGCATCTGAGGACCTCTACACTTGTCGACCTCTCCCCCTAGCGAAGTAAATGAGAACAACATGTTGTAAGCTCGGATATTATCACGATAATGTTTGCTGAGATCATCGTCTCTTGTAAACAAATCATTGATACATTCGGGTGACTTCCGTAAATAAGGCAGCTTCACTTCTCCTTTAGCACAACAAAGAGTGAACACCGGATTTAAAACTTTTCTTCTTTTATTTATGCGTTCGCTATACCAAAATTTTGCCTCACAATATTTACAGAAATAGTCTGGATCTCCATCATCTATATAGTCAGCATTATTTTAAGTGTAACAAAATAAATCTAAAATGAACAACAATTAGTATAAATGACGTAAAATATTTTAAATAAATACCTTTATATTTCTTAGCTGTTTTTAAAGTAGTAGAACATTTCCTACCCAAATTTCTTTTCGATACCAGCTTTGACATAGAATCCCGATTTACATGTTTGAATGTCGTTTGAGGAGAGTCCGCATAATCTAATTCAACAGAAGAGTCATCCAAATCATCATCTTCAGATTCATCTTGTCTACTACAATCAAAATGGTGTCGAACATCCTCTTCATCTGAGATAGTATAAAAAAAATATTACTTTTTAACACTATGTGATGGTTTTAAACTATATACATATTATATATTAATAAATGATTGAGATTAACACTCACCATCGGTTGATTCTTCTAACAAATCTTGGCAAAAATTTGCATCATTCAGTTTATTGGCTGAGTTTTGATCCTTCTGATTTTTTCTAAAACCTATTAAAAACCATAAAATAAGAAATACAGTAAAAGATTAATCCGCAACATGAATGACAGAATCTCTGAATTGTAAACAAAGTTACCAGAACCAGAAGTTTGATCCATTGTAAAGGAATCATGTATATGTTTATCTTGAATAACTCGATTAGTCTTGCATTTCGAGAGAAAGTTGTTTTGAAAAGTTTGACCCACAAACTTCTTTGATCTAAAGTCTGTAGATATTCAAATAAGTTTAGCCCAATTAAAAACAAAGACTAAGTTATCAAGAATAGGGAAAAAATACTAAATATAAATAAACCAAATAACGTACTTGGTAAGTTATGGGCCGAATCTTGAATATAAGAAATCGGAGTATTGAACATTGGAGTACTTGAAGGTTGCCTAAACTGAGTGATGCAAGAGTCCATCACTTTTTCTTAATAAAAGAAAAGATAAACCAAAAGAAAGCAAATCGTTAACAAATTTATAAAAAATAGAGTATAACAACGAAGGAAATATATTTCATCTTAATTGAGTATTAACTTACTCGATGGTTTATGTTGAAAGTGTTCGATATAAGATACTGGAATATTGATCATTGGAGTACTGCGAGAGATCGGAATCTGAGTGATGGAGGATTCCATGACATTTTCTTATAAGAAGAAACAAAAGAAAAATAAATAATATACAAATAAACTCAATTAAAAGAAGAAATAAATACGTGTAATATAGCAAACGTACGTGATAAAGTGCGGTTTGATTCTTGGAAAACACCAATAGGAACATCGAACATTGAAGTACTTGTAGTACCAAGGGTTTGAGTAATGCAAGATTGCAAAACATTTTCTTATGAGAAGGTGAAAAAAAAATGAAAAAACAACAATCAACAACTATAACCAAGAATTTGACTAAGTAAATAAACTCAATTAAAAGAACAAATAAGCACTTGTAATATAGCACACATACATGATAAAGTGCGGTTTGGTTCTTGCAAAACACCAATGGGAACATCGAAGATTGAAGTACTTGCATTACCAGGAGTTTGAGTAATGCAAGATTGCAAAACATTTTTTTATCAGAAGATAACACAAAAAAAGAAAAAACAACAATCAAAAACTATAAGTACGAATTTTTCTAAGTATATAAAGAAATGAGATAATCAAATAGAAGCTACATGTATAATAAAAATTACTTACGTGATGAAATGCTAGATGATTTTTGCATATACGAAATAGGAATGTTGACCATCGAAGAACTTGGAGAATCATTGATTTCAGGATTGGTCGATCTGATATCATTTTCTTTATACTTTTTTTTTGATTGGTGATTCCAAACACTCTCTATACGGTCTTGTTGGTTGTACCGTAGTTCCACCATTTGTAATATCTCCAAAAACTCTTCTGAAAACAGAAGAAACATTAACAGATGATGTCTTATTAATACTATCACACTTTGAAGTTATATTCATCAGTGAATTTTCGGTATGACGGCTTTTCTTCGATTCTTGTGTATCATGTTTAAGACTTGTTCCATCATCATCTTTCCTCTTTCTCATATTGAGAAACACCTTTTTTCGCTGCAAGACCACAGAAGAAGAAGAATTTCGAGGAATTAAACTACTTTGGATGTGAAAACGGGTCAACCAAAGAAATAGATCTAGTATATATGTAATAGTATGTGTTTTGGTCTTGGAAAATAAGAAGGTGTCTGCCATGAAAACTTCAAGAAGAAAATCAATAGTGTTTTTATAAAATTATTGGTCGAATAAAATAATTTGATAAGATAAAAATTCTCCAAAACTATGAGGACTATATAACTCCAAGACCATACAATACACTAAATCAGTCGATAAACCCCATCATTACATCATGTAATTTACATGCTACATTATCCATTTTAACAAAGTTATTAAACTATACCAATTAAAGGAACAATATAAGAAGGGTTATTGTGAACTGACTACCGAGTTCGTTTCCTCGACTCCACTATGAAGGATATTCGTGCCTCATCAAATGATATGCCTCTCTAAATCTAAAGACTGCGAAACTTACTGCTATGGGGTCGAAAGAAACTTACTTGTAAAGTGAGAGCTCTAACCGAAGCACAAGTTGAGGGAAGTTAGCTCACAGATATGAGAGCTTTTGTACCAGTGCTCTCTGTTTCCTTAGTTTCTTGGTTTGTTTGTGGGCTATGGGGTCGAAAGAAAATAGGTAAAGACCTTATGTGTGTAAAGAAATAGATATAAATCTAAAGGGAAGAAAGGCACTGCGATGGAGGCTTGCACATCTTCTAACACGTTTATTTTTGATGAAAAAGCTTGTAAAATATTAATGAAAATCTCGACCTTTGCTGTAAATGTTTTCCTTTACCCGTGCTCTCACTTTAAGAGGTAATCCACCGAAAAAATCAGTGTGATAAAATGTCCGAATTAAATTAAAGAAAATTATGATTTGCAATTGAAGGAGGAAGCACGTATATCTATATTTGCTCAAACATGTGGTAAATAATTTTGTTTTTTTGTCTTAAGCTTGAGAGTAGTATTTATAAGAATAGAGAACATGGTTCTAGAAATTAGGGTTGCCGTTTTCAATTTTTATCGAATATAGATATTTTGAAGAGATTTGAATGGCGATAAGAAGAGATCTTTTGAAAATATTTAATTAGGAGCGTAAATCTAGCCTAAATCTGAACATTCCTTTGAAGTAAGACTTGCATATATTTTGTAATTAGTGAATTGCGTGGTGGTTACTAATTTCCAAAAATGTAGCTAATCACATTTATTAATTGTTGGTATAACCCACAAATCCCCATTAAACAAAAAAAAATTAAATTCCAAAATTAGCTATGTATAAAATTCCAAAAGTAAAATGTCCAAAATTCAACAGATAATTACTCAAATTGCCATTAAAAATTCCAAAATTACCCATTTCAATTGAATTTCATTAGTTTAAAACCAATGGCAATTTGAGTAATATTGAAATCAATTTTGGACATTTACTCTAAATGACTTCTCTTTTAATAGTATAGAGATGCATTGCAAATTAGGTGGTCGATAAAATGTCTTAGTGAATTCTTAAAAGTGGTTGTGTTGTTTCATTTTTTTTGGTGATTTTTCGCTTAGTTATTTTGATCATATTTTGAATTTGAAGACTTGTAGACACAATAACTCTCTAGATGGATTAGACTTTCAAAATTTATTTGTTGTAGAATATATGTGCTGTTGTGAATTTGTGATTATAAGCAAAGTCGTGCCTCATTTGTTGTTAAATAGGCATTCGACTCGGACCACGGATGATTTTGTGTAATTTAGGGCCCCATATTCTTGTAACGACCACGAACCAATTATGTATTTTTGGTTCGGGTGTCGATCGATACCAGCTCGATTTGAACTAGCGGATTAAGTTTTTAATCGCTCAGTTAGGCGGGTTTTGACTGGAAACCCGAGTTGTTATTTTATTTTTTATAAAAGTCAAAAACCTTGTTTTGAGGAACCCATATTTTGGGGAGCCTTGTTTTGTGGAAGTGGCTGAAGTATTAATGAGAGGAATCTGTTTTGAGGAAAAGAGGTAGAGAGAATTAGTGAGTAAAGAGAGGAGGAGAGAGAGAGAGGTGGAAGAATCCGCCGGTTTTGGAGGAGACAAACGGTGGTGAAGATCAAGTTGGATCAGAGTGAAAATTTCAGGGTAAGTTCTACACTCCCTTATCTTGATTTAGGAAGAAACCGCTTGTCATTTGGTTGAGTATTCTAGGAGTTATGGTCGTTTTACTGAGAGATGTTTCTGCAGCATCGCTTCTGCGATCAGTCCACTTCAAAGGACGATTCCCGTCGTTCTGTAAAGACCAAGCGGACAAGTTAGATATCATTGGAAAGCTCTGAGTCTTAGCTTTCCACAGACACCGATTACGGTTTATTCAGAGGTGACCTCCGTTCTCTGTGTGCTTTTGAAGTTAGTGTGTCGTTTCTGAAATATTTGTTCTCAGTTCTGATCATCGAGTTTGCGAGCTAATTTTCCCGTCGAACTGCTTAGATTTAGGTTACGTTCTATACACCTCTGTAAAGCTCTAGATGTCTAGTTTCTAGAACAGGTTTTATACCTTGATTTGGTTAATAATTCGCTGAGTTATGGTCCTTTGAACTTGGGTAGTTCGTGCAGTTTTTCTGCAATTTCCTGCGGTTTCGTCTGGAGTTGCTGGTTTCGGGGATGATTTCCCGGCGAACCGTTTGGAGTTAGGAGTCTTGGAATATGGTGTTGGAAAGCTGTTGGTGTCTAGTTTCCAGAGAAGTTTTCCGATCGTGATTTGGTGTAGTAAGTCGCGAGTTATTCTCTTCCGAAACAAGGTGAGTCTGTGACCATGGTTTTGCGGGTATTGGTGTGTTTGATTGCGAATTGAGTTGATTTGTTTTTCGATCAATGCTTGTTTGGGGCGTTTTTAGTGTTTAGATCAACGTAAGTATCGTGGTTTGTGGTTGACTTTATGGGTTGACTTTGCGTTGACTTTTTGGGGTTGACTTTTTGGGTTGACTTTTTGCTTAATTGTGTTATGTGGTGTTTTGATTGTTCCCTATACCCGTGCATCTAGCCAAGTAGATGGGATGACCGCTCCACTGGGTATTTATGATAATACTCACGCATCTCTTATAACCATGTGATGCAGGTAAAGAGAAAATGTGATCGTGGAATCAGGGCGAGGAAGAGGAGATGATCTAGTGTCTCGTTTGTATTTATATCTATTCCGCTTTTGCTATTGTGTTGAATTATTGTGTGCTTTAATATTTATGGGGATATTATTTCGGGGGTTTAAAAAAAAAAAAAAAATTTGGTTGTTTCATTTTGGTATCAGAGCCCTTATGGTTCTAGGGCAGGAGAAAGTAGTTGATTAAATGTGTAGTCAATTACATGTGTTGAATTAATTGATTATGTGAGTTAGTCAATTGATTGCTGTGTGGGTTTGGAGTCCTAGATCATCTTCTCCGAGCCTTCAATGAGATTCCACGGTATGTGTTGTTTGACATTCTTGCTTTCTAGTATTATTAGTTTATGCTTCCGATAGTGAAGAGAAATGGGTAGAGGTACTAGAGTTGCTAGAGGTAGGTCAAGGAGGCCGAGCGCGGGCAGGGACTTGTGAGTGAGTCTGCTGCCGCGTGTGTGGCCCAAGAGACCACGGAGGAGCGGGTGGCTGATTCGCAGACGTATCAGGAGGGATCCGTGAGTGTGGCCACTGCGTATACCAGTGTGAGGACTGGTGGGACTAGTGAGAGTTCCGGGGTGGCCACTGCGTGTACCAGTGTGAGGGCTGGTGGGACTAGTGAGGGTCCTGGTGTGGTTGGCGGTGCGGCGGGCCCAGGTGGGGTTGCTGTCGCAGGTGTCGGCCAGGATCGAGATGATAGTCTGGCGAGTCTGCTACAATTGATTCTGGCGCGGCTACCAGGTGGGGTACCGGCTCCGGGTCAGGCTCTGGGAGTTCAGCCAGGTGGAGCTGGGGTTCAGCTAGAAGTGGCTGGTGTGCAGCCAGTAGTGGCGGGTGGTCAGCCGAGAGGGGCTGATGTGCAGCCGGAGTGGCGGCTGTGGAAGAGCTCCCATCCTATGTTAGGATGATGGAGCAGATACAGAGGATTAGCACGAGAGTTTTCTCGAGAGGTACTAAGCCTGAGGGGCCGATTAGCGGCGGATGAGTGTGAAGTGTAATTTCGACTCTTTGAGGTGTCCTGAGAGATACAGAGTGGACCTAGCAGTTCACTATCTAGAGGGTGACGCGCACCTCTGGTGGAGAGGCGTCGAGACCAGGAGGGTTCAGGCCGAGATGGTCTGGGAGGATTTCTTGGCAGAGTTTAATGCCAAGTATTTTCCGCAGGAGGCGGTGGATAGGATGGAGTCGAGGTTTCTGAACCTGACTCAGGGAGGTCGGACTGTGAGAGAGTTTGAATTGGAGTTCAGTCGGCTGTTGGTATATGTTGGGAGGGGCATGGAGGGCGAGCAGGCCCAGGTGAGGAGGTTCCTCGGGGGACTTCGTGCTGATCTGAGGACTCGCTGCAGGGCAAGTAAGTTCGCCACGAGGGCGGAGTTGGTAGAGACGGCTGCTGCGATCGAGGAGGATCTCAGGGAGCAGGCTGTGGTGGTTAGTCCATCGGTGCAGCAGCAGAGGAGGAAGCAGTCGGGGTCGAGCATGGGCGGCAAGCCTACTCAGGGTCAGAAGAGGAAGTGGGAAAGCACTTCAGGGCCGAGCCAGGGAGGTCAGAGTGGTCTGAGATGCTTCAGATGTGGTGGCATGGGCCACAAGGTGGCGGACTGTCCGAAGAGGAGGGAGGATCGGGCGGCTCAGGTGTGTTACCACTGCAGAGAGCCGGGGCACATCAAGCCTAGGTGTCCTAAGCTACAGCAGATGGCGGTAGCAGCGGTGCAGCCGTTGGTGGTCCAGCCTTTGACCCAGATTGCGGCGACACCGCGGGTCTTCACTTCGGCAGAGGCGGGAGGTTCTAGGACCAGACCGATCACAGGTATTTCCGAACTTGACTTTTAAATTCGTGGTTACGTGAATTTTGTCTGTTGGGAAATTGTGAGTCTGTGCTAGAATGTTAGGGTTCTTATGCACATGGGATTGTACAGGGACCTTAGTTGTGGGCGGATGTGAGTCCCACGTGTTATTCGATTCGGGACCTACGAATAGCTTCATTACTCCAGAGTGTGCGGAGGGTAGCGGGATCCGGAGCGATTCCGAGGAGCAGCCGGGAGTAGTCAAGGTTGCTGGTGGTAGGACGTTGGCTACTTCCGGGCAGGCTCGTGGTGTGGATATGCTGGTGGCGGGAGAGTCGATGCCAGCAGATCTGATCATCAGTCCGGTGGAGCTGTACGATGTCATTTTGGGGTTGGACTGGTTGGATCGGTATAGGGTCCATCTGGACTGTCGGCGAGGACGAGTAGTGTTCGAGAGGGAGACGGGGAGGCTGGTGTTTCAGGGAGTGAGGCCGACTTCTGGGAGTCTCGTGATTTCAGCGATACAGGCCGAGCAGTTGATCGAGAAGGGTTGTGAGGCGTATCTGGCGACGATAGTTATGCTGGAGACTGTTGGAGAGGTTGCAGTTGGAGAGATTCACGTTGTTCGGGATTTCCAGGATGTGTTTCAGTCGCGGTCGGATCCATTCACGATTGAGTTGGAACTCGGGACGACGCCGATATCTAAGGCACCTTACCGTATGGCTCCAGCAGAGATGGCAGAGCTGAAGAAGCAGCTGGATGATCTGTTGGGTAAGGGTTTCATCCGGCCGAGTGTGTCACCGTGGGGAGCGCCGGTGTTATTTGTGAAGAAGAAGGATGGGAGTTTTCGGTTGTGCATCGATTACCGAGGACTTAACCGGGTCACTGTGAAGAACAGGTACCCTCTGCCACGCATTGATGAGTTGTTGGATCAGTTACGAGGGGCTACCTGGTTCTCCAAGATTGACTTGGCTTCGGGATACCATCAGATTCCTATTGATAAAGCAGATGTTAGGAAGACTGCTTTCAGGACGAGGTATGGACATTTTGAGTTCGTGGTGATGCCTTTTGGTTTGACGAATGCACCAGCAGCGTTCATGTGGTTGATGAACGGGGTATTCCAGGAGTATCTGGATGTGTTTGTGATCATCTTTATTGATGATATTCTGGTGTATTCGAAGAGTCCTGAGGAGCATGAGTTGCATCTAAGAGTAGTTCTGGAGAAGCTGTATGCGAAGTTGAGTAAGTGCAGTTTCTGGCAGAGGGAGATGAGCTTTCTTGGCACGTTGTGTCTGCAGACGGAGTGTCTGTGGATCCGGCTAAGATAGAGGCTATCAGAGATTGGCCTAGACCGAGGAGTGCTACTGAGATCAGAAGTTTTCTCGGGTTGGCGGGTTATTACCGGAGGTTCGTCAAGGGGTTTGCAAGTATGGCACAGCCGATGACGAGGTTGACAGGGAAGGATGTCCCTTTTGTTTGGTCTTCGGCTTGTGAGGAGAGTTTCGGGAAAATGAAGGAGATGCTGACGAGTACACCTGTGTTGGCGTTACTCGAGCCGGGTGAGCCATATGTGGTGTATACAGATGCTTCAGGAGTTGGTCTGGGATGTGTGCTGATGCAGCAGGGGAAGGTTATTGCATATGCTTCGAGGCAGTTGAGGAAGCATGAGTGCAACTACCCTACCCATGATTTGGAGTTGGCTGCAGTGATCTTTACACTTAAGATTTGGAGGTCTTATCTGTACGGCGGGAAGGTGCAGGTATTCACAGACCATAAGAGCCTGAAGTATTTCTTCACTCAGCCAGACCTGAACCAGAGGCAGAGGCGATGGATGGAGCTAGTCGCGGACTATGACCTGGAGATTGGATACCATCCGGGTAAGGCTAATCTGGTGGCTGATGCTTTGAGTCGGAAGCGAGTGGCTTCGGCTCAAGAGCGGGATTTGGAGGAGTTAGTGAGTGAGCTCAGTACATTGAGGCTGTGCGTGATCTCACAGGAGCCGTTGGGGTTAGAGGCAGCTAACTAGGCTGACTTACTGAGCAGGATTCGGGTTGCGCAGGAGAAGGATCAGGGGTTGATTGATGCTTCTAAGATGACGGGTTCTGAGTATGTGGTCTCAGCGAGTGGGATGATACTGGTGAATGGGCGGGTTTGTGTACCCAAGGACAAGGTTCTGAGGCAGGAGATTCTGAGAGAGGCCCATTCGAGTATGTTGTCTATTCATCCGGGGGCGACCAAGATGTATCATGATCTGAAACGATATTATCACTGGGTCGGGATGAAGAGAGATGTAGCTAGCTGGGTTGCAGCATGTAACGTGTGTCAGCTGGTGAAGGCTGAGCATCAGGTTCCGAGTGGTATGTTGCAAAGTTTACCCATTCCGGAGTGGAAGTGGGATATGATTACCATGGATTTTGTGACAGGGTTACCAGTGTCACGGACCTATGATGCGATTTGGGTGGTTGTGGATCGTCTGACCAAGTCAGCACATTTTCTTGCCATCAAAAAGACCGATGGAATAGTGGTGTTGGCTAAGAAGTATGTGCGTGAGATAGTGAGGCTGCATGGGGTGCCAGCGAGTATTGTGTCAGACAGGGATCCGAGGTTTACTTCAGAGTTCTGGAGGGCATTTCAGGCTGAGATGGGCACTAAGGTGCACATGAGCACAGCGTATCATTCTCAGACAGATGGACAGTCGGAGAGGACTATTCACACTTTAGAGAACCTGTTGAGGATGTGCGTGCTAGATTATGGTGGTCATTGGGCGGATCATCTGAATCTGGTTGAGTTTGCGTACAACAACTCATACCAGGCGAGTATTGGGATGGCTCCATATGAGGCTCTGTATGGGAGGCCGTGTAGGACACCATTGTGCTGGACTCAAGTGGGGGAGAGGAGCATGTTTGATGCGGATTTTGTTCAGGAGACGACGGAGAAGATCCGTGTCTTGAGGCTGAACATGAGGGAGGCTCAGGATCGGCAAAAGAGTTATGCCGACAGGAGACGGAAAAAGCTGGAGTTTGAGCTGGGAGATCTGGTGTATCTTAAGGCAGCTATGTTGAGGGGTCCTAACAGATCCATTTCGGAAAATAAGCTGAGTTCGAGGTTTATGGGTCCGTTCAGAGTGGTGGAGCGGATCGGACCAGTTGCTTATCGGTTGGAGTTACCTCAGAGTATGAAGGCTTTCCACAAAGTCTTCCATGTTTCGATGCTGCGTAAGTGTCTACATGAGTCTGAAGAGGTGTTGGCTAGGATCCCGGAGGATCTTCAGCCCAACATGACGTTGGCGGCGAGACCTATGAGGATTCTCGAGAGGAGAGTCAAGGTTCTGCGCCGTAAGAGGATACCATTGGTGAGAGTCGTGTGGGACTGCGATGGTGTCGAGGAGGAGACTTGAGAACCAGAGGTGAGTATGAAGACGAAGTTCTCGAAGTGGTTCGAGAAGCAAACGGAGGCTTGAGTGTCTTTTCTGGTTTTCAGAGTATGTACAGCGTGCTGCTGAGTTGTTGTTATATATATTTTTGTTTGGGTTGTAACGATATACATTGTTAAAATTTAATAAGATGGGGTTTTCCTTATTATCTTTTGTTATAAGGTAGATGTTCTTATGTTATGACTTGTGGAGTCATGGGTTGTGATGACTGGTAGGTCATGTGATGGTTGGGAATGGAAATTCTATTCGGCTTAAAGCTGGTTCATGTTCTAGGAGTGGCTAGAAATGAGCTTATTCATGTTCTGGGAGTGGCTAGAAATGAAATTCGGGTTCTAGGAGTGGCTAGAAACGAAAGCTTTATGCGAGTCTTATTAAAGCAGGTTCATGTTCTAGGAGTGGCTAGAAATGAGCTTGTTCATGTTCTAGGAGTGGCTATGAACGAAGGCTTTATGAGAGTTAGAATCTGTCTATTCCTAGGTAGATTCGGGAAAAGAGGTTTTATGGGAGTTAGAATCGTCTTTTCCCGGGACTCCGTGGAAACACCCATGTGGGGGTCACGGATGTGATGATATTCCGGGTAGGGGATGTCATAAGGTAGCCACAGAGGCGATTCCGGTCGATAGGTACTTATGATGCATGTTTCAGAGTTTTGCTCTAGGAAACGGGTGTGTTTCCTGCATACTGAGGGATAGTGGTTCTCTCTAGGGGCCGAGTGGGGTCCTTACATATACTTTGAGGGACGGTGGTTCTCTCCAGGGGACGAGGGGGTCCATGCACACGTAACTCAAGGGGTGACGATCCTGCGAGTGAGTGTGGTGTATATGAGCGATGAGTATGAGTTATGAGCAGTAGCATCTGAGCGTGGTCATGAGTATGAGATTGGATGAACTTTGGGGATCAGGAGTGGATCTCAAGTGGTGCTGACCAGGTAAGGTCAGGATTTCAGCCGTGGTGAGACGGTGCAATGAGGCTAGTGTGAGCCTAGAAAACTCGGGGATCGGGTTTTAGTTTTGGCTGAGGGCCAGGGTTGTGTTGCGGACGTCAAATCTGGGGTTATTATTGGAGTCTGGAATTCAGTTCGGACAATCCTGGTAACATATGTTACGCCGATAGTCGTACATGTTCTTGTTTGATTGTTGTACGATCATTTGGTCCAACGCGGGGTCAACGGTTGGTCGGACATGTTCTTGTTTGATTGTTGGACGGTCAATCGGGCAGCCCTAATCTGGACCATGAGGCGTGCATTGTTGATGTTCCGGATGAATCTGGGCGAATTTTAGGCGAGAGTGTTAGCCTTAGCAGGACGGGTTAGGGGATTCGAGTGTTATCTCGAAGGATACTGGCCGCGTTCGGGTGAGGTGGTGGAGACCGTAGCGAGACAGTGTTGTGAGATTCGAGGGTGATATCGAGTGGTGTTGGTCGGGTTTGGCCAAAAATGTAGACCGTAGAGAGACGGTGTTGCATGATTCGAGGACGAATCCGTCTTAGTGGGGGAGAATTGTAACGACCGCGAACCAATTATGTATTTTTGGTTCGGGTGTCGATCGATACCAGCTCGATTTGAACTAGCGGATTAAGTTTTTAATCGCTCGGTTAGGCGGGTTTTGACTGGAAACCCGAGTTGTTATTTTATTTTTTATAAAAGTCAAAAGCCTTGTTTTGAGGAACCCATGTTTTGGGGAGCCTTGTTTTGTGGAAGTGGCTGAAGTATTAATGAGAGGAATCAGTTTTGAGGAAAAGAAGTAGAGAGAATTAGTGAGTAAAGAGAGGAGGAGAGAGAGAGAGGTGGAAGAATCCGCCGGTTTTGGAGGAGACAAAAGGTGGTGAAGATCAAGTTGGATCCGAGTGAAAATTTCAGGGTAAGTTCTCCACTCCCTTATCTTGATTTAGGAAGAAACCGCTTGTCATTTGGTTGAGTATTCTAGGAGTTATGGTCGTTTTACTGAGAGATGTTTCTGCAGCATCGCTTCTGCGATCAGTCTATTTCAAAGAACGATTCCCGTCGTTCTGTAAGGACCCAGCGGACGAGTTAGATATCATTGTAAAGCTCTGAGTCTTAGCTTTCCACAGACACCGATTACGGTTTATTCAGAGGTGACCTCCGTTCTCTGTGTGCTTTTGAAGTTAGTGTGTCGTTTCTGAAATATTTGTTCTCAGTTCTGATCATCGAGTTTGCGAGCTAATTTTCCCGTGGAACTGCTTAGAGTTAGGTTACGTTCTATACACCTCTGTAAAGCTCTAGATGTCTAGTTTCTAGAACAGGTTTTATACCTTGATTTGGTTAATAATTCGCTGAGTTATGGTCCTTTGAACTTGGGTAGTTCGTGCAGTTTTTCTGCAATTTCCTGCGGTTTCGTCCGGAGTTGCTGTTTTCGGGGATGATTTCCCGGCGAACCGTTTAGAGATAGGAGTCTTGCGATATGGTGTTGGAAAGCTGTTGGTGTCTAGTTTCCAGAGAAGTTTTCCGATCGTGATTTGGTGTAGTAAGTCGCGAGTTATTCTCTTCCGAAACAAGGTGAGTCCGTGACCATGGTCTTGCGGGTATTGGTGTGTTTGATTGCGAATTGAGTTGATTTGTTGTTCGATCAATGCTTGTTTTGGGGCGTTTTTAGTGTTTAGATCAACGTAAGTATCGTGGTTTGTGGTTGACTTTACGTTGACTTTGCGTTGACTTTTTGGGGTTGACTTTTCGGGTTGACTTTTTGCTTAATTGTGTTGTGTGGTGTTTTGATTGTTCCCTATACCCGTGCATCTAGCCAAGTAGATGGGATGACCGCTCCACTGGGTATTTATGATAATACTCACACATCTCTTATAACCATGTGATGTAGGTAAAGAGAAAATGTGATCGTGGAATCAGGGCGAAGAAGAGGAGATGATCTAGTGTCTCGTTTGTATTTATATCTATTCCGCTTTTGCTATTGTGTTGAATTATTGTGTGCTTTAATATTTATGGGGATATTATTTCGGGGGTTTAAAAAAAAAAAAAAAAATTGGTTGTTTCATTCTAAAGATTAATTGTAATATAATAATAAAAATATGGTAAAAACAAATTTTGAGATCCTCATCCCAAATTTAAAACCAATTTGATTCTAAAACAATAATTTATTTTTTTATCTCATTAACTTTTTATTGATATTCTAACAATCATATAAAATTAAATTATATTTGTGGTTAAAAAATCATATGTAAAAAAAATATTTTTAAATTCGTCTCGGACTCCTAGAAGTGTAGACACGGCACTGATTATAAGCTCGTGAACTGTTGTCTGAATTTGATCTATGGATTTTGGTTGTGTCGATTGTTGATAGGTTTTGTAATCTTGAATTGAGTTTGAAAGTATTCGATAAAAAAAAAAAAGAATGGAGTTTGAAAGTCAAATTCTTCTTTCCTAGTCTGAAAATTAACTATTGACCAAAAAAAAAAATTTAATTATTTGTAGGCTCTTCATAGTTTGGATAAAAAAAAGAAGTCTTCAAAATTTTCAAATCTGATACTGATATTAAACTTTGGTTGGTGTTTGATCTTTCACTTTATGGTTTTTTCCCCGAATATTTTTACTTCGGTAACTATACACAAACTAAGAAAATAGAAATGTTAAGTTGGATAGATACAGAGCCAGCCCTGATATTTTTTTAGGCACCAATTTAGGATCCTTTAAACTTCAGAATTTAAAAAAAAAAAAAATTTATAAAAATGCATTTGAAGAATCGAACACCTATATTCTTATACTTGTGTTTCTGCCTTAACCACTAAATTAGGAGCATTTTTTTGTCAAACATTTAGCCCCTAAAATATATAAAGGAATTTTGGGCCCCAAGCACAAGCTTCATTGGCTTGGGCTCAGGGTCGGCTCTGGGTAGATATAAAAATGTTTGGAACCAACTCTTACAATTTATTTTATATAATGTTGATGAAAGTTTACTTTGTTTATACCAATCAGTTTCGGATACAGTACTTGAAATACACTGCATGGAAAAAAACTCTCTTTTTTTGATAATTCAAACAACCAAGTTTAATTCATAGATCAACCAAAAAACAACATAAACGAACGTATATAATAATATAATTGAATGAGGTTCGACTCTCTCTAACCATTACAAATCAAGAATGAAACAATTCAGAGTACAAGAACTGGTTCCAGGTATCTGGAACTCCGGCAAGACACCAGTGACTACAATCCGGAACTCGGTGACCGCCAAATCCATAGATCGAAGGATGTCCATCTTTCCTTAGCTGAGACATCAACGTTACATCCATTAACCGTGCCGGATTCTTCATCGTCTTTATCACTTTCTCCATTACCATCTCCGCTCGGTGTGGTCCTGCCCGGTACTTCGATCCCATAACCGGTTTGGTTTCTCCAATGCAGTTTCCTTTGCCATCTTGCTTCTTCCATTCGTATGAGCTGTAACATCATCATGTTTCATCAATCATCTTCAAATTTGTCGTAAGAATATATACATTTCTAACCAAAAGTCAGACTAATCCCAAAAATACGCATCTACCATGTTCGTGTAGTCTGGAATCTCTTATTATATCCAAAAGCAAAGATATAGGCTTATATATTATTTATCGTTTGATTTTATAAAGTAAATATATCTAACCAAAAGAAAGAAAAAAAAAAGAGTTATATAAAATAAGAAACTCACTGGGTATGATCAGGAGACACCCCTTGAAAGAAGACTTTGGTTTTGGAAGGATCAATGTTTTGATCAATCCACTTAGCCCAAGTCCTCATGGCTTTCTCATACGCTACTAATCGGTCCATATCTCTAACTGTTATATTCCCGAACTCGATTGCATCCCATCTGCATCCCCCAAATGCTTACATTAGTTGATATACTAAGTCCTTACTAATCAATATATATGTTTGATAAGAGAAGAAGATTCTACGGTTGTTTTCGGTCGGTATGAAGCCACCAATGCCAAGAGTTGAAAACCAAAACATCTGCGGTTTTCCACAACGAACCGCTTGTGATTGAGTCCAGTTTCATCACTCGCTTCGGTGGGGCTCCGACTATATCCACCAGAAATGCGTTTCTTGAGAACATTATCGTTGCATTGTAAGCCTGTATTGCATGCATTAATTTCACAAACCGAATCACAATTAATCTAAAACCATATTTAACCGATCCATAGCAGAGAAAGAAAAAAAAAAAGTTTATTTAATGAAGTTAATTAGAAACGTTACGGGAAAGGAGAAAACGGAGAGTCCAGAAGGAGAACGAGTGTTGATAAAACTGGCGTTTGGTGCGGCGTTGTGGAGTAAACAAGTGAGAGATTGCCATTGATTTAGACTCAGTGAATCTCCTACGAACATCAATCTCTTCCCTTTCATTATTCTTTCCAGAAAATCCAAGCCGTTGAATCTGCATATCAATTTAACATTTATAAATCCCGATATGTGTATTTTTCTTTCTAAGAATTTGTGTAATATTAGTTTTGGATCTATGTACCAGCTTCAGTTACTTAATTCCAAAACATAACTGTCCTATTCATACCCAAAACTCATTATTCAATTCTTTAGGTTGGTTTTAACAAGGTTCTTATCAACGCCAGCTATATATGTTGATGTGCATGCTAAACCTATAGCTACATTGTCTTTTTCTAACTTCTAATGTGAAATCGACAATAGCATTATGAATGCGTTTTGGCTGAGCAAGGAACGTTTCTAACAGCTGCATGGATTTCTATTTCTAATGAAACTTACAGTTTATCTACCAGCTTATTATAGATTCGTATGTCTTCTATGACTTTACTGCTTGAATCTATATATATGCATACACCTATACAGACGCATATATATATGACAATATCGTAGATATGATTCTTACATATGCAACATAATTAACGTTTTGAGTCCAATGTATCCAAAATAAAAACCTATGGTGCCCCTCAAGAAATACCAATGTTCTAAAAAGTAAGCCTACTTGATCGCTTTAATTTGACCGCCTAGGGCTAATTAGCCGTCTAGATAACAAAATTATGCCATGCACATTCGAGTTTCTAGGCAGCCGATTTTGAAAACAAACAATACATCTTATGTCGCACAAGCTCTACATATAAAAAACGTTATAAATATAAAGATCGAATCACCTGTGGAGATTGCAACCGGAAGGTTGCCACCGATACTTGAGATAATCGCTGTCGGGGCGACCATTGAGCTTGCAGTTAAACTGTTTCTCGATGAAAGGGCAAGGCTTGGAATCATAGAGAGGGTAAGATTGGTCGTAGACCCAACTTCCTCTATAAATATTACAAGATGTTTTGTTTGATGATGATGATGATAATGAATTCACAATAGCACTCTCTAATTGGTTTAGTACCACAAGCACCATTACCATGACTGCTACAATTCCAGTCGAAGTAGCACCTCTCATCATTGCAAAACTCATGGAGGATATCAATGTTTTGGGTTGTTGTGGAAGAAAAATTGTGTGATGGATTTTTATTTCTTGGTTAGTTTGGTTTTTTATACATCAACATACGGTGGTGTGTGTGTTATATATAAGGAAATATGCAATTGGGGTTATATAATTAGATTTTGTTCTTGAATTAGGAATATTTTCATTCTCACTTTGGGTAAGTGATAGGTTCAATGGACGTTAGAATCGTCATTAATGAAGAAAGGAGATGGATCACTTTCCGTTTTAGGTTGATTTTTAATTTGGAGATATAGAGATCTTAATATTTATGGAAGTTTTTCTCCACTAAAACAGGGAAGTTTATGTCTATGTATTTATTACTATTTCCTTCTCTTTATAAATGTTATTTTAAGAATTTTTACAAATATATTAAATGTTAAACTAGAATCCACGTTATAAATGTTAATTGGTTTGTCGCAAATTTGTGAAATATTCTGAAATTCTACGTGATTTTACGAACAACAAAATTATTATTTTTAATTAAAATTAAACTGTGCCTGATTATTAGTAAATCTATTACTTTTAAATTATTAATAGGTAAAATTGCAATGCCACTTTTTATGTGCATATTTGCAAAAATGTCACTTAGGAATATTCATTTGCAAAAATGCCACTAATTATAGATTTTTAAACCCTATATCTTAAAATTCTTAATACTAAAAAAATGTTTTGACCCCTAAACCCCCCTAAACCCTCATAACTAAACCCTAATAGAACATAGTTAACCCAAATATAAATACTATAAAGAAAAAATAATTTCAAAAATTTCAAAAAATTCCATTTGTAACACCCGTGAACCAAAATTGAGAATTTTGGAAGGTTGATTTGAACCGGTCGGTTCGATTTAATCTCCGATTTGGCTGGTTTGGGTTAAGAGAACCCTAGGGCTCGTGTTTGAAAAGGAGCAGACTCTGTTTTGTGCAGAGATAACGTGAAAAGGCTGAAAAATTGGAAGAGGAGAGAAAAGGAGAAGGGGATGAACCGCCGTGTATATAAAGGAGATGATGACTGTTCTGGCCATTCTAGAAGAATAGAGAAAAGGACAAGCTAATTAGGTCGGATTGGAGTGAAACTTCTAGGGTAAGTTCTCCACTCTCATATCTAGCTTTGGTTTGTCAATTGGATTAGTACTCTGAGAGTTATGGTTGTTTTTCCGAGAGAGATTCTTGCAGAGTTGGATCTGCGATCAGTCCACTTCGTGGGAGTTTATCTATCGAACCAGAAGGAATTAGGAGGCGATCTATATAGCGTTGGGAAGGTCTCAGTCTCACGATTCCAGATCGTATTTTCGATCATGATTCCGAGGTACGTTCCGTTCTCAGCGTGCTTTCGAAGTCGGCTGGTTGTTTTTGTTTTCAGGAATCCTAATCCGATTTAGGAAAAACACCAATTGGTTTGGTTAACCAGTTTGGGTTGGTTCGGTTTGGTTAATCAGATTGGTTTGGTTGGTTAGTTTAATCGACTGGTTCTGTTTGGGTTAACCGATTGGTTTGGTTTGCAGTGTTCATCAGGTTAAGGCCAAGAAGTCAGAGGAGCGTTGCCAAAGGTTGAGGTCTGAGGCAATTGATAGACTAAGGTGAGTGCGTGACCATATGCTTATCTGGGTATAGAATTGGATAGAATGCGTTGTTGTGTTGATTTATGTGTGATTCTCGTGTTGATTATTGTGTTATGTATTGTTGTTTGATCGCTTAGTATTATGATATTTTCTTATGCATGTGTGTATAACCAAGTAGATGGAATGACCGTCTCACTGAATATTTATGATAATACTCATGCATCTCTTTTAACAATGTGATGCAGGTAAAGAGAAAATGTGATCGTGGAATCGTGGCCGAGAAGAAGAGATGATCTAGGGTCTCGGTTTCTTGTGTTGGATTGTTAGAATTGTTAGGGTGTTAGTAATTCTGGAATTGTTGAACTGGTTTAGTTGTTGAATTAAATTGGTTTATTTGATTGCTGGATTTGAGTGTTGGTTTAGTTTGTTTCATAAAGTATGAGATTTATTGAATGGTTTGATTGGTTTATCTGTTTACTGAGTTCGCTGGTTTGATTGATTGGTTGATTGGATTGTTGAGAGATAGCATTTATGGGAATGCTAATTCGAATCCAAATTAAAAAAAAATGGGTCGGGTTGTTTCACCACTTTTCAAGTGTTAATTTACAAAAATGTCACACTTTTGAAATCTTTACAAAAATGCCACTTTTTCAAAATTATTTTTTCTTTATATTATTTATATTTGGGTTAATTATTTTCTATTAAGGTTTAGTTATGAGGGTTTATGGGGTTTTAGGGATCAAAACATTTTTTAGGGTTTAGAATTTTAAGATATAGGCTTTATAAATCTATAATTAGAGACATTTTTGCAAATGGGCACGCTTAAGTGGCATTCTTGCAAATATGCACACAAAATGTGACATTTTTGTAATTGCCCCAAATAATTTGGAAAACGTGGTATTTTTGTAAATATTTCAAAAGTGTGGCATTTTTGTAAAATAGCACTTAAAAAATAATATTTTTTGAAATCTCTCTTATTAATATTCATGCATAATATCCTTTTTAGTAAATAATGCATGAAATTCCACATGATTTTACTAAAAAACAAAATGCTTTTTTAATAGTATCCATTAAAATATGTTGATGTTTTAATAAGCTTTAGACCACCTCCACTGGAGGCTAGTTCTTAACATAAAAAAATAATTAATTAAATAAAAATGATATATTAGAGTAGAACCGGTCTTTAAATCAGAAGTTTTAAGACCAATTAAAGTAGAAAATTTTAAAAAAATACCACTTATCAAGTGTTATTTTACAAAAATGCTACACTTTTGAAATCTTTACAAAAATACCACTTTTTCAAAATTATTTTTTCTTTATATCATTTATTTTTGAGTTAATTATGTTATATTAGGGTTTAGTTATGAGGGTTTAGGAATTTTTAGAGGTCAAAACATTTTTTAGGGTTTAGAATTTTAAGATATAACCTTTATAAATCTATAGTGATATTTTTGCAAATGGACATCCCTAAGTGGCATTCTTGCAAATGTGCACACAAAAAGTGATATTTTTTGTAATTGCCCCCATTAAAATATACGTAAATGTGATGTTAACGTTTCCATTTATCATATTCTTAGAGCATCCTTATTGGTGAATTTTGGTGAATATCATCAAATATAAAATTATTAAAATTTAAGTAAAAGGAAGAAAGAGAGTGTTTTTGATTGAAATAATGGGGTGTATTGAAATATATAATTAATAAATTTGAGTAAAGAGAAGAGATAGTAGGTATTTTTGGAGAGAGAGTATCAAAAGTATCAAATAGTTGATACTTTTGAAGAGAGAAAAAGTGTGGTTTTAATAATTTTATATTTAAAGAGAGTATAAAATTAATAAAAGTTAAGTAAAAAAATGAAAGAGAAGGTATAAAGTTAAGTAAAAGGAAGAGAGAGTGTGTTTTTAATAATTTTATATTTAGTGATACCCTCAAAAGTTCATGGATAAAGATGGTCTTACCTCTTTTTTGTGTCTTGTACTATCCTTTTTAGGTTTCCACGTATTAGGAGATATGATTTTATAAAGAAAATAACACTTTTTAATAATTTAATTCAAGGGAAAATTAAAAATAAATGATGTTTTTTTAAAGTTTGTCCATTTTTTTTTTCAACAAGTTTGTCCATTGATACATTTATTATTTAAGTTTGGTGATATATATTTTAATTTAATTAAAATCCTATTATACCCTTAATCATAAATATTAAATTTAATCATATTTTAGAGAGTAATATTTTTTTAAGATAAAAATAACCAAGTAACAACCTCGTAAATCATAAACTCTAATTCGGTAATAAATCGTTAAAATACTAAAGAAAATTTGCTAAATTGACTCAGAAATTGGTTTTGTCTCAATAACTTTTATACACATATTCTTTTGTCTCAATAACTTTTGATATTTCATAACCCAATTTTAACCTTCAATATTAGTAA
>OZ053300.1:30959776-31113678 GCA_964056655.1 Arabis hirsuta | reverse complement strand
TTAAAATCTTGACCCAGATTTTTGTTATCTGTTATGTTTACGAATCATAACGATTTACTGATCAAACGTTTTGTTCTTGCAGCTTTCGTGAACACAAATCTAATCTTCATCATCGGAGAAGGAAAAGTTTCAGACTTTACGAGATCAATCTGATTTTTTCTGCATCTCGAGTTTCTGGGTAATTTCATCAACAGGGTTTATCAACCAAGAAGCTACATTGACATAAACAAACAAAAAGCTCTTTGCTTTTTTCAGATCAAACAAAAAAAGTCCCTTCTTTTAGATGATTCGTGAAATCTCCAGTCTACAAAAAGACATAATAAACATCCATTGTTCAAGCAACAAGGACAAAATCATGGACATGAGAAGAGATAACAAGATTTTTCATGGATCTACTACTCAAGCTCAAATGATGAGTGGTGGTAATAAGTTTCGGACATTGTCGTCGTCTCAGAACAGTCCGAGGAGGCTAATATCAGCGAGTTACTTGAGTTTAGAGTCAATGTTTGTGCTTATTGGTCTCACAGCATCACTCTTGATCTTGCCATTGATTCTTCCTCCATTGCCTCCTCCTCCATTTATGCTGCTTTTGATTCCTATTGGGATTATGGTTTTGCTTATGGTTCTTGCTTTCATGCCTTCTTCTAATTCCAAACCTGTATCTTCTTCCACTTACATGTAAAACGTTTCTTTAAATTGAAGAATCCAGGTTTTGTCTTTAAGTCATCACATATGATTTTGTATAACTATTTCATTTGAAAAACTTGTTTATGGTCAGAGACACAAGTAAGACAATATACAGTATATTTGTTTTGTTTATAGATGAAATAATATATAAAAGGTTTTTGATAATCTTCTCATGGTTTAGGATGTATAAGAGACAGAGAAAGTGACTTGACAATGACATTCTCAAAACTTGGATCCGGATCCAAACTTGTATTGATGGTTTTTTTCAGTTCTTATTTAAAGAAAACGGGTAATAACTCAGATGCTGGATCCATTGTTGCTTATTGTGAAGAAGCTTTGACTAAAAAAAGAGGAAGGTGATGCTCCAATACGGCTGTGAGCTGATGACCTTTGTTTACTTCTTGTCAAAACCTTGAAGCTGTTTTGCAGCTTCTACGAGCTGTCCTCTTAGCTTTTGTGTAACTGTCCACCCGCCTTCACACACTCTCTGTACAGCGGCATGTATGCGATTGCAACCCTCAATGGCGCTGGGAGATCCTTTAAACGTATTGCAGACTCGTCGATTTTCAATACCCTCATGAAGTTTTCGCGGCTTTCCCTCAATCCTTGGTTGAATGCAGTTCTAGATTTATTGATCCTAGATTTAGGGAATTAAAACTAACTTCAAAACGTCAAAGAAAAAAATGCAAAATATTTCACCATGTGACATCGACGTCTGGGTATGTGCGTTTTCGAACCAAGTGAGTTGTGGGTGTTTAATCGAACATTGAAGCAAACGAAAACATTATGGTCATATAGGTTTTCCGTTTCTAATAATAAAATTGTAGGATTCAAAAAAAACAAAATATGTTTTTTCCAAAAACACTTCAAAAAACATATTTAAAAAAAAACATTTTTGAAAATAAATACCGAATAAAATGTTTTTGGAAAGTAAATAACTAAAAATTTAATGGTCCTAGATTTAGGAGATTAAAACTAACTTTGGTAGAATATACTTTCTACCATTTTGTACAAGATAGAGAAAGAGGTAGATCAAGGGGGTATAATATGTATTCTGCGTACCGTGGAAGACAATGTCATTGGTAGAAATAGCATTTTGCGATATGTAGAAATTGAGCAATCGGTAGAATACTTCATTCTACCAGTCGTAGATTTATACAAATTCGCAGTTAACCTAATCTACTAGTAGATTCGACCATGGTAGAAGGAAAAATAAATAATTTTCTATCATAGTTTTTTTTGAAAAAAAATATAAATATGAATCTATATACCTTGTACATTACTCTTTTGTATTTTTCTGATTTTATAAAATTATAAAATCCATTTATTTGTAATTTTGAATATTAATCAAATGGTAATTTAGGAAAAAGTTTGTACAAAAAAGACAAAGGTTATTGGGACAAAACCAACTTCATTGTGAGTTAATTTAGCAAATTTCCCAAAAACTAACACAAATTGGTTTGCAGTTTTTATTTATTCCCGAACCATCAAAGAAACCAACACAAATTGGTTTTTTGTTTGTTTAACAACATGTTGTTGTTAACGAAACAATAATAACAATCTTATAAATTTAGTCATATTTTTTTAAGTTTCTCTAATGATTTCTTTTAAAATATTTTCTAATTATTTATGAAGGCTCTTCTGAATCAGTAATCTTTTTAAGAGATAACTAATTGCGTTTACTCTACGTTTAGTTATAAGTCTACTTTTATACTGAAAATCTTTAATCACATATACTTGGTATATGTACTCTATGCATTAATTATATACATTTGATCATGTTCAAGATCTAAACAAATGAAGAGAAAGAAAATTCATCAGAAAAACGCTAGAGTATATAGAAAAGAAATTAACAATTTCTTGAATTCTGAAAAGCAGAATACGTATTCTAAATTTTGCAGAATGTAATCGAACAATATATTCAATTTCCTAAACTGCATGATTCATATAAAAGATTTCAAATATTTAGTTTTCTTAATTTCTGACATTCTAAAATAAATTAGAAATGATTTTCTAAAATTTTCAGAACATAGAACAAATAGAAGAATATGTATTCTGCTATTTTTAGAATTAACTTTAATAGAAGACGTATTCTAGAGTTTGTTAACAAATATTAGAATACATATTCTAAATTTTGTAGAACATCGAGTAAAATGCAAATTACGTATTCTGAATCTGTCTTCTAAAATTCATAGAACACATGTATTCTAAATTTTTTAGAACATGTACAATGTTTTAGATCGCATAATCTGAATATTTTAGAACATGAATACATGCAGAAAGTTTCTTCTGAATAAAGTAGAACACATTCTATAAATCTAACGTTTAACAAACAACAATTGCCCCTCTCAAAGAAAATCTTATTCTTTTGTTCTTCACATTTTTCACCAAAAAATTTGAAAAAAAAAATAATTTTTTTAATTAAAAAAGATAGTTTAGGCATAAATGTAAATTTTCAAATAAAAGTATAGATGGACAAACTAAAATTTAGTTGTTTATTTCCAATTTTTCCATAATTTAAATTGATAATTTATTTTTTTTTTAGTTTTTTTTTTCACAGGACGACGTAAAACAAAGAAACAAAAATTGGAAAACAATAAAAGAGAGAAAATATGACTCCAGGCCGAGCAGTGAATGGGCTACGGGAATGTTTGTGGAAATGAAATTTGTGGTGAATCAGAAAAAAGAAACAAAAAATTTATAGGAGTTCCAATCAAGAAACAACCGGAGAAAAAAGATATATGGGAAGAGATCTGGAGTCAATGGTTCTGAATAACCATAATGAGATTAAATGGATGATTGGTTGTACTGTAATTGTAATTTATTCGTTGTTTAGTCTGTAAACGTTTTTGTTGTAACTGTAAGAATTTGACTGTAACTATTTTAAAATGAAAGTATTATTGGTAAGTATTAATTGTGTGCTGTAGAAAAAATATTTGTCATATAAAATTTGTAAAATAAAATAAATGATATTTATATCAAAATGTATATGAATATATATTTAACTAAATAAAAATATATATAATACTATTTTATACAAATAAAAAATAATACAATATGCATAAATACTTAAAGCATATCAATATGTATAAAGTGATAACTTACGTTATGTATTTTATATAATATAATATATATATATATATATATATATATATTCGAAGGAAGAGAAAAAAAAAAAGAATTGAAGGAAGCGAAAACAAAAACAAACAAATTACTATTATTATAATAGAATAAATATTTCTTTATAGGATAAATATCCCTTAATATTTAAATAATTGTTTAGCCGACATACTAAGTCGGTTCACAAGATTAGTTTAATAATTTATGCTGCCTATATATATGTTTGTATATTATCAATAAGAGGATGATCACTCCCTAATCTCTCACCTCTCTCGCAAGTACCTTCCTCTATACACAAACACATATATATATAATATTTTCCTCACCAGCTAAACACACACATAGAGATATATATATAATATTTTTTTCACCTTTTACTATAATAGTTTATAATACGTTATCAGCACGACTGTCTCTATATTCATTATATACCGTCTAATTCTATACCGTTTTATACCGAAAGGGTGAGATTTTTAATTTATGTGTTATTCAATTTAAATTTAAATTTATGTATTATATATAGAGTGGTAGGCTCTGTCTACTCATGATATTATGGTAGGTTCAGCCTCCTAACTATCAGTGGAAAAGCCATATAATAGGTTATGTCTTTTCCAAATTGATCATTATTATGGTAGGCGCTGCTTCCTTGATCAATTTAAAATTTTATGTCTCCATAATCTCATGGTAGGCTCTGCCTCTTTGATTATGTAAAGGACTATGCCTATTGATTTATTGTTATTTTCTTACCGTTATTTATTTATGTTCATTTATATGGAAGGTTTTGCCTCCTGTTATTGTTTTTAATTATGTTGTCATTATCATTGCAACTGTTTTATCATAATTTTTTTAATTGAATTTTAATATGATATTGAAAATTTTGTTATATAGTTATCATGTTAAATTTGGCAAAGCTTGAGATTGATGCCCTTGATTTATCTGGGAAAAATTATTTGACCTGGGCAGTAGGTGCAAAGATGCATCTAAAAGCAAGTGGGTTTTTTTGACACTATCGATAAATGGAAGACCACGTCCGAAGAGGAAAAGGCAAAGGCCATGATATTCCTACGCCACCATATTCATGATGGGTTAAAGGATGAATATATCACGAAGGATAATCCTGCGGATCTTTGGCAGTCACTCAAAGATAGGCTTGATCACCATAAATATGTGATCTTACCAAAGGAAACATGAGTGGCTGAATCTGCGGTTTGAGGATTAAAAGAGTGTTAGCGAATATAATTCCGCTTTGTTCGGAATTATTTCAAGGATGATGTTATGTGGAGAGAGTGTAAGTGATTTCGATATGATCGAGAAAACACTCCAAACATTTCATCCTGGAATTAATGTAGTCCTGCAGCAACAATATCGGGAGAGGGAATTCACCCATTACTCAGATTTGATGCAAGTCCTCCTTGTTGCTGAACAAAATAATGAAATCGTGAAAATGAATCATGAATCTCGTCCAATTGGAACGGCTCCACTCCCAGAAGCGAATGTGGTAACATTCAATACGAATAATTTTCAAGGACGATGGCGAGGTCGCGGTAGAGGCCGTGGTCGCGGACGTGGAAGAGGTGGTGAACGAGGCCGAGGACAAGGAAGAGGATCCCAGACAAATAACTCCGGCACGTGGAAAGCTAACAAAAGTTCTCAGGAAAATGATGTTGGTCGCGTAAATAAAAGAAAAACAGAGAGTGCTTGTTACAGATGTGGTATGAAAGGCCATTGAGCACGAACATGTCGTGTGCCAAAACATTTGGTCGATCTGTATCAAGAATCACAAAAGGAAAACCATAAGAATGTGGAAACAAATTTCATCTCTAATGAAGATGGACCTTCTTTTAACGGTCTAAGTGATGATGCTCATTTCGATGTTGCCGAGTTCATTGTTCCTGAAGTATCAACAGAAAGAAATGATAACTAAATCCATAAGACATGATGCTAATAGTTTTACGTACTTTGTATAATATGCTTTTGTTTTGTAGTTTCTTGTTAAAATAATAATGTAAAATAGTTTTATTATAGTTATGTAACTTCATGTTATATAAGGTTTTGTTTTGGCATATTAATGCATCTCTTATTAATATTGTGACACCAGACGGTGTCAGAAATTAAGATCAAGGACGGAGATACGTGTCTGGCAGATAGTGAGACAACGCACACAATACTTAAAGAAAAAGTATTTCTCCGTTCTTAATATAAAAGACTCCGCCGGAAGCGTGAGTATTGTATCTGGCAATGCAAATATTATCATTGGCAAGAAAAATCAGGTTTTCAATGCCAAGGAGAACAAAGTTTGAGATAAATGATGCATTATATTCTCCTATTTCATACAGAAACTTGTTAAGTTTCAAAGATATCCGGAAAAATGGATATCATATCGAAACTAAGAATAAAAATGGCATTGAATATCTTTGCATTACTTCAGGAAAGAAACATATATTGGAAGACTTACCAATGAAGTCTTCTGGATTATATTGCACAAAGATAAATATGACTGAATCATATGCCACAATAAACAAGAAGTTTATTAGTACATTTAAATTATGGCATGAAAGGTTAGGACAACTGGGATCAGTCATGATGAGAAGAATTGTGCAAAACTCTAGCGGACATTCATTGAAAAACCAAAAGATTTTTCAATCTAAAGAGTTTTCATGTCCTGCATGTTCTCAAGAAAAACTAATAACTCGGCCATCACCGGCTAAAGTTGGGAATGAAAATCCAGTATTCTTAGAAAGAATACTTGGTGATATATGTGGACCTATACATCCACCATGCGGACCATTTCGATATTTTATGGTATTAGTTGATGCATCGAGTAGATGGTCACACGTGTGTCTGTTGACAACACGGAATACGGCTTTCACAAAATTCATTGCCCAAATAATCAGATTGAGAGTACAATTTCCTGATTACGTCATAAAGAAAGTTAGGCTTGATAACGCCGGTGAATTCACTTCACAAGCTTTTAATGACTATTATATGTCAATGGGAATTGATGTTGAGCACCATGTTCCCCATGTTCATACACAAAATGGCATGGCTGAGAGTTTGATTAAACGTTTGCAATTTATTGCAAGACCGTTAATCTTGAGAACAAATCTCCCAATTCATGTATGGGGACATGCTATATTGCATGTTGTGGCACTGGTTCAGATTCCAAGTGCATATAATAAACATTCCCCATTACAGTTAACATCTGGCCAAGAACCCAATATATCCGATCTTCGTGTTTTTTGGTGTGCGGTTTACGTTCCTATAGCTCCACCGCAAAGAACAAAAATGGGCCACAAAGGAGACTTGGGATATATCGGGTATATGTCACCAAGTATAATTCGATATCTTAAACCAAAAACTGGTGATATGTTTACGGCACGTTTTGCCGATTGTCATTTTAATGAAGATGAATTCCCAGCGTTATGGGGAAGAATTAAAGGAAGTCCAAGAGATATTACTTGGTGTACACCATCTTTGGTATGTCTTGATCCCCCTACAAAACAACGCGAAATGGAAATTCAGAGAATTGTACACTTCCAAAATCTGTCAAACCAGTTACCTGATGCGTTCACAGATATAAAAAGGGTGACAAAATCATATAAACCTGCTGCAAATGTTCCATCAAGAATCAATGTTCCAGAAGAACAAATCGATGGACATAAAGCAAATGAACCTAAAGTTCAATTAAAGAGGGGGAGGCCGATGGGCTCAAAGGATAAAAATCCTCGAAAGAAAAAGAAATTGGGAGAACAAAATAAAGAAATTCTAGAGGAACCACGTAAAGAAAAATATCCAGAAGATATGTATGAAAAGGTTCTGGAAGAACCAGATGAAGAGAAATGTTTAGAAGATGAACATGATACATAAACATATGAAATTTCCATTAATTATGCCCAAAATGGAAAAATATGGGTTAGAGATGAAATCGATGATACTGATGGAATATTCTCTTTATCTGTATCTAAAGAAATTGATCAGGATGATCCAGAACCAAGGTCCGTATCAGAATATCATGAAAGGTCTGATTGGGAGAAATGGCAAATGGCCATGAGAAATGAATTGGACCTATAGTCTTTACACCCAAAGATATAATCCCAGTCGGATACAAATGGGTTTTTGTGCGAAAAAGGAATGAGAAGAACGAAGTCACAAGATATAAAGTCCGGCTTGTGGCACAAGGTTTTTCTCAAAGACCGGGAATTGATGATGAAGAGACATATTCTCCGGTTATGGATGCAATCACATTCAGGTACTTGATGAGCTTAACGGCATCTAAGAATTTAGAAATGTACCTAATGGATGTTGTGACAGCATATCTTTATGGATCACTTGATAATGATATATACATGAAAATCTCAGAAGGATTAAAAATCCCGGAAGGATAAAAAAATGCATGAAGTATCTTCTAAGAAAATATGTTCGGTCAAATTACAATGATCACTGTATGGATTAAAGCAATCCGGACACATGTAGTATAATCGCTTAAGTGAATATTTGTTAATTAAAGGATACATTAACAATGCGATATGCCCTTGTGTGTTTATTAAGAAATCCTCGTCAGGATTTGTGATCATTGCAGTATATGTAGATGACCTTAACATAATTGGAACTCAAAAAGAGATTGATGATGCAAGAACTCATATGAAAGAAGAATTTGAAATGAAAGATCTTGGAAAGACAAAATTTTGTCTAGGGCTTCAGATAGAATATCTCAACAATGTAATTTTTGTACATCAATCAAATTACACCAAAAGAGTGTTAAAACGCTTTAATATGGATAAAGCGACTCCATTGAGTACTCCAATGGTCAATAGATCGCTTGATGTTATTGAGGATCCATTTCGACCATGTGAAAATAACGAGAAAATATTAGGTCCGGAAGTACCTTATATGAGTGCTATTGGTGGATTTATGTATCTTGCTAATTGTACTCGACCAGATATAGCTTTTGATACTAATCTACTTGCAAGATACAGTTCATCTCCTACGCGCAGACATTGGAATGGAATAAAACACATATTCCGTTATCTTCAAGGTATGATCGATTTTGGATTATTTTATTCAAGAAACCCCGAGGTTGGTTTAGTTGGTTTTGTAGATGCAGGCTATTTATCAGATCCGCAAAAAGCTCGATCGCAAACTGGATATGTATTTTACAATTGGTGGAACTGCAATCTCATGGCGGTCTCAGAAACAGACTTTGGTAGCTACTTCTTCGAATCATGCCGAAATCATTGCACTTTATGAAGCATGCAGAGAATGTCTATGGCTAAGGTCAATGACTCAACATATTCAAGAAGCAAGCGGAATAACCACCAACAAAGAACCGACAATTTTATTTGAAGATAATTCTGCATGTATTATTCAAATCAAAGAAGGCTACATAAAGAGCGATAGGACGAAACATATTCCTCCAAAAAAATTTTCCTACACTCGGGAACTCGAAGAGTAGAAGGAGATTGATGTTCAATATATTCGTTCAAGTGATAACGCAGCAGATTTATTTATAAAAGCGCTTCCGACTACAACATTCCGGAAACATGTTCAAAGTATTGGAATGCACCATCTACGAGACCTATAAGGAAAAAATTATATATATCTTTTCCAGGAGGAGACTGCACTCTTTTTTCCTTGTCATGGTTTTTGTCCCACTGGGTTTTTCCATGACAAGGTTTTTAACGAGACAGTATAAAAATATCCAAACATAAATGGATATTTAAAGGGGAGTATTATAACAGGATAAATATCCCTTTATAGGATAAATATCCCTTAATATTTATAATAAATAATTATTTAGCCGACATACTAAGTCGGTTCACAAAATTAGTTTAATAATTTATGTTGCCTATATATATGTTTGTATATTATCAATAAAAGGATGATCACTCCCTAATCTCTCACCTCTCTCGCGAGTACCTTCATCTATACACAAACACACACATATATATATATATATATATATATAATACTTTCCTCACCAGCTAAACACACACACAGATATATATATATATATATATATAATATTTTCTTCACCTTTTACTATAATAGTTTATAATAACTACAACCACTTTTTTCCTATTCCCTATTCCCTACACAGCTTCAAAACAAAAGCGGTAGATTTTAGGGGTTTTACAACCCAATATTTTTTCTAAGGCTGTAGAAAAAATAATAGCTGTAAATACTTTTTATAACCCAACCAATCATTTCCTAAAACTTAAAGGAATAAACTTTAGCTAAGTTAAAGTATTTTTAGCTTAATGGTCGGATCTATTTCATGAACTGAATATAGAATAGTGCTTATAGACGTTTGGATATCGGACGTGCATCCACTTGGGTCTATCCACTTGGGTCTGACCCAATACGAAACACTCGAGTGGTTTTCACCTACTTTCCTTGTCTGCCGACCATACACCTCTGCAAACACTGCATCTGATCCCTCGTATCGTTGGCACCGTCTGATACGGCGGGTCTGGCATTGGGGTGTTCCTTCGGAATCAGGTACTTTATGCTTTAACCGTTCTTCGAGTATGGACCACATGTTTTCCTAGCTCGCATAAGATGAAAGTGTTTTACCATTTGATTGAGAATTCAAACATAAATAATCGAAAGAATTTGAACTTAGAGCATAAAAAAGATATTTTATACCTAGTATGAATTTCTGATACAAGAACTCGGGTTCCATGCTCTATGCTCCGGATGCTGATAAAGGGTACATGCACGTTTGACCACTTAACTTCAGACCCATATAACTCCTCCAGGCAACGGGATGCAATACCCGGAGTGGGAATCAGTCTCTGGTGGCCTTATCCTTCAAGTTGTTTGGACCATTGTAGATTCAAGTCAAAACATTTCTAGGATTTGTCCAAGGATAAGCTCTTGACCCGACCGAAATAAATTTTTTTTTTTCACCAAGAGTTACAATTGCTGATTAATTTCATTGCTACTTTTGTAAATGGTTTTTGTTTCTCAAGGTTGTGAATTGTTTTAACGAAGTAAAAGATAGACTATTCACTTATGAGTTGATAAAAGATTGTATCAATGAAGCAGGTCAACAAAACATTGTGCATATAATCACTTATAATGTAGCAAATGGTAAGGCGGCTAGAGAGTTGGTTGGGTCTATGTTTTTTCATATTTATTGGACATTATGTGCTGTTCATACTCTTAATTTTGTTTTGAAACACATTTGTGCATAAAAAAGTGACAATTACTCAAAATAACTCAAAACTATAAAAAAATAACTAGACTAACCCACCCAAAAAAAAAATTACTAGTTTAACTCACATTTTAAGTAAAAAGACCTTTCACATTATAAACTTTATCATATTATCCAAAATGTCATTTATATTTATTTAAAAAAATAAATCTGATTTTAATAGTTTTGTTCCCTAAAAATTAAAACATCACAACAAACACACGAACCCTAAAACTGTCATCAGAAGTCGGAGGCCACGGCGAGGCACGACACCACTTTCATCACAACAAACACACGAACCCTAAAATTGTCATCAGAAGTCGATTCCCCGGTGGTTCCACGCCTACAAAGTCAGCACAACGATCGCGTTTCGATCTTCAAGGTACGAGACTCGCGAGAATCACAAGGTTTGATCGCGGTGCAAGCAAATTTCTGGGGGTAAGCAATTCGATTCTTTTTCTTCACGATGTAATTTAGGTCAATTCCTTCGGTGCTTTGATTTGGGATCATGGGTATTACAGATTTTGGGCTAAGTGTTTGATTTTTTGCTCATCTAGTTGGGAATTTACCTCTATTTTCTGCTTCCCCTGAATCTGATTTCTTCTTGTCAATTTCGAACAAGACCGACCCTTTTTGCTCTCTAAATCTCTTCTAGTAATTGAGTTTATGTTTTTGTTTCTTGGTCCTTTAATCCTTGCTTGTTTCTGTTTCGGATTTGCTTAATTATCTTGAGAGTCTCATTAGCTTGTTCGATTATGTTGTTGAAGTTGAAATATAGATCCTAGTGCTCTGATTGTTTTTTGGAATTGTGAGTATGAAAGAATTGTTTATTAGTTAATCGGTTTGAGTATTGCATAGATTTTATATTAGCTATCAAAGGAAGATTTTTTACATGAATTTGGTGGCTGTGTTCCTTAATTCTTTTTCAATTCTCAGTGGATTTGGATGATACTATGTGTTAATTAATTTTGATGAGATTTGGATCATAAAGCTCCATACTTGGTCTTATCTATGATGATATAGTAACAAAGGCTCAATATTTAGGGAAGATCTCTTGGGGGTTTCGATGATTTTCTGTGTGTGTGACATTTTAAGAATCTGACATGTGGGGGAACATTACACTTGCCTCTGAATGGTGGAACAAACTGTTGGTTAGAGAACAAACTGTTGGTTAGGCACCATTTATTTTTTTCCAATGATTAATGATGTTGTTTTTTATGTCTCTTTTAGGAATGGCACCCTCAAGTGGAATGCGTAATTACCCTCAGCGTCTCTATGAAGAAGGAAAATCTCCATTACAAAATAGAAGCATTAACCATAACTGCTTCAGAGCCAATTTGCAATCATAAAAGATGGATTAGGAGACGATGTTTGGTCAGATTTGAGGGATTCATCTGTTGGAGTGTTTATCAAGTTTGCTGAAATGAAGTACGTATGGGCTGCTGGGAGGGTGCATTATTTTCTCACACATCAGTTAGCAATCCAGAACAGCCATGAGATATGGTCATTGTTTGGTGGTCGCCCAATCAGATTCTCTTTGAATGAATTTGCGGACATAACAGGGCTGAACTGTGATCTTTTTGCTCAGAATGACGAGTTGGATGTTGATCACACGGATTTCTGGAAAGAACTTGGACTGTCAAGCTCTGATGGTCCAACGTATACGGAATTGGTTGAGTTAATGTCTAAATGCGCGACATGGAGTAAGCAAAAGAGGCTAATGGTTGGAAGGTTAGTCGTTCTTTCTGTTGGAGTGTATGGCATCAGTCATGGGTCTAGGATTCCTTTATTTAGTGCGAAAAGAGTTCTTGATTCAGTTGCTTTTGAGAACTATCCATGGGGTCGAGTGGCGTTTGATAGCCTCATTCGTTCAATAAAGGTTGTTGAGTACCATAATGACTCCTATTGTATACATGGATGTGTTCAAGTGTTGTTGACATGGATTTATGAAAGTGTTCCTGGACTTAGAGAAGCATATGGTAAGAAGAAGGAAACCACAGATGTTCCCTTACTCAGTTGGGAATCATCTCGTACTCGTTTCAATTTCCAAATGTTCATAGATGAGGAGAAGGCAGCTCATGGAGAAGTTAGTGTTTCTTAATTTGTTGGTGATATGATTACATAATCATAAGATTAGATAGTGATTAAAGTATTTAAACCATAAACTATGCGAGAAATGTGTACTTTAGAAATGTGACTCATCTCTTGCATTGATTAATGTCAATTGATTTGCTTAACTTATGTGAGAATGTTAGTTTTCCTTGTTATCATGTCACTGGAAAATTTTAGCAGCTTAAAACTCCATATTTAATAATCAATTGTAATATATTGTACATCTCTATTTGACTATCTCAATGGACCCATAAATTTATAATATAATAAATTGGTTTATACGATCATATAATCAATGACTGTTTTTGCAAAACTTACATTGTTATGTTGTAGGTGCATGTGAGGCATATGATCCCAGTATCTGAAGAAAACATGTATCCGATTTGGAGTGATGATAGTGATCAGCTTGCAGAATCAGCACTAGACAACCTTATTAGAGATATCATTAATGGTTGTTTGCCTATGAATGTTTGGGATGGGGCAGAAGCTGCAACTAATGGAAAGAAAAAACGAAAAGAACCATCTACAAAAAAAGAGGTTGGCAGTACAAGTTCTAAGAAGCTGAAGAAAAAAGGTTTAGAGGAAGAAGATGCAGAGGATAGTTCCTATTTAATAAGTCTATTAGTATTATATCTTGATTTTGAATTGGTTAAAGACCAAACAGTAGCTTCTTTTTTTTTTTGGTTAATAAAAACAATTCAGCTAAATAACTAGGTGTATGTAGGTTATAGAGGACCGAGTAACTATGGCGGGTATTTTGAAGATCATGGAAAAAATGAGTAATACAATGGAAACTATGAGGAAGGATTTGAACAGCAGGATGGATGCATTGGATGAAAGGCTAAAGTCACATGAGATACTAGAGAAGGATTTGAAAACAATGCAAGTTCAAGTTGCTGCTGTAGAACTGCGATTGAATTCAGTGGAAAAGGGCTTCAAAGACCAAGAAGTTCGATTGGAAGCTGTTCAGCCTAATGAAGCAGATAATTCAAATCCAAAGGTAGATGATGAAGCTGAAAGTAACAATCCGGTAAGTACTTTACCTTTATCTAAGTTATTAAACCTGTTTTACATACTATTAAACTATCTTACACTCTTGTGCAGTCATGGATGGTGGAGGTGATTGAAACATCACAAGATGGGTTGCCATCTCAAAGAGTTGTGAAGAATAAGAAAAAGAAGGTGGCAGCAGCTGTGAATCCTGTGAAAGTGACAAAGATCAAGCAAGAAAAAACAGATAAAGACCCTGAGGAGACTTGGTCTGACCGTGCAGAAAATATGGCTGATGCTGCGATTGGTAACGCTTTGACAGCTTTACATGACAAAATAACGAACTTGGGTGCAGGGACGTCTAAGTCGAGGCGGATTCCACAATTGAGTTTGTCTCAGAAATTTCCATATGTAGGGAGCTCTACAGTTAAGCGCATCATCAAAACTATCAAAGGTGTAGAACCTTCTCCTGCTATATATGATGCTTTCACAATGGTTAAAGAAGATAAACTGCAAACGCTACTGGACTTTCTCAAGCTAGCTGCGTAAGTTTTTTTATTTCTGTTACTGTTTTAAATTATTTCTACAAATGCTACTGTTTCTTATTTCTGTTACTGTTTTAAACGATTCAAAACTTGTCTGTTTTAAATTAATCAATTGTTAATGATTTTTAACAGGGAAGAACGAAATATCAGACCCGAAGCAGATGAGCGTTTTTATTTGAAGTTTATTACTCCTAGGATTGATTGGCCAGATAAGGAATATGGATGGTTATCTGATAGAGTAAGTTTAAGTAATTTTTTTTCAGATTTTGTAAGCTGTCACATATCTTCTTTAATTTACAATTCCTGTGTTTTTTTATGTAGCACATTGGAACAGCAATGACTATGTTCCGCAAAAGGCTTATGCGCGATCCATCTCCTTACTATAGTCCACGCATCACATTCTTGAGCCAAGATTTTGTGATGTCAATGGTTAATGAGTACAAGAAGTTGGAGCCATCGCGAAAATCTTATGTGTTCCGGAGTTTCTATATAGACCACGTCAAAAGTATAGCTCCTAAAGGATCACCAACCAACAAGGAATGGTATACTCAGGTTGACCACCTCTATGCTTGTCACAACATCACCAGTGACCATTGGGTAGCTCTAGATATCGACTTGGCCTCGCACAAGATTTTTGTGTATGACAGCATCCCGAGCTTGAAGGACGTCGAAATGATCGAGCAATGTCGCCCTTTCGCCAGGATGATCCTTGCATTGCTGAATCTAGTGATTCCGAATGAAACGCGTAAGAAGTCGACTAAGCAGTTGGAGGTAAGAAGAGTCAAGACCGGTGTCTCAGTGAATGAAAATCCAGGAGATTGTGGTGTATACACTCTGAAATACATTGAGTGTCTTGCTCTTGGGAGCACATTTGATGGCTTGTGCGATAGTAACATTCAGGGCATCCGAATGAAGCTTGCTGCTGAGTTGTTCGACGAAGTTAGAGAGGAGACACATGAGTTACGTGAACCACTACCTCCCCGAGTGGACATAACAATTCCTCACCTTAAGGATACTTAGTACTCTTTTCACAATGACGTTTCATTAGCTTTTTCATGTTATTGATGTAGTCTGAACCTTTAAGAATTGTAGGTTTTTGAATTTTCAGTGTTAAAACAGGTTTAGTACTTGCATGTTTTTGTTTAGTACTTGCAGGTTGTTATTAAAACAGGTTTATGAATGTTTGCATGATACGTATTCTTCAAAGTAACATATGTATACTTGCATGATACGTATTCTTCAAAGTAATATACGTATACTCCTTATCACATGCAAAGTTACACATAGATTACGTATTCTTCTTCGTATAACACATGTAAAGAATAAACACCAATTAGCTTCTAATTAACGAGAGAAACCATCAATGTTTAAAAAATTCAAATAATCAAATCCAACATAAACATCCTGCATAAGACGAGGAAAAAAAAACAGTTTATGAATGACAAGATTTTCGGTTATGTCCTACTTGGCCACAATTACCACATGTATGTTCCTTTCTTGGCCGTTTTTTTTAGTAGCAATCTCCAATGCAGATTTTATTCTTGATTTCTTTGGCCTACCTGGTTGTTGTTTAACCTCCGGTGGTAGGCAAATTTGAGCTGCGACATTTTCCGGTACAGGGAGAGCACAATCTCGTGGCATGATGGGATTTGCATAAGCGTTGTACAAGTAGGTCTTGTGGAAATAATGATGACACATTGCTATGCGAGAAATGTTCTTCTTCTCAGCCACAGCGATTGCATGAGCACATGGCAATTTCTCCAAGTCAAACCTACAACACGTACACTTTTTTGTCTCTAAGGTTTACAATACGAATAGACGACCCGCTCATCACTTGTACCTGATGAGCATCTATATCTTGGATGGTAAGAACCTTAGCATATTCTACGCGATCCTACAAAATTAAAACAACACCATTAAGTAAATGATACCTACTAACTTGTTTCATACGAATATGTATTATAAATGTGTACCTTCAAAAGTTTTTCCACACCACGGGTTAAAGACGTTTTCATTTTGAGTGCATCACTCCTCCTTTCTGAAAACCATCTTGTCATCATGGATCTCACAACATCTAAGAGTTGTACAATAGGTAAACTTTTAGAATGTGACAGGACCCTATTAATTGACTCTGCAATATTACTTGTAGTCAAGTTGTATCTATCACCCAGAAAATGAACACGAGCCCACTGCCGGACATCTGCTTTTAGAAGATAGCTATGAAGTTTGGGATTCAATGCTTCAATCTGATCGAAGCAAGTTTGAAAATCAATGAGTCTAAAAGCATTTGCCGCCTTCTTAACCAACCCGAAGGCATCACGACCTTTAAAATTGACCAAGATGTTCTTGTACATGTGGTATGTGCATATTCCCCGACTAGCCTTTGGGTAAACAATATTAATAGCTCTACCAATGGAATTGTGTCTATTAGATATAATGGCAAGACTTTCGTCATCAGGAATCACAGAACTTAGCTGCTTGAAAAACCATTTCCTCGATTCATCATTTTCAGTGTCAACCACAGCGAATGCGAGAGAAAATATTTGAAAATTGCCATCTTGAGCTGTTGCGGTAAGAAGAGTACCTTTGTATTTTCCTTATAAGAAAGTACCATCAACCACAACAACTTTTCTCATGAATGGAAATCCAACAGTGCTAGCACCAAAAGCTAGAAACAAATACTTGAATCTCTGCGCTGCATCAACTTCAAGTCGCGTGAAAGTACCAGGGTTGGCCCTTTTTATCATGTACAAGTAACAAGGTAGTTGTTGATATCCACTCTCTGGACTGCCACTAACCAACTTTCGAGCCCATTTAAGTGTCCGATAAGCCTTCCAGTACTCCATCTAATCAAATAAATAGTTTATTTCGCGAGCAAATAAGTGTAAACAAGTATGTAAAGACTGTTTTTAAGAAATTTAAAACCCAAATTAAATTCATACCTTCATTTGAAATCGTTTATTCATTGCCTCAGCAACATGCATTGGCAATACCTTGGGCCCAACTCCACCAACAAAATCTTTTTACAATGCTCCAAGTATATCAGGAGTTGCATGTCGAGCACGTGCAGAACGCTCAGTAACTGAACATGTATGTTCCCCAACAAACACACGCACATGAAATTTTGGATAATCTCTTAATGGTGTAGCTCTCACCCTCCATGTACATCCCTTTACCCAGCACTTGACAATCAATATATTTGGTGTTGATTTATCAACAGCAAAATCGAACTTCTGCACCACAGTTAGAATCTTCAACCATGTCTCAAAGTGCTCTTTCGTTTCATAGCATTGTCCAACAGATAAATCCAATGAAGATAATTCTAACATCGCATAATCAGCAACATCTTTCTGATCATCAAGAAAAATACCTGAACTCCTTTTCTTTATAGGTAATTTCGTTTTTTCTTCTTCTTCTGTCGGAATCCCATACGAGCTGAAGTTCTCATCGTCAGAGTCAGTTCCATCAGAGTCGTCACAATAATCAAATCTAGGTCCATCATCATCTCCGTCTTTAGCAGCGTCGTGGCCAGTGTCTTCATCTTCGTTGTTCGAAACATGTTCCAATCCGTGAGCGTTGGCCAAATTAGGAGCGGTCTTCTCTGCATTAGTTTCTGATTTTTTTTGTTTCCTTGATTCAGTAGTCTTGTTGTCTTCGACTTCAACACAAAGTCTCATGGTTTCCGTTTTTGATTGCCCAAAAAAAGCTTGAAGTTGTCTACCGTTTCCAATAAATACTGGTGGTGTATCTATGGGTAATTTCTCAAATATCTTCTTCGGCAACATGTAACTTAAGACAACACGGCATGAACTATGATCCAACTCGTAATCCTCATAAACCATTCGAATGAAATTGTCATAGCTTGTGTCTCTGTTACCTTGTAGAATTCGGCTTCCTCTTTTTTTATCAACAGCAAATAACCATCTGTTGTTGTCAAACATCCACTTCCCACTTACAAGAATAATTTGATCCATAACCAGAGAAGCAGATGATAATGAGAGGAGATAGGAATAAAAAGAAAAAATGAGGCTAAGAGGTGATGTTGATGATGATACAGTTGAAAAAACTCTATCAAAAATGGTTATGGAGGTGGCCGAAACCCTAGACATAAAAAGGAGTGGATTTAGGCTTAAATTACTCATTTTTTTACACAAATTCGTTTTAATTAAAATAAGTCTGCCATAACAAATATAAGTCTGTCACTACAGGAATTCTGGAAAAATAATTCTCTCAGTTATTCCTGTGACAAACAAATCTGCCATTATGTAAAATAAGTCTGTCAAAATTGAAACAAAAAATAAATCTGTTATAACTATAAGTAAATCTGCTATCACTATAGGTTACACTAGTAAGCAAATTTTACTTCAACAAATCTGTTATAACTTGATAGATTTTTCGTACATATAATAAGTTTGTGGAGTCGCACCTAACAAATCTGTGAGGAAAAAATAATAATAACGCCGATCACGTAAAAGTCTGGTCAAGAGTTGTTAAATCTGTGGTGTCATCATACAATAAGTCTGTCAGAAAACAATAAGTCTGCCATTAATTATAAATCTGTCATACAAAACATAAATTTGTCATCACGTATATAAATAAGTCTGTCGTACAAATAAGTCTGCCGAAGTAAATCTGTCCTTACAAAAATAAGTCTTGTCGCTAAAATAAATCTGCGGTTATAAAAACAAGTTTGTCATAACGTTGGTTTCAAAAATTCGGAGTGGCAGTTTCGTAATTTAATCTGAACGCTGGTTTTTTTGTTTTTTTGGATTTTTTAAAATTTTTTTTCCCACAAAGAAAAAAGGGCTATTTTGGGTATTAAAAATACTCATTTAACCCTCAAATTTTTAGATACATTCTAATAATAAAAACATATTTATGAGTCAAATGAGTTTTTTTTCCCTAAAAAGAAAGTGGAAGGGAATTCATAAACATATGAAAAGTGCAATTGTATAAAAGTAATTCATTGTGATGCATTCGCAATAAAATATTTTGTCATAAACTACAATACGATCAGACTATCAATATGTAAGACTATCAATATTTAGTAAGTTATCTCCTCTTAAATTGTTTCCGGTTCTTGATACTTGTTTTGCTTCTATCATTGTGAAGTTTAAGAGATTGAAACTTATTGAAAGGTGTTTTCAAGCCATGTCATAAGTGAGGAGTGGTTTACTTATGGAGAAAATGGCACGGTGGAAAACAAATTTTGTGAAGGAGAAGATTGTGAGTGATGATTGGAGGAAACAAGTGCCTTATATTATTGATTACACGAGACCTATGTATGAGGTGATTAGATTTTCCGACACTGACAAGGCATGCCTTCATTTGATATATGAGATATGAGATTTCATTATTTTGAGAAGGTAAACTTTGAGTCAAATGTCTGAAGATGCTATGTTTTATCATGTTGTTTCTCAAATTGTAGAGGTTCGTTGGGCGAACAATAACACTTTTACATTAGTTTAGACTTTTAATCACAACCTATCAACATGATTCATTTGAAAATTACAAAAGATTAAAAAAACCTCGAAAGTTAGTCAAAATATTTTACTCCAACATATTAATTTAAACTCCATTTAAACTCTTTTTTCTCCTACAAAACAATCTCTCAAGAGCCAAGACCATTCAGCATTTCTCCAACGCCGGTTTAGTCTCTTCAACTTCCTCTCCATGGCTAGTCTCTGCGGTTGAGATGTTGCTGTTATGATCAACGCATTGTGTTCTATTAATTGTACTTTGCTTTCGGATATAAGACCACTTGTCTTGAAAAAGATAGAACAAGACGATAGAAGAGAGTTGTGCCGTGAAGAGTATGGTCCAAAGCTTGGAACTTTTTGATGTCTTTTGGGCGTAAGCTTGTAAGCCTGTGTAGATGTTTATTATCCCAAGAATAGCAATTGATGTTCCTAATATCCAATGTCCTACAAACCAATTCCTTCTAGCTTTTACTCCCCTGCAATGTATAGAAGAAAATTTAGTTAAAGATGAAATATAGTGAGACACACACATTTAGTAGTTCTCGACTTCTCGTCGTCAAAATATTTTGAGTCTAACTAATGGGCATTTAGTAGTTTTTTGGTTGCCATAAGCATTTGTAAAGTTGTGAGGTCTAATTTCTCGTCGACTATGTGCAGTATTTTGAGTATTTTAGTATTTTACATAGAAACTTATAGTTAAGGGTTACAAAGGGTATTTCAATATATGACTAGGGTAAACTTATATAGTATTCACATCTTTGGTATTGAGTCACTACTCCTCAGGCCTAAATTGAGTTACTAATATGTAAATTAACCATAAACTCGCATCCTTAAAATGAGTTGTGATCACCAGAGATTTTGTTGCAAACTATAAACACAAACACAAAAACCCAAAAAGAGTTTTTTTTTTTTTTTTTTGTCACAAACCCAAAAAGAGTTTTATTTTTTATTTTATTAAAGAGAAGAAGAAAGAGAAATACCTTGGAGGTCGGAGGAAGCCAAGAAGAGCTTGGAACCATACAATTACATAAAGTCCAATTCCTAGCCGTTGGTGAGGATTATTGAAAGAATTGTTGAAGTTTTTTATTGACATTATTGCCCCAATTGTCAAGAGTATCACTGCAACCATCTGTTTGATAAATTACTCACATTGTTAATTGCTCGTTTAATCTTCCAAGCAAACCATGAGCCGCGCTTGGTGACTTATAAGAATAGTTAAAAGTGACTGATGATATTGGTTAACAATATTTATAAACTAATAAAAATCTGTTAGTAGCAACTGACAAGGAATATTCTTTTGTATTCAAAATCTCTTTTGACAAATAATAGGTGTAGTTTTTGTTAAGTATTTCAAAAAGAGAAAGAAGGAATTAATATTTACGCTTTTGCTTGGCCTTCAAGTCTCCATGATTATCAATGTGATTAACAATCTAGAATAGCCCAAAAGGCCCTACTAATTACAAATTAAGAAATCATGATAAAGTCGTTAGCTGGATGAAATCTTTATTCTTTAGACGAGGAAAGAGGCATCTTTGCTTTACTCTCTATCCACCCATATTCATTTGACACTCACACCGACCATAAAAATTTATTTTCAACTCATACAACACTTTCAACATTCTTATGATTTAATTTGTTGAAGTTTTAATATTTGATTTAATATATTAAAAAAGTAGCAGAAAAAAATGGGGAAACCTGCCTGAGAAGTGACATGAAGAAAGAAGAGTCGCCGAAGAGTGATTACAGGTTGGTCTTTGGTAGACATCAATCTGATTGAGATTATACCAATGGGCAATAAAACACCCATCGATGCCCAAAGCATAAAGCCATGCACTTTGATTTCGTACACGAGCTTTGGATTTAGTTTCTGTTTCAAAAAAAAAAAAGGAAAAAGCTTTAAAACCAGTTAAGAGTTTCTGATAATGTAATTAACAATCACGCAGTTTATACAAGGAATAAACAAACAGAAGATTTAGGCTCTAACTAGTGACCACTAAATCCATATATATGTGCTAATCATGTGATGATAAACAATTTTAACTCATTTAAGTAATAAAGAAAATGCTTTGGAGTTTCAATGTAAAGAATATTAATTATAAGCTGAATCAATGTGATAGCGAAGAGTTTAAGATAGTATAAGCTTTTAATTATGATGAGAGAGATAAACAGAGAGTGAAAGAAGTTATTAACCTCGGAGATTGGAGAAAATTTGAGTGGACCGTTGACATCAATGGCCAAGCTTCTGGTGTTATCTTGGGAGGAGCATAGGGGAAGAAGATAAACAAGAAGGAAAGACGAAGAGGTGATGATGAGTCTCCATGATTTCATGTGGTTTGAAACTGAAAAAACAAACATATACTTAGTTTAGAATTGAAGATAATTAAGTCATGAGTTTTTCATAAATATATGGTTTTATATATGTAAAGAAGAATGAAGGTATGGAGTTTGATCCACTAGTTTCCTAGCCATAGCCTATATAGAAGAAGTGAAAAGAAAAGTGTGGTTTTACATTTTGCTTTTAGAGTGTAAAGAAATGTGATAATTAAATATTATATGAAGTGCGCAACTTTGTAATATAATATGGTTTTTTTTTTTTTTTGACAAGAATATAATATGGGTTTGCATGGAGGTCGATGGTTTTTTTTTTAATGTAAATGGAGTTAAGCAAGTGGAGGAATGGGCAAACATCTTTAAGTTAGTTATGGTTAAGCACTCTGCTGATTTGATATAAAGTCATAAGAAAAACTGTTATAGTCTTTAAGAAAAACTAGACTTAAGATCGAATATATAGATTCTGAGTAGAGATGGTGTGAAATGGAATAGATGCAGAAATAATATCAAAATTTTTGAAAAACTAATATTATTATATATATCCGTTCGATCTCACACCGTCTCCCACTCGTAGTGTAATGGGAGTTTTTAATATATTTAGTAATATATAAAAATATTATTATATATTTATGCATTCTTAATTAGATCTTAAGGTAATAAAATGAGGAATCGAAATTTCTAGGTTTGTTTAAAAAAGTCAAGTGGGTCATTGAAATAAATTAAAAACTGAAAACTCCTTAGCTCAGATTCATCCAAAAGTATAATTTTATTGGACTTTTGTTTTGTGGAAGAATGTCAGATTTTTCTGTAAGGAAAAGTGAGTCATGGCAGGTTGCACTCAAAGTCCACTACTTGCGTTACTGTCAACAAACACCATGATTTCACTATGGATGGTATGCATATAATGACCACATGATGTTTGAAATACTAAGAGCATAAGAAAAAAAATTAGATAAATGATCATAAACGTAATATTAAGTTTTATCTTATTTATAAAGCCAAAAAAACAAATCAAATATCAAATATTTAAATCAATAGCTAGTTTACTGGACCAATCAGTTTCATTTAGGGAAATGAAAGAATGGTTGATGAAAATGCCACAGAAGTGAGAAACAAATGAAAGAATTGATACAAAAGGAATATTTTGCACAATTAAAGATAGAGGACCACTTCATATTTTGCAGCTTTCTCCTTCAATCTCAAAGTGTAGCTTGTCTTGGTTTACATGTCTACTATTCTTTTGTTTTGATGCTTTTAATCTTCTGCATCTCAACTATCCCCGAATCAAGTTCACTTATGCATGTCGCTCTCCTGCAATTATCAATGGCTAGTCACAATTAACCCATTTTTCATTTACTATCATTTGGGGTTCCGGTGCTGATCTCCTTTATCTTCTTATTCGTCTTCCCGGTCTTGGTTGGAGGCTTTGATAGGTTGATTTATAGGTGTTTGGGTCTGATCTATGCTAGTTGGTGTTGGTGGCTATTAATGCTTTACCCTCTAGTCTTGCTCGGTTTTGTGTCATGTCTTCTAGGTCATCCCTTCTACATAATTCTTTTTTGGTTATTTCCGTTTGTGACGAGTTTTGGCTGTCTTTGTGCATGCTAGATTGCTTCTGAGACAGGGTGATAGACTCTTCGTGAGGATTTATGCTCAAGGAACACACTTCGTAAGGTTGGAGTTGAGATCTATCGAATCTAATCGGAATGATGCGTGAGAGATGCGGTGAGGTTCGTCCGAGGCAGCAGATTTGGAAGAACTCGGCGAGATCGAAGTGATGAATAAGTGATGGATGAATCGATCCGTACTCCTAAGAGATATGAATGTCTCTTAGACTACAAGGCTTGACCTAAACTTAGATATGACACATTAAGAAAAGAACAAGATGAGAAGATATTACACACTTCTCGGATCAAACAAGAAGAAAGGTTTTTGTTAAAATGTTTGATGATTTTTATTGATGAGAAAACGAGTTTATATAGGGGAGGAAGAAGTGAGAAAAAACCTTCAAGCTTCCTCATTGATTATATGGGAAATGACAAAAACAATAAATGCGTTGACTAAGAAGTTTGAAAGACAAAAAGACTTAAAGAAAAAGATAGATATGTTGACTCGGTTTTGAATCTTTGCGCCAAGGCGGGAATCAAGCCAACGGTAGCAATGCCGATGATGGGGCTTATGAACGAGTGTGCGAGCTAGCCTTGTTAAAAACCTCACTTGGAAAACTCATTGGGACAAAACTAAGTGGAGGGAAAAAGAGCATAAGTTGCACACCTCCCATCGAGACCCTTAAACCAGTTGGATCGCAACCAATGTAGTTGGACAAGTGTTTGGCTCAAGGTTGCTTTCAATGCGGCAAAGTAGTGAATTGATGGCTTGGTTAAGTTGCTTGGTCTTTGACCGCGTCATAGGTCTAACCGGTAGTTGTAAGAACTTGGAGTCCAAATGATATTCCTCGGCTACAAGCTGCTCCTCGGCTACAAGCTGCTCTTCGGCTACGAGTTGTTCCTTAGTTCGTTGTCCCGAACCTCCATGTCCCGAGATAGCCATGATCTCATCATAGGGTTGTTTAGAGGATCATCAGAGTTGCCTTCTCTCAACGACGACTCTTCTAGATTCTTCTCTTCGTCTGGTTAGCTTATGTATCTGGACTCATCTTTTGGATCCGCATTATCATCATGTGGGTCATGTTTGGAGTAGTGTCTTGGTTTCCTTGTTCACAGTGGATGGTAGTCTTTGGAGTTACTTAGGTGGCTTGCAAGATTTGGTCTTTCGCCTTTCGTTTTTAGTGATCTTGTCTAATTTTCTTTCGTGCCAACCTTGCTATAGTGCTTCCCCCTCTTTCTTGGAGCTTTGTTAAATTATGACGATGAATTTTCGGCTGTCTTTTCTTGAAGAAGGTGATATCATTGGCTGTCTTTTTTTTTAAGAAGGTGATCTTGAGACTAATTTCCCTCGCCCAGCAGTTTAGCTCTTCTTTGCTTCCCATCTTTTTCATAATAATTATTCAAGCGGCGATGTACATCAAAAACTTACCATGTCCTCTCATAGGTTTCGTATTGGGTTGAATATCATTTAAGATTCTTCGGGTTGTGGGTTGGCTATCTTTATTGTTGGTGTCATTTTCTTCTTGGCTTACATCGTTCCATCTGCCGATTCATGCGTAGCTCTTGCCTCATTCCTTTGTGGTTTTGGAGGTTGAGTTTCTCCAGAGTATGCTACATCGTTGAGTGCTTCCATTTGTTTTACGTTTTTGGATTTTTCGGTTTGGATTGGGATTGTATCTTTCGGTTTTGGTTCCTTTGGTTTTCGGTATTTTTCTTGGGCTTTGATTCTCTTATTGGGCTATTGGTTCTTGACAAATTCGTATCGTTGTTGATTGGCTACGGATGGGTTAATCCCTTACCGGCCTTGGTCCTCTGTGTATCTTCCGAATTCATTAATAATTTCGAGATGACAAAAAAAAAACAACACATTTAATCATTAAATTAAATATACATAAAAAATAATAATGTCATCTCAATTACTCCCTCATAAAATTTTAATAATCAAATTTTCCAACAAAGAATTTAACATTTTCTATGTCAACAATGGCACAGTCTCTTATATGATGAATTTAACACAACCATGTACAATCTAAGCCCATTAACACTTCTAAGTCTATCCTCCATAAAAGGGTTCAATGAGTAGCTTCATGTTAGATAGCTTCTCCCCTCTCCTCAACCCCATCTCTACATTTACATTTGTTGCCTTTTTGTTGTCAAAATCGTAAATGTACAAATTTCATAAGGGATTTTTACAAGAAATGCCATAATAACCCTAAAAAGTTTTGTAATATGTATTTTGTAATGCATTTTGAAGACTACCAGTTCACGAACTCAAAAAGACCATTGCGCCCCTACATCAGTCTCAACAAGAAAATTGGTTCATGTGCGTGTAGAAATGACTTGTGGAAGGAGTTTTGGAATGAAAGCTGTTTCAGAACGTTTATCACGGTTTTGTTGTGAAATTTAATTATTTATTACTAGCTGATAAGACTTTTGGATCGATAGAAGTAGCTCTTAGTTTGTAAGGTTTTCATGCCGATGTCGGATGGTGGATGACAACTAGTGCATAGGAGATAAAGGTATGAGAAATTTATCTGTGTGAGGTTTGTCGCATGCATTTACTAATTGTGTAATGTTGTTGTTTCTATTTTATTCTGACCCGTACAAACTCTGGTTATTTGATACAGTGGGTTAAAGTGAATAAATGGAGGTTGTTGGAAAGAATCAATAATGTTGGAGACAGTGATGATTATCGTGTTTGGGGGGAGGGGGATGGGATGCCAACACTTAATGACGAAAATGTCTAAAGAAAAGTTCGAGGGTGCGACTGATGGACATAGATCGAGTGAGGAACATATGGTGGACGTTAGTGTGTATGAGCCTTACGTGGAACTTTTGTCTCTGTCGATTAATGTCCCTCTGACAGACGAAGAGAAGGGTTTTAAAAAGTGATGGACAATAATAGAATGAAAAGCAGCAAACATAAAAGCTGCCATGGGAGAAACCGAGAAAGAAAGCTAAATATCTTCTAGTTACATATGACAGAAATTAGTTATCTTTCGTCTTGGAAAAGGAGAAAGTAATGGAGTACGTGTGTGGATAACCAAAAAAATGGTAAATAAATGACATAAGGCCACTAACAAAATGCCTTTGTTCGAATGAGCGAGATACAACGTCTCGGACAGTACTTTAAATTTTGAAAAGCAAGGACTTATGATAAAAAATAAAGTTTTACCCTATGTAAAACAACCTAGGTTGCAAGCACAACCAATCAATTGTAGTACTTAGGGATCGAATCCACAGAGAATTAGAAACACTCAATAGCAATGTGAATTAAGAACTACGCTAAGCCAAACAAGTGATGTTGAGGGTGATCAAACGGTAATTAAAATCGGTTTTAAAACAAAAATAAAAAACATGCAGCAGGGGAATCTAAGGGTTCATGGAGCAAATTATTTAGGTGTTCATGCGAGTAAATCTAGTAAAGCGGGATTCCTAACTCGAATTCGCTTAACAATATAGTCAACAAACTTTCGCAGAGAAGACTAATATATCTATCAACCTAATAAGCAACTCTCGCAAAGTAACAAGATGGATAAATATGCATAAAAGAGATCAAGATTCGATATGTTAACCTAACCTTTAGCACGATTCTTGCAATGATAAATTTCAAGCTCGTCTATACTAATTCCAATCAATCAGTCACAATTCCCTACACGACTCTCGCAATGATATTGGTTCAAGCTCTTAAGATTGATCTAGATTCAATTACAATTGGTTAAACTAGCAATTGAGTATGATATGCAAGTATAGATGAAGACTCTACTAAACTCCTAAGCATGAGCAAATCCTATCTATCGATCCATGAATAACTCTCCTAGAAAAACTCCTTAAACCCAACAAATGAACTACTCAGACATAGCAAAGCAATCCATGAAAAAACTTGTATTAATTAAGAACAAAAGAAAGAGGGTTCGAGAAACTTCTCTAAGGGTTACAAAGAGGGTGTAATCCTTCTCCCAAAATCCAAAGAAGCAAAGTAACAAGTAAAGAAAGATGAATACTTTTAGAACTTATAAAGAACTAAGAGCTTTGAAGTGATGATGGTGGTGAACATGGTCGTCTTCTCTTGAGGCTGATGAGTCTCCTTTTATAAGTCTTAAGGTCAACTAGGACTTCGCCCAAAAGATTTAGGAGATAATCTTCAAAAAAAGGAAAATTTTCAATCTTCTCGGATGGGGCGATCGATCGATCGTAGTGTTAATACGTAGTGTCGATTGCATGTGGTGATTGGTCGATTGCGGGTGAATATCCTGGATTGCCTTTACCTTGATCCTCACTCGAACATATTTCCTTAAATCAAAGATATCTCAAGATCTAACCGTTGGATTTAAGCAAATAAATATCCGTTTCGAAGCTGAGATCCTCCTCTATCTCGTGGTGAAATATGAACTCGATCTAACAGTGGGAAGATCTTCATCTGGAGAGAAATATCTGATGGTCAAGATTTGTTCTTCCTTGAATAGGTTTGATTTCACTCCTTTTTTGCCTAAAATGCTCCAAAAGCCTGTAAAGACTTCAAAACCCATGAAAATGCTAAAAGTAACATGTTAGCATTCACTTCTTTTTTTAATACATATTAAAAATATAGGAAAATGGATAAAATGTCGTATATATTAACTTAAAATAAACCAAACGGCAAAGTTGATGAGATATGAAATAATTTGTTTATTTTTAATTTTTTTAGTTATTCAATAAATGGTATGCTGCATTTTAGACGGTAGACATGAATGGTAAATGAGAAGATTATGGGATAACATTGAACATAAGCAGACAAATTAATGAAAAGGTGAAATAGACGGAAAACATAAAACTAGACGTGGTCAGAGTCAGCCCTTAACTATTTATGGCCCAAGGAAAAATAACTTTTTTAGTCCACTAGTTCATACAAACAAAATTGGTCCATTAATTCACTAAAATAAATAAATAAATAAATAAAAAGAGGGGTCAAACTCTATATTTTTGGGACTAAGACCATCCACATTGCACACAAAATATGGATGTCTCTAAATAAAAAAATATTAAAAACACTCTCTCTTCCTTTTACTCAACTTTATACTTCTCTTTCATCCTTTTACTCAATTTTTATTAATTTTATATTTAAACACACTCCAACTTTCATCCATTCTCTCTCCAACTTTGTCTTCCCATACATCCCAAAAGACATCCTCTCTCCAATAATACCCACTATCTCCTCTCTTTACTCAAATTTTATTAATTTTATATTTCAATACACCACATTACTTCAACTTTTTACCTTCTCTTTTTTACTTTTACTCAAATTTAATAATTTTTTATTTAGAGACAACCAGCAAGTTATGGTGTCAAAATTGCACTCAAGATTGCGTGCAAAAGGATACGAGAACAAAGCAGGTCAGAAGGGATCACGCCACCATTTGCAGCCTTGTGGAAATGATTCGCCGTTGCTGCCAAGTGGGAAATTTTGTCCACGAGTAGGGGGTGAAGCATGGATTGTTGCCATGAGAAGGAGAACAGAAGCTTGTTAAGGGAGCCGATGGAGTCAATGTCCCAGAATACCTTTTGAGTGACATTTACACCGATATCAAACAACCCAACTAAACACTTGAAGGAAGTCATCGCTGATACGCCTTCCATGTAACGTCCAGATGATATCATAAGTAGTGAAAATGCGAAAGAAAACTTTGGGACGTCTGAGTCTATTTTGCGTAGTAGTTCTACACCTTGTTCCATTGCACCATCCTACGCGACTAGCCTAAGGCTCTCAAGATAACACGCTTTGAGGTTCCCAGCCGTAAAGCATCGGACAATGAAAGGCCATAACTTATAAATTTTCGTTGACAATGCTGGGATGGAGGAGGGAAAGATAGGCTATTGCAGGGTCAGCCTCCGTCAATCGATGATGCATTAAATCAGATTTATGCTAACTTCTTTTTTCAATTTTCGAACAGAATTAATAATCAAAACATTACTATCACTAAATCAAAACTTATATGAGACATACGATAGCACTGAAGTTCTACCAAAAAAAAAGTCGAAGAAGAAGATAGACACCATCAAACCAGATTTTTATTAATTATTTAAAAAAAAAAAAAGATAATTACGACATTATCTTTCTTAATCACTTCATATCCCTTGATGTTGATCATAATATTTTCTCTCTTGTTTTGCTTTCCGCTCCATGAAAATATACATCTTCCATATGTGAAAATGCATTAAAAAGGGATTAGTCATCTTTAATTTACTTTCTTTAAAAGCTTAATTAATAAGATCCTCATTATAAAAAACACATTTTGCTCTTACTCGAGCGAAAAATATGAAGATGAAGATGATTACTGTTCAGTGATGAGACCCATTTTATAAAGGAACTTTTTCTATTATTATTAATGATTTTATAGTCCTTTAATTTCTATCTTCATTTTATTCTAGTCTAAAAATTTTACTGTCTAAATGAAAAATATTTATTTTTTCTTTTAAAAGGTATTATCCGTTTCGTTATATAAATAAATTTCATATACTTTTATGGCGTTGTAATACAAGAAACCTTCCAAAAATTCATTCCTCCACTTGACGACAAGTTTTCAAGGACATATAAAAAGGAAATTTAGAAGGAATACCATATTGTTCAAAAAAAACTTTCAATCGATCATAAATTAAAAAAAAATTCAAAATACCACAAAACATTGTTGCACGTGTGGAAAAAGAATTTTCTACCCCCTAGCTATGATTTATCCACCACCATCTAGTGTTTTGTCCACCATCATCCACCACCCATCTCTGTCTCTGTCCACCGTCCATCACCATCTCTGTTTCACCCCCCACAACCACCGTCTTCGTCTCTGTCCACCATCCTCTCCATCCATTACAATCGCCTTCGTAGTCGTCTATGTCCATCGTTTACCACATTCTCTATCTCTGTCCACCTCCACCGCCTATGTCTTCATCCACAACCATCCGTCTCTGTCAACCACCATCATCTTTCGTCTCCGTCTTTGTCCACCATCATTTTCGTCCACAATCAACGTCTCTTGCTCTGTCCACCATCCAACCACAGTTTATGTCCACCATCCAACCAAAGTTTATGTCCACCATCAACTAGCGTCTTCGTTGTTTCTGTCTCAATCTTTGTCTACCATCTTTGTTTTCGTCTACTAATATCCAACACCTTTTTCTCTATAACAATGAGAGAGAGAGAGAAAAAGAGAGAGAGAGAGATTTTTGTTATTATCATTTGTGTTGTGAAAGCCAAATGAATTAATGTCTCATAAGCTCCTGTTGACTAAGTCATCGTCTAGAAAATTCCAGTTGTACCATGTACATTTTTCATTTTAGTTGTACCCAAATAACTAGTTGTATTATGTCTTTATAGCTGTACAAAGTAATACCTAATTGTACCGTTTCTTTACAGTTGTACCAAGTAATACCTAGTTGTACCAAATAATACTATGCAAGTTATACCATGATACCACTAGTTGTACCAAATAAGAGTATTGAAAAAGGAGTATTCGAGACATTAGAGGAGTACGCTAGAAAAGCGTAAATACAGAATGAAGTATCTCAGATATTTGTCCAAGTCAAATGGAAAACTGTAGAAGAAACTTTGCGTGTATGAATAATTCACGTGGACTCCATTGTCACTATGCATATATAGTAAATCTTATTTTTTACCGTCTATATAAATGAATATTTCGACGTTTATTTGCATCAGTTTTCTGATAACTTCAATCTCAATAAAATCTCTTGTCTTGTTTTCTCTTTCGAGTGTCTACGTTTCGAGGGTATAAATTTCTTCACCGCAAATAACTAATTTACTTTTATGACAATTTGAAATTTGTGGTATCCTTTTGTAAATTTTCCATTTCTTAATGTCTCAAAAACCGGTTATTTGACGTGGAAGCTGGTCGATATACGTACCGGCCGGTTAAGTTTTTTTTTTGATCGCGTTGAAGAGTGAAGACAGATCAACTGCTGTTCCGCGAAACCAAACCAAACCAAACGAAACCTAACAGCAAGCGTTTCTCTAATTTCTTCTTCTTCGTCCATTTCGTGTTCTTCAGCTCCATACCTTAAGAAACCTCTAAAACCCTCATCTTTCGATTCATCGATCAACAATAGCTTTCCGATCTTGCCGATCCCAATTCACATGGCTTCAAACGGCGCTTCTCCGGTCTCTTTTTCTCTCTCTGGATCTGTACTCCAATTTGGTCTTATGCTTTTGGATGGTTTTCTATTTTACACTCTAAATTGACCCATTTTTCTTGTGGGCAATTTTTCAAATGAGCAGAGACTTGTTGATGCTACGGAGAACAGCTTGGATAAGATCAAACGGCAACTTGCATCTGGCTCAGGTCGGAACTTGCTACAGGGACCGCTTTACAAGCGGTCTGAAACTGTAAGCTCGATTTATCTCTCAATCTCTTTGACTGTGTCTCTTCAATTTTGAGTGAAATGATCAAAAAGCCGCTTGCTTTGGTGAGTGGGTTTCATGTTAGGGAAATTTAGCGCTATGATTTCTCACTATTAGACATGAAGCATCTGGAAATTAAGAACACTTGTGGTTTCTTTTAAGGACTTGTTTGATTGGTCGAAATAAAGGACTTGTTGTATAGCTGAAGCATTAATTGGTGTTGAGAAGTAAGTCTTGTGACAATAAAAAACTCACAATGTACCATTTTTGTCTCTGTATGTATGAATAGCTGAGAAAATGGAACGAACGATGGGTTATACTTGATCCAACAACAGGGAAAATGGAGTACAAGTGAGTCTAATATCAGTTGCTTATGTCAATTCATTTTCGTGTTGAGATCACTTCATCATGGGTAAATTTTAGTTCTCATGTACTTCTATAATTCAGGACAAGACGAAACGAACCAACTATCAAGGGAACAATTCAGTTTGATGAAAGTAGCACAATTTCCATATCTCCTGTTAACTTCCAGTATGGATGCTACATTTTCTTTTCTTGTTCTGGGTAATCAGCGTTATTGAGTGTATATATTCCTGTTATTGAATCTGTTTTTCTTTTGTGTTTCAGGGGGCTTCCAAAATATAATGGTTGTTGTATATGTATCCTTGCTCTAGTAAATGTTGGCAAGCTTTTAATTCTGTTTTCTCTGTGCTATATATCCTTGAGGCATGAAGGACATAGTTAACTGGAATCTAGAGTTGAGTTTTCTTGAACATGACGTAGATATCGGTACACCACAGAAGAAAGATTACTTTTTGTGTGCAGAGACTCCCGGTGCAGCTAAGGCTTGGGTCACAACCTTACAGTAAGTCATGAGGATATTGATCTTGTTGTTTGCTTGGCTTTCTTTTTTTTATTTGCTTACAAGTCTCTAGAGAAGCCACTAAGCTTAATTCATCTATGCTGAATAATTAATAGTTTTATTTGCCATGTTAAAAGAATCATCTCTCTCTCTCTCTGACACTTTTATTTCTGAAGATGTTATACCTTCTGAATTGCCCACAAAAGCTTATATATGTCTTTTTTCTGTCCAGTGCGACACAGCTAGTCCTAAAGGCCCATAAGGAGGCTGTTGATTCTCTAAGCGGAAGTGGTTCTGCGACACTTGGTACGGTTGCAACTGTTGTTGCCGCTGCAAATTCAACAGCATTGGAATGTTCCAAAGAAATTCAAGCAGCAATGCAGATCTCTTTGAGGAATGCATTGAAAATAACAGCAGTTAAACCGATTGATGGACCAATGGATGATTTGACGATAATGAAGGTGCTGTAGTTTTTCATCTCTCTTTCACCTCGACTTTAGGAAACATTCAGTGCAGATAGCATATTGAAATCCATTCGCTGTTGAGATCCTGCAATGTCTTGTTAAGTAATGTGAAGCGTATAGAGACATCTGACAGGAAACTCTGTGTCAAGGAGGAAGAATTGCAGAATTAGCATAAAGCATAATTGTCCATATTTATTCCATTTTCTGTCCAGGATAGCTTTATTGAGCCATTTACATCTTACAGGAAACTCTGCGTGTCAAAGATGAAGAACTACAGAATTTGGCGCGGGAACTTCGTTCTCGTGACTCAATGATAAAGGAGATAGCAGATAAGCTATCTGAAACGGCTGAAGCTGCTGTTGCTGCCGCATCTGCAGCTCATACAATGGATGAACAAAGAAAAATCGTTTGTGTGGAATTTGAGCGCTTATCTAAAGACTCAGAGAAGCAGCAAGAAGCCGCTATATCGAAGGTAATGAGGCCATGTCATATATAGATAGACATTTGCACCCTTATGTATGTAGTGTTGTTTATTGATCTTTGTATCACCTATGCAGCTGAAGGAATTAGACGAGAAGACATCTACTCTGAGTAAGGAAAAAGATCAGCTGGTCAAGGAAAGAGACTCTGCTCTCCAAGAGGCACATATGTGGCGGTCTGAGCTTGCAAAAGCTAGAGAGCGTGTCGTCATACTTGAAGGAGCTGTTGTTAGAGCCGAAGAGAAAGTGAGGGTTGCAGAAGCAAGTGCTGAAGCAAAAGCAAAGGAGACGTCTCAGAGAGAGTCAAATGCTTGGACAGAAAAGCAAGAGCTTTTAGCATATGTGAATATGTTACAAACTCAGCTCCAAAGGTTAGCATATCCGAAACCCCCCCCCCCCCCCCCGAGGTAACTCATTAGTTTTCAAGTGTCATAAATCTCTTTTATCTCTTAAATAAACAGGCAGCAGCTAGAGACAAAGCAAGTGTTTGAGGAGAAGACTGAATCTACAAACGGCGAAACGTCTGTTCCAATGACAAAGGAAGTAAACCTTGCAGAAAAGAATGTGGATAAAGCATGTCTGAGCATTTCAAGAACTGCATCTATACCAGGGGAGAGTGTAGTCCACATGAGTGAAGATCAGGTAGTAAACACTCAACCTCCGGTTGGAGAGAACGAATGGAATGATATTCAGGCAACAGATGCAAGAGTTTCGGATGTAAGAGAAATATCCGCAGAGACTGAACGAGACAGAAGTAACAGCTTGGATATCTCAGTAGTGACTCCTGAACCTATTGTTCCACGCAATGATCAGCCTTCAGAATCTTTTCACCACCAGCCTTGATGAATAGAGATCGTCGTACATTCTTATATACTCTTTGATGTTTTGTTAATGTTTGGAGAGATTCTGATTGTTCTAACTACCAAAAAAGAAAAAAGAGTTGCCTTTTGGTTTTTTCTGGTGCCTCAAGAGTTGTCTATGTGTCAGCAACTCTTGAGTTTCTGTCTGACATGAAGAACAAAGAGATGTGTTTCATTAAACCTTATATTGTGGAATGATGTTATGTTTTTGGATTCATATAAACACCAGTTTCATCAAAATGCAATGACAATAACTTTTCCTGTTTTTGTTTTTTTTGACTAAATTCTCTCTCATTTAACTACGATCAAGAGATGTTCCAACGGTTGCACAAGTTGCAACAAGGAAACCGATCCGTTGAAGAATATCCGACCGAGTTTTTATGGCTTTTGAGGCGTGTTGATCTACAGGATTCGGACCAACAAATCGCGGCGCGTTTCGTTGGCGGATTGAGGCAACAGAAGATCAAAGACACTCTTTAACTTGTTCAATCCTCTAACTCTTGATGAAGCACATCAAAAGGCCCTTATCATGGAAGCTCAACTAAAGTCATATCCTCAAGGCGGAAACGAGCAGAGGATATGACTTTATGCTGGTGTTTGACTGGCATGGGTTATAACGACCGTTTTTCTAGGTATTTCATTGCTCGTAAAAGTTCTCGAAACAGAAACAAAAACAAACAAAAAAATAGAGTAGTTGTTTCATTGAGATAATACTTTGCCTTCTATTTTAGATAGATTTTAACTTTGTTTTCCGAAGTCTACTAGTCGGTTTTCGCTTATTCATAGCTTTGTTTTCTTCTTTCTTTCATTATTCAGCAGCTTTGAAATTTATAAAAACAGAGTTTCTACTTGATTTTTCCTTTTTGAATCACATAGAGACTCACAAAATCTCCACCCAGATGGTGCTCATTATTTGAAAGCTGTGTACTTCATAAACACCAAGCACTCCTGCTTCTCATTAGAGCCACCGTCAAGCCATTGATCGTCATCGCTCGTGTGGTAGCTAAAGACATTGCTTAAACTGGTCCGGACTAGTTGTGGTATTAATCACGCGGTTTGTTCTCTGATTTTAAAGTCTTTGAAGAAAGTTTACAAAATACCAAGAGGACAGTAAATAACAAAAGAGGCAGAGTTCTGTTTTTATTAAAACCAAAAGACATCAACGACCGGAAACAACGACCGGAAACAGGACACTCACAGTACACGAAACGCTCAAACACACACAAACCCCAAACCAACATCACAACAAACAAACCATTATCTGTTTGCTTTAGACCGGCAACGCGTACTTCTCAGAAACCTCTTTCCACGCAGCACGGTTACTAATCTTATCCCACCACGCGCTCACGTGCTTCCTATCTTTGATCAAGTGAGCCTTCCCAATCGGACCCACGAGATACTCGGTGAAAGGAAGATGAGCTAAATCAGCTAGACTCACAAAGTCTCCAGCCAAGTATTCGTTCTTTGAGAGCTGTGCTTCATACACGTCAAGCACTTCTCCAAGCTTCTCTTCACTCTCCTTTATAACTTTCTCATCAGCGGGAAAACCAATGAGCGGTGCAAAGACAATGTTGAGTGTTAGAGCCAGAAGTGGTGGGTGGTAGCTTGTTGCCTCCACGTCTAGCCATTGCTCTACTTGTCCTCTCTCTTCAATAGTCTTCCCCAATAGCTCTGGTCCTTGTGACCTGTACTTCTCTGCTATGTACCTCATGATCGCACGCGACTCTGCAATCGATAAAGCCAAAATCTCTTTCAGCATTCAAACAACAACACTTATGTTTTACTCTATCTTGATGATCACAAAAAGTGAAATATGAAACTGCAGTTAAAGCTGTAATAGACTATTTCCCCCACAATCAAACAATCTCAAGTAACTACTCATCAAACAAATTCACAGATTCATTGATCATCAAACTCCAGTAATAGAAATTCTTACTAAATATTTCATTTCAATATATAATGATCTATGGATCTCAGATTCATAATTTTGATCACCCGATTTATCACTATTGTGAAGACGAAAGCAAAGGATTCGGAAAAGAAGCGTACCGAAGATTTTGTAGTCTCCGTCGACAAGAACAGGGATTTTACCAAAAGGCTGCATCGATCAGAAAATTTCAAAATCAGATCGAAAAAAAAATAAAAACGGAAGATCAGAATTGAAGAGAGAAGAAGAAGGAACCTGTATCGCAAGATACTCAGGCTGCCTTTGCTCTCCTTTCATGAGATCGACATGGACGGTCTCGAACGGTACTCCCTTCTCCACTAGCGTCACCACTGCTCTCTTCGATGAAGCGAATAAAGGCGCGTAGATCGTCAACACCATTTTTTCCTTCTTCTTTTTTTCTTCTGCTGATCACTTCCGATCTCACTCTCTCAAGACGCGGTTTTATAGAAGAGAGAGTGTGTGTGAGGCGATTAGCTGCGTTTGGGGTCGTATAGTAAGTAAACGCAGCCGTACTTATTTAAAACGCCAATCGTCGATTTTGACTTTTCAGTCTTCTAAACGTCCCATCAAATTACTGTTTTTGATTTATTTAGCCTTTAGGCTTTGAATAGTAACATCGTATTGGACGATACAGAGCAACCGATTAGGTCTGAATGGTTACGTTAAATTGTGCGGTGGGAATAAAAAAATGATGCAGTGTGGTTCAGTATAAGTGTGGTTTGTGCGAAAAATACATTATGCAGAACAAATACGGTTCATGTAAAAAAACATGACAAAATAATGTTTGATTGGTGAAAAAAATAACTTACGGTACAATATAATTGTTTGATCGGTGAAAAAAATAAAAACGGTTTGAGAAATATATTTTAGGTAATAATTTTAAAAAATCATTTTGAATAATGTTTTTACTATTTGCATAAATTAAAATTGTTAGCATACATATGGTTTCAACTTAAATGGGAGTAGACTTCAATTTACAAATAAAAATTAATTAATGATATCGATATTAGGGATAATTATATAAATGTCATTTTTGGTGTGTCAATTTTCAAAAATGCTACTATACGTTATTCATTTGTAAAAATGTTACTAACTAAAAAATTTAAATCTTAAAATCTCAAACCCTCAAAACAGTTGAAAATTTTTGGAAAATGTCACTTTTTCAATTTTTGCAAAAATGCCACTTTTTCAAAATATCATTTATGTTTGAGTTAACTTTGTTATATTATGATGGATTAAAGTTTGTTAAGGGTCAAATAATTAATTAGAATGTAGAATTTTAAGATTTAGAAGCTTAAAATTTTTAATTAGTAGCATTTTGCAAATATTTTTTAAAAATGACATTTTGAAAAGAATTTTAGTCTAGATTTTGTTATCTTTTAAATTTTAAATAAATAAATAAATTATATTACAATTTAATATTATAATATTATAAATAAATAATAATCACATTTCTACACATATTTTTTTCTAATTAAAAATAATTGGAACCGGCGTTACCCACCCTAAACCGCACCTGAATTGGTGTGTGTTAACTTTTACATGCGGATTTTAATTTTACCTCATGCATTTGAACCGCACATGATTAATTTTATTTTTTCAGTTTTTTAATCAAGAATCGTTTATACGTAATAATTATAGTTGAATGGTGAGATACAAAGCGGATCACAAAAAAGTGACAAATACCGCATATTTATATGTCTCCAATCATAACCTAAGAGATGCGGTATGGTTCAAATGCGGTATGTGATGGAAAAACACATCATGTAGGTTCAAAACGATTGGTGTGGAACAAGCAATGCGAAATAATGTTTGAATGGTGAAAATTACAAGTACGGTACAAATATTATAATTATTAAATTTTAGTTAAAAATATCCAATATTTAAAATCTATAAAATATTTTTTTAATAACATATGTGTAAATTGACAATATATAGTAGCATTTTTCTAAATTTTTTTAATAATAAAAAAAAAGATGGAACATACTCTAAACCATACCATATTGGATATTTTTCTTTCTATACAAAATTTGTTTCGCACATGATATATTTTTGGGTTAATTTGCTAAATAACAATACATAAAAAAAATATCTAAAATGATGACCAAATACCCTAGATCTAAGTATTAGGATTTAGCCACATATGATAATTTTGGTTAGATTTTAAGATAAGTTTTTTATCTTGGTTATTTGGCCCAATTTTCATTTTTTTTTTTTTGTTTCTTTAAATACAAAATTGAAAATTACAAAAAAAGTTAAACATGAATGGTGATAATAAATTATCCCGCCTCTCTAACCGCCCTCCCTGCCCCAAACATTCAAGCCCTTACTGAGAAAGAGAGTGTGTGAGTCGATTCGCTGCGTTTGCGGTGGCATAGTAAACGCAGCAGTACTTAAAACGCAAATCGTCGATTTTGACTCTGAAATTTCAAATTTCAAAACGTCCCATCAAATTAATGTTTTTTACTTATTTTAATGTAAAGGGCCACATGTTGGAATTTTATTTGATTCCTTCTTTACGGTAATAAGATGCGATAATGATTCTCATTTGGATTGGATTTTTTTTTTGTTAATAATTTGAGAAAAGTTTGTATAATTGTAAACATAGCTAGCACAAAAAAAAAAAATAGGAGAACCAAGGTAACAAAAAAAAAAAAAAAAAGCGAACCAAACTTGGCAGGTAAAATTAGGTTAGAAATTGAAAAGTAAATAAAAAACGTGATCGAATGAGCCCACTTATTATCCTGGCAGGCAACTTTACTTTATCAACAAAATTATTAGATGGCTTAATATAGTTCATACTTGATCATTTATCTGGATTAATGGACCCAATAGAATATTAAAAAATATTTCCACCATCATCGATTGAAAGCCTCAGTAAAAAGAGTTGGAAAACAGAGGTAAACAAAGAGTCACTTTATTTGGAGGCATAGTTCCAAACTATTTCAAACCTCAGACAAAAACACAGCAAAGGAACCAAAACACAAAGCAGCAAGTAGCAACATCAAGAACAAGATCTTTACGCCGGTAGGGAATACTTCTCAAGTGTCTCCTTCCACGCAGGACGGTTGCTAATATCGTCCCACCACGCACTCACATGCTTCCTATCTTTGATGAGATAAGCCTTCCCGATCGGACCAACCAAGTAATCAGTGAAAGGGAGGTGAGCCAAATCAGCCAAGCTCACGAAATCACCAGCCAAGTACTTGCTCTTCGAGAGATGTGCCTCGTACACATCAAGAACAGCCGCGAGCTTCTCTTCGCTCTCCTTGATCAGCTTCTCATCAGCTGGAAATCCCATGATCGGTGCGAACATTATGTGAAGCGTCAGGTTAAGTAGCGGTGGGTGGTAAGTGGTAGCCTCCACGTCGAGCCATTGCTCTACTTGACCTCTCTCTTCCACGGTTTTACCTAAAAGGTCAGGTCCTTGTGACCTGTACTTCTCTGCTACGTATCTCATCACCGCACGCGACTCTGTAAAAAAACCCAAACATCTCAGACATGACAAACACTTGTAACACACTACTTCACATGTCATCATGTAATTGAAACGGTTACACATGTAGTTAGACTTGTAATAAGATATGTATGGTCGTACCGAAGATTTTGTAGTCTCCGTCAACAACAGCAGGAACAGTACCAAAAGGCTGAATCGAAAAATCAAAGAAAGCATCAGAATCTTGAAAATCAAAGAAAAGATCAGAATCTTGAAAATCAAATAAAACAAAAATCAGAAACGATTGAGGAAGAAGAAAAAGGAACCTGTAAAGCGAGATAAGCAGGTTGCTTGTGTTCTCCTTTCATGAGATCGACGGGAACGGTCTCGAACGCAACTCCCTTCTCGATGAGGGTTACAAGAGCTCGCTTCGGTGAAGCAAAGTGAGGTCCGTACACCTTGAGCACCATTTTTCTCTTCTTCTTCTTCTTCTTCTTCTTCTTTCTCTTCTCTGTCTCTCTCTCTCTCTCTCTCTCTAAACTCAGACAGTCACAGTTAGCTTTGTGAGTGAAATATCATTGTGTCACGGCGCGATTTTATAGAGAAAGAAATTGCGACTCGTGGCGAAACCTGGCGCTGCGTTTCCGTCGATTTTTTTTTTTTTTAATTAAGTGAGAAATTATAGAAATTTTACATATAGTTTTTTATTTATTTCCGTTAATGATTTTTAAGTAATACTTATATAACAATATTTGAAAAGTGTCTACTTAATACGTTACTGTCATTCTTATGTGCATTAAATGGAAATTTTCATAATTCAGTAGTCTTTTTTTTTTTTTTTTTATATATCCTGACAATATAAAACACACTAAAGATATCTACATATTTCGTGTACAAATAAGTATAAATTTTTACTACACAAACAAAGAGTTGTATAAATTTACATTTATTGTTATTTTTCTTTGTATCGTATTTTTCTCAAAAACTAGATTGTATACTTTTTTTTTTTTGGGTCACGCACTAAATTGTACACTAAAACACTCAATTATTATGTATTTCCGCGGTGTAGATAAGAATTAGTTATACAGTGAATTAGTTGATTATGATTAATTTATTTTTAAGAAAAAAGAAAACCAAATGAAGAGATACATTATTTTAGAGAAGGAAACAGGGATTGTGTGTTGGTTTGACGGTAAGTAGGTGGAACCAAAAAAAAACGTGAGAGAATGAGTCCATCGGTTTATTGAACCACGAAACCACATGCCTCAATTGGTAGGTGTGTATGACTTTACATAGATGTTTTTTTTTTATTACTAAAAAATTATGGAATAAAGTTGAAATTGAGTTTCGATAGGAATTTTTTTTTAATGATTCTGTTGATTTTAGATGAATTTAGAGAAGTTTGGACCCAAAAAATTGAATTTACAGAATTTGTAATAATTTTCAAAAATTTGATAAAAGTAAGAACAAAAACATCTTACAGAAGAATCCTTATTATTAACACTCCTAAAAATAAAATTACAAAGTATATTCATTTAAATAAAGATAGAAGCAATCTAAGTTTTCTAAACTAAAACAAAGATAAATGGATATTAAATAGGTAAATTGGCTCAAATATCCATCAAACCATTTAATTAGCTCTACGACTATAACAACAAGGCTTGGTCATGATACTACGCTTATTACCGAAATTCCCCCTTTCACATACACATTCAGAATTGTCTCTTTCACGTACACGTGTCTGTCTTTTTACACTTCTTCTTCTACCTTTCTCTCTCTTTTTCTTTTTCTTTTTCTTTGTTCTTTGTATCTCATTTTTTATCCCATCTCATTTGATTTGGTTTATATCTTCATATATATATATATATTGATTTGATGTTGTTACCATACTAAAAAAATCTAGATTTCTCAACGGATATATTGTGATTTGGATTTTTTTAAACGGGTATAAATCAATCAAAAATAATATATAAATGTAGCTAGTGATACATCATTCTATTCTATATAAAACAAACATAAATAGAATAGAATGTTATTGTTGATTTAGTTACCAAATAATATTTTTTTGTAACTTGTCAAAATAATTTGAAAGTAAATCCTAAATTCTAAGTTTTGAACTCAAACATCCAAAAATTGAACACTAATCTTTTAAAATAAAATTCTAGTTAAAAATCATGTTATACTCCTAATTTCACAAATTATACTGTGTGAGTCTGTACTATTTTACATCTTTATGTAGTATATAGTATAGTATGATTTTGTTATTATATCGAACAAAATATGTTTTGAAAGAAACACTATTGACCAATTATAAAATTAGTATATTTCTAAAAAAAACCACGTTGTATTTTGTGTAGAATTACGAGGTTTAATAAATTGATAGTCGAAAAGAAAATAACTAAAACAAAATGCAAAGTGAATATTATTTATTATGTACAAAACACAATAGAATAGAATGGCCATGCCTGTTCCGATCGATATGGCCACGATGCTTATGAAATTCTGTCTCCTAAGTCGATTAAAGTAAAGAACATGAACAATATAATGACTACAAAAAACGATAACAAATACGACAGTGAGTATGAATGCAAACGATATAAATACCCAGCCACGATTGATAAATGCAAACATGAACACAAACGATATTTATACACGTATAAATTAATAATGGTAAATCACTCAAAACTCAATCAATCTAGCTATAAACAGTTTTAAAAAATGGAACGTAAGGTATAATTAAAATAAAAAGTGAAAGTGAAAGAACAAAATCAAATTGTATGAACACGCATACATAAATAAGGAAAACAAATATATTGTATAAACACACACACATAAATTAGAAAAAAGTTTGAGAATGGATCAGAATAATTAATAGTGTAAAAACTTAGAGGCAATATATAGAAGATGAGAAGTTAACAGAAAATTTAGTAGATAACAACAAACACAAAATAAAATATTATGTAATACTTGAAGATAAACTCTATAAAAGTATATAATTATCTTCTTGTTAAAGAATTTAATAATCTTGTAAACTCGTAAGAAGTTTTTAAAAATCTGAAATTCTTTAATTATTAAAATCATTAAAACTCTTTCTAAATGCACAACCAATAACACCCCCTTAATTTCTGTAAATTCATAGCTATATTATTCGTTGTTGGTGCCAGTATGATTATTAAGCTAATTCACCCTGTTATATATTCATAATCACATGTAAACTTCTTAAATTAAATTATTGATAGATATATATATATATATATATATTATTAGGTGCAATTACAAAAATGCCACTTTTTGTGTGCACATTTGCAAGAATGCCACTTAGGAGTGTCCATTTACAAAAATGTCACTAATTATAGATTTATAAAGTCTATATATTAAAATTCTAAACCCTAAAAAGTGTTTTGACATCTAAAATCCCCTAAACATTCAAAACTAAACCCTAATAGAATATAATTAACCTAAATATAAACAATATAAAGAAAAAATAATTTTGAAAAAGTGTCATTTTTGTAAAAATTTCAAAAATTTGGCATTTTTGTAAAGTAGCACTTGAAAAATGGTATTTTTTGAAATTTCTCTATATTATATTATTTCCATTACTAAATTTCGATTTGTAGTTTTCATCGATTTTGGTTTAGTTTTGATCAGTACGGGGTCATGTTGGATAATAAATTCCAGCGGAAACATTAGGAATCCCACCATACCACATGGTGTCGGATAATTCGTTCTAACTCAAATGAGTTTTTTTCTCTCCAACAATACCATACTAAAATTTATTTTATAATTGAATTTATCAAATATTAGTGATTTAACTTGGGAGTATTTACAGGTTCGGTAACACATCGAATAACATAAACGACTATCGAGGATCCAAACACCATTGCCGACCTACTTAAGCTACGAGTCGATAAAGTTTCTAGTGACGTATCAAGATGTTGTGGGGATGTAGCTCAGACGGGGATCGATGCCCCGCATCTCCATTTCATTATTTAATTTTATTTACATTTTAAGAAAGAAACAAAAAACAGAGCCACTAAGACCGCCAGTCTCAGTTACTTAGTGTATTTATTCACCAACTTGAGCGAAGACATATTTGACAATTTTGGTTTTGCAATTGTATACGATTCCACACACCAACCTTTTTCTTTTATTATAATAATTCTTGACTATGATTACATTGAGTTTTAGTCAATTACGCTATTTGGTATCATTAGAAAGCAAAACACTTTCCTAAAGTTTGTCTCTTTGTTCTGTTCTGTTCAGTTTCTTGATACACAAAGTGAAACAAGTAAGACGAAGAAGATGGAGGCGACGACTTTCGATCGTGCCAGTGAGATAAAAGCTTTCGACGATACGAATATCGGTGTGAAGGGTCTGGTCGACGCCGGAATCACAAAAATCCCACGTATTTTCCATCATCCGCATCTCAGTATAACCCTAAACCCAACAAATCCACTTCTTTCCTTCCCCCCAACGAAAGTGATGATTCCTACTATCGATCTCGGAGGAGGCTTGTTCGATTCCATGGTTGCTCGAGAGAGCGTAATCACAAAGATCAGAGAAGCGGTTGAGAAATTCGGATTCTTCCAGGCGATTAACCATGGGATTCCACTTGATCTTTTGGAGAAGATGAAAGATGGGGTTCGTGAGTTTCATGAGCAAGATTCAGAAGTGAGGAAAAATTTTTATAGTCGCGATAACACGAAAAAGGTTAAGTATAACAGCAATTTTGATCTATATAGCTCTCCATCTGCGAACTGGAGAGATACCTTAAGTTGTTTTATGTTCCCTGATCTTCCAAAAGCAGAGGACTTACCAGAGATTTGTGGGTACGAATATTTTCTAATCTATATAAGAAAGAAAGAAGCCTAACTTAGTGTCTTGGGTCAATCTAAAGATCCATCTTTGCTTTCATATTATTGATGGGTTAAATTTGTTATAGGGAAATCATGTTGGAGTATTCGAAGCGAGTGATGAAGTTAGGGGAGTTAATCTTTGAGCTTTTATCACAAGCTTTAGGGCTAAATCCTAATCACTTAAAAGAAATGGATTGCACAAAAGGTTTGTTCATGCTCTCTCATTACTACCCGCCTTGTCCTGAGCCTGATCGAACTTTCGGCACAAGTCAGCATTCAGACAGATCTTTTCTCACTATTCTTCTTCAAGATCACGTTGGTGGGCTTCAAGTTCTTCAAAATGGTTACTGGGTCGACGTTTCTCCTCTTTCTGGAGCTCTTCTCATTAACCTTGGAGATCTCTTACAGGCAAGGCGATATTGTGAACTTAATCATTTAAACCATATTCGAAACAGGATAACATACTCATTTGTGTGATATCGTTTTGTTTTATAGCTTATAACAAATGACAAGTTTGTCAGTGTGGAGCATAGAGTTTTGGCTAATAGAGGTGAAGAGCCGCGGATATCGGTCGCTTCTTTCTTTGTGCATCCTTTACCGAGTTTGCGGGTTTATCGACCGATTAAAGAGCTTTTATCTGAACAAAACCCTCCCAAGTATAGAGACACTACTGTCACTGAGTACACAAGCCAGTACATGGCTAGAGGACTTAATGGGAACTCTGTGTTGCTTCATTTCAAGATCTGATTGAAAGCTTTGGACTTAACCAACATATCTCAAGTCTTCAAGTGTTCGTACTTGACTGTTCCGTATGTTATGAAAGAAAGGTTATTGTACACTCAATTAGTAAAACAACATGTTGCCCACTTGGCTATAATCGAAACTATTCTTGTGTCTCCGCAATATATATAGAACCAACACAGAGTTCCACATCTTAAACCTGTTTTAATTTAAAAGATGTTCAAGACTTTATACACAAATTCCATTTTTTTCTAACTAAATATTATTTATTATTTACCACATTCAATAATAAAACAAACTGCCAAATACACATGGTTACAATTCTTTTTTTGTTTTATACAGGAAGTTTGCATCGCAAATGTAAAGTTTTTACTACTAGTTGATTAATCGTTTTTTAGAATATATTTTTTACGTTAAAAGTTAGAACATAGAATTACCGGATACTCTTAGTAAAACTCTTTGTGTATTACTCGGCTATCTTTTTTGAAAATATTTGTGTATAAAAATAAGGGAAATTGCACCCTACATTCAAAAATAACTACATAGGCTATGAGTGTTTAGAGTGTTTATTGGAAACACATAGTGGTACCAAAAATATGTCACCAATCAATGTTACTTTTTGCTTGTCTGTTTCTTAAAAAAAAAAAAAAAACAGAAAACACAACACACTTACCGAAACATGTATTATTGAAGCAAAAATGATAAACACACTTGATAATTGAAAAGCAATGGTTGAGGTGTGTTTTAGACACTGTAGCTAGTTGACCAACTTTTTTTTTTTAAATCGAAAATATACAAAATAATTACTCTATAAATAAACTTTCATTTTCCTTCTTCTTTCTAAACTCTAAAAAAAAACTTAAAACACTCTAAAAAAAAATAAAAGAAGCTCTTCGTTTGTAGTACTAACCCTCTAAAGTAAGCAATTTTTTTTTTGATAAATAATACAACATTTAAAACTATGATAATACATGATAAATATGATATAATGCATATATATGTCTAATTACCATTATAATACAACATTTAAAACTATTCGATGAGAAATTTTATCAAAATCTAAATAAAACCCACATGAACATTTTATAACATTTACATGACATTTTTTTGTGATACTCTAACATTATTATTATAAACTAGAACATGTTATTAATTTTGATGTAAATTAATTAATGTATAATATTTATTTGAGTTTAAAATTTAAGTTTAAAATTTAAAAATAAATGTAAAAAAGATGTTAAAGCAATACGATAATAGTGTACAACTATATTATTAAATTGTAAATACAAAATTGTAAACACTATTTTATTAACTACTTATGGTCGATTTGATAAAATTAATGAAAATATTCATTAGAAAGTTTTCATGATTTATTCATAGTTTAGATTTTATTCATAAAATTAATAACTACTTATGGTAGTTATGATCGATTAGATTTTAATAACTATATTTTATTAACTATTTATAGTCGATTATATTCTATTCATAAAATTAATGAAAATATTCATTAGAAAGTTTTCATAAAATATTAACTACTGGTCGACTATACAAAGTTTTCATGTATATATTCGTTTTTAACATCTAATGAGTGAGGAGAACCGTAATAATGAAAACCCACTGTTTTGCATAATATGGTTTTTTGAATATCTTTATGATTTTATTATTTATGATAATGTATTGTTAAATGCAGATATGTCTTCTAGGGGTCGTTCAAACGCAAATTCTTCCAGTCAAAGAGACCTAAATGCTCCATCTGAAACAACAACAAGAGTAAAAATTTAATTATATTTTTTTAGCAATGTCATTTTACCAAATAAGTTATAGTATTTGGAAATAGAGTAGACTAACTTTACAAATTTTAAAAATTTGTAGAGCATATCGAGGCATAAATGGACTTATGAACAAGAAATTTTTTTGATTGAGTTGTTTGATCATGCAATTTCCATGACCAATTACACTCTTAAGGATCCAGCACCTCTTGGTCGAGAGTACATGGTTGAAAAATTTAACTTAGCATTTAACATGAATATAAAATATGGTTTCTTCAAAAATAAACTTGATGAATACAAAAAAGCGTATAAAAAGTGGAAGGAACTTATGAATTCCACTGGGATCTCTGTTAATCCTGAGACATCCGAGATTGATGCACCTCCCGAGTGGTGAAAACCTCGTGAGTTGGTAATAACTTTTAATCATTTTTTGGAAATTTATTAATACTAACACAAACACATAAACACACACAAATAATAATTTTTTTTTGTATTATAGGGATGCAAAATAACTAGTAAGTTCAACCGAAAACCGCCTGAGTTTTGGGATGTGATGCAACGCTGTCTTGTATTACACGATGTTTCTACGCAACCACAACATTCCTCACGACAAAGAAGAGAAGAGATAATGAATGAGAGACGGAATGATGATGTCAGCCATGGTTACTCAGACATCGATGGTGGTGACGTGCCTCAAAGTCAAGTTCATGATGAGGCCCAAGAAGATGAAGAAGTGTATCGTGTTAACCTTGATGATGATGCACACCCTTCGAATGAGTTCACTCGAGATACATTTCGAGTCCCAGTTGGAAGAGGTGAGCAAAGGAGCAGACAAAATTCACAGTCAAGTGTCAGGCGTGGGAGTGGTTCGCATAGATCTGGTGGTAGCTCAGGAGGTCGTAGAAGACAATCTTTTGAGACAACCTTACAAGAAACCATTATTGGCTATAGAGAGTTCCAACGACAAAGTTTGCAACAACTTTGCCCAGGTAGTTTTGAGCAAGAAGATTACGATCAATTCAAAAAGGTAGAAGTGATATTCCTTGAGTTGGAGCTTCCAAAGAACACCAGATTTTATTGGGCATGCATCGATTCACTTAAAGAGCTAAAATTTTGGCGTAAGTATTTCATAGATATAAGTGGAGCTAACGACGAGGATAAGATACAACTGCTGGAAGCTATGACTAGTATTTCACGGAACGATCAAGATTTGCCAAAAAGGCTTAGCTCGAGCCATTTGTATGGGAGTCAACATTTTTGAAGTCCTGGTTTTCAACAGTGGGGTTCTCCTCCAGCAGCTCCACACTGGGGCACACCTCCTACTGCTCCACACTGGGGCACACCCCCGACTGCTGGACAATGGGGCACACCACCGACTGCTGGACAATGGGGCACACCCCCGACTGCTGGACAATGGGGCACACCATCGACTGCTGGACACTGGAGCACACCACCGACTGCTGGACAATGGGGCACACCACCGACTGCTGGACACTAGGGCACACCACCGACTGCTGGACAATGGGGCACACCACCGACTGGTGGACACTAGGGCACACCACCGACTGCTGGACGCTGGGGCACACCACCGACTGCTGGACAATGGGGCACACCACCGACTGCTGGAAAATGGGGCACATCACCAAATGCTGGACAATGGGGCACATCACCAAATGCGTCACAATGGGGGCTTCCACCAAACGTTCAACAAGGCGGATCATCGGGAACGACTACAACAAATGTTCAATATGGATTTTCCGTGGGAGGTCATGAAGGAAGTATGAGTAATACTGGACAAGAAGTTTCACATGCTGCAGGAGTAGGGGCTTCACAAAACGTTCAACCTGCATCATCACCCGGTCTCGGTTTCACAAATTATTTTGAAACATCTCATGTTTCACAAACTCGTAGACCAGGAGGTCTATTCAATATTTGGGGAACCTCAGAAGGAATAAATGCAAGTACAAATGAAGATCATAGAAGTGATTCAGGAGACGAGAATTAGTTTCCTATGGTTTATCACTCTCGTTTATGTTTTGAAATATTATCTGATTTTCATGAGTCTATTTATGCATATTGTGTAATTGTTTTTATGAATAATTATACTTTTAAGGATTATTATATTTTTGTAATTGTTTTATGTTAGTTGATATTTGGCTAATGATGTTTTTTGTCATCTGCTTATAAAATTTCAGGCTTTTCGTATATGCCAGTTACAATCACGAGACATCCACAGTCTAAGCTACGAAGAGAGAATTGAATTGTGGAATTTAGAAAATGAGCAATTTGAGGAGTTAATAATTCAACCAGTTTTGAGTTATTATGATCAACATTTCCAGAGAGCACCGTGCCGAACTGATAGAGGTTTGGGATGGAGGAATATTTGGCGTCGATTATAACAAGATGCTGCTGCTTGTCTTCAGTTACTACGAATGTCACTTCCATGTTTTACAACATTGTGTAACATTCTACAAACGAACTACGGGCTACAACCAACATTAAATATAAGTATTGAAGAAAGTGTGGCTATGTTTCTACGGATATGTGGACACAATGAAGTTCAAAGAAATGTTGGTTTAAGGTTTGGACGCAATCAGGAGATTGTGAAGAGAAAGTTTAGTGAAGTTCTAACGGTGATTGAACTACTTGCATGTGATTATATTAGAACTCCGACTAGTCAAGAACTACAACGAATTCCTGAAAGGCTTCAAGTAGACCGATCATATTATCCATTTTTTTAGTGGATGCGTTGGAGCTATGGAGGGGACTCATGTTTGCGTCAAAGTGAAACCTGAATTACAAGGAATATATTGGAATCGACATGATAATGCATCTTTGAACATCATGGCAATATGTGATTTAAATATGTTATTCACATATATTTGGAATGGAGCTCCGGGATCATGTCACGACACAGCCGTTTTGGCCATGGCACAACGAAGTGATTATGAGTTCCCTATGCCTCCTTTCGATAAGTATTACGTCGTTGATTCTGGCTATCCAAACAAGCAAGGGTTTTTGGCTCCCTATAAATCAACACATGATAGAGTTGTGAGATATCATATGTCACAGTTCAACTTTGGTCTTCCTCCGAGGAATAAAGAAGAATTGTTTAATCAACGTCATGCTTCTTTACGTTCTGTCATTGAGAGGACTTTTGGAGTTTGGAAGAAGAAATGGAGGATTCTTTCTGGATTTCCAAGATACAACATTCACGTACAAAAGAGAGTGATAATGGCTACAATGGAATTACATAATTTTATTAAAATTTCAAATTTCTCAGATGCAGACTTTGCAGAAGTAATGACAGAGACAAGAATAAACAACATAAATCGGGAGCCTGATTTAGATGACATGGAAGCAGCTAATGAAGAAGATGGAGCAGATAGAGAATATATGACACGACTAAGGGACAATATAGCAAATATGTTATGGACAAATCAATATAGTCGATAATAATTTTTTTGTAATGTATTATATTTGATTAATTAAATAGTTTGTTATATTTAAAAAATAAAACTTTAACTTTAAAAATAATTTTATTATATAATATTATAATATATTATATTATTTTACTTGTTTTTTTGGATGTATTTTTAATTTGAGTTGAGCAATAAATATATTATTGTAAAATGCCAAATAAATTTTAATTTATAATTATATTAATGTCATTAATCCATTTTTATTTATAAAATATTTATCTAAAATATATATCCCGCACCGCTTTTTATATTTTCACCATTCACACATACAGACCGCACCACATGTTGTTTTTTTCACCATTCATATGTTGTCCTGCACCGCTCAAACCGCAGTAACCGCACTAGTTCTGCATGGTGCATTTCTTCTAACCGCACCGCACTAAAACTGCACCGCACCCCCTAAACCGCTTGTCCCGCACCGCTCTAACCGCTGTCACCATTCGAAGCCATAATTGGAAATCTAACCATACAATATTTGGAACACTGTTATATTTTGGTTAAACCGAGAGTATCCTCGTTTCCTTTTAATTCGAAATTTAAACTGATTTGACATGTATTCCTTGAAGCTACATGTAGGTTCGAGGTCCTATCTATTCTTTTAAATATGAAGTAAAAAATCCTACGTGGCGGCCTTAGAGCGATTTTGAAGTGGTTGATTACAAGGATACCCTCTTTAAAAACTCCCTAATTACCTCTCTTGCCATCGTTTTTTTTTTTGACTAATATACCTTTATGTATCCAACGAAAATTTTAGGGCTAAAACAATTTTTTTATGTGGCCCATGAGCCAAAGTCGATTACAAAAACCCTAGCAACTGGTTCTAAATTTTCTTATATATATAAAATATTTGATGTTTATGAGCAGCTGCAATATGTATTATATTTTTGATTATTAGTTTATTGAGAGATTATGATCAAAAGAATATTCTTGCAGTTTTTATATTTTTCTAATCGATGTATGAGCAACATGTATTTTGTTTTCCTATATTTTGTTTATAGAGTCACTGATCTACTATTCTTTTTCTTCTTGCTATTGTAATGACTATTCTTTCTTTGTTTTTATATATTTTCAGAATTTGGCTCTTTCTACGTAAAGGGTACCCGACATATATTTCATCACAGAGTTAGACTGAATCTAGTTGCAGTTTCAAGCGTCTTTTTAATGGCAACATTGTCTCTTTCAGCTCGCTTCAATTTTTGTTTCTCCTTATAGTAACTTGACGATGATGTTTTGCTTTGTTTCTTGAATCACTTAGCATCCATGGTGAAACCCGGCAGTGAATGAGCCAAAGATTTTGAGATTTCTTCGAGTTTGACAAAACCAAATAGTATGCATTTGAAAACTTATTGTAAAGGTAATAATACTACATGTTCTTTTGAGTGTTTGCATCATTAGTAATCAATAATGTACATAAAGGGTTCGGTTAATACTATATGGCATAATTATATATATGGACAGTGATGTGTAACAATGCTTGAGTTATTGAAGGTTTTCCTTCTTGCAAGATTCGAGTAGCAGCCAGCGGCGACGAGTGTCTCATTAGTAGCAAAAAATCCTGCAAGCATGAGGTCAGTTGCATAAAAAGAGAACGGTGAGTCAATTGAGTTATTTATCGGCAATTAGAAAACTATAATTATGGATATTCACCTTGATTATTTACTCTTTGCATGTCCAGATACGTAAGTTTTCATCAAGATTCCCGGAAATCCCACAATCTTTGCAAGTCACCTCTACGTTTGAGATCGAATGTTCTCTTCTATGAGCCACCTGGTTGTGAGAAGACTCACATAGCATATTCCCTACAATTTGTGTCAGTGAAGGGGCCATGAGCTATAACCAAATATCGGTTCTTCTCCATATTATGTAAGAATACAACCTTTCTTTGATTATCATGCTTTTCAAATCTTCAGAAGTGCTTCCTTGCCTTTCTCTATACTATTGAGTTTATTTTGACTTTCACGGGTTTCTTACGGTTTCTTTTAGTTCATTAAAAATAGAATGGTTTAGAAACTTCAGTGGAAAAATGGATCTACAAAAGAATGTCCCATATCACATAACAACAAACACACTTCTTCTCTCAGGTCCGTGATATATTATCACAAGCCAAGCCGCTCCGCAACACTATGCCTAATTCTTTTTGATGAATTCAAGTAAGTTACTCCCAGAACAGGACATGACAACGTAATGTGCATCTTTAAATTCTTTTAATCAAGTAAGTTTCTTCATAGTCCAATTGACAATGATTAGTAAAAATTAATGTTTCTTTTTTCTTTGTTCATGTGAATTTCTTGGCTTGACTCAAAAGATCAATTGCCGATTATTTTTATTTTTTTTTAATGAAACTTAAATCCATTTCCATAATATTTTACTCAAACACATGAACATGATCGAATTGTTTGGCAAGTCGTCTAAGTTCTTAACTTTTGTAGATTAGGGTTCTTAATTGAGTTAGATCGTCATAAAACGATTGCCAAAGAAAATAAAAAGTTGATGAGAAGCTTTGTCTCTCATGGATGCTACTTTGTACCAGTTTTAATTATTTTATCGTGTTTTTTGTTTTGGTTGTAGGCCTTTGTTTGTTCTACTTTACTAACATGCATCTCATGGTTCGTTTGTATATTTTTTTAATGCATTTTTGCATATTATCTTTTTAATATTTTGCAGATCTAATATTTAGGGGGTTTTTTTTAATGGTCTTCTTCTATCACATGATGTCCAGATTTATTACGTCTATGATCGAATGGCTCGATTGATGTGTTTTTCGATGGTGCATTTTTAAAAAATCTGCTTTTGGTATTTCAAATTTTAATCATGATCAGTTTAGCAAAAAAAAAAAAAATTCAATCATGATTTTATTATGTTGCATTTTTGTTTATTTATTTTTAGAATATAATTATTTGGTTATTTTATATGTGTTTTATATTTTCATTTTAAATAATTGAAGTACAAGTCTATATTTTTATGGTGAAAACTATTTGCTTTTAGGTATGGAGTTATTTCCGTGAAATCTAAATTTATGTTCAGTTGCATATTCCGACGATTGTATCAAGTAAACCACTTAATAGTTTATTAATTTAATTTGAAACGAGCTTTCCGATATGTTTTCGGATATTATAGTTTGATATATTCTTAGTTAGTAATCTTAGTTGTTTATCATTTATGATTTAGTTAGCACCAGAGTCATATTGTAAGTTGATGAATTGTTCAAGCTAATTTAGGAAGTAAAGAAGTTGAATGTAACTCTTTTGGTGTTTTCTAATTTGGAAATTTTCTAAATTTTATTAATTTGATTCTTGCATATGTTGTTTATGGCTCAGTGGTAATTCCGGTTCAATCGACTATAACTTTTATGAATCCGTCATGAAATCCAGTGTTCAAATCCATTCCAAATAACTATTTTAATCAAAAACAATTTACAAATTCCTCTTTCTATTTTGGTTAATAGTTTTGGTCATGTTGTGGAGTTTAGTGATTTCATTAAAAAGTTTCTTAGTCATGAAAGTTGTTAGTTACGTAGGATATTCTTGGCTATAACTGATAGTTTTCAACTTGGCTATATGTGAATCTCCGTGTTATCTATTTTGAGGAACCGTACATGACTTTTGTTTTGGTTACTGAATTAATTGTATGATTCGATCACTTTAAACAAAAATTATGACTGGCTTTTACCTATATTTTCATTTTAAAATTTTTTTATTTTTTTTTTCTACTTACGTTTACTCTCAGAAACGAGACTATATGATAGCTCCTAAAAAATATCACAAGTTGTTTTTTTATATCAAGTTGCGATTTGTTTGTGTTGTCTATAAATTTATTTTATATACAAAAATCATCGTTATGATGTAGAAACATAGAACATAGTAAAAATTATGATTTTGTATCTTTTTTAGATTGATAAAGAGAGATTATGAGGAAAAATGATTTGTACAATTTTTAGAAAACATGTTCTAAAGAAAAAAAAGAGAATATGTAGATTATAATAGAAATTCAGGTATAGAATCCACATTTATAGTAGATCATAGTAATAATCATCGTATACAAATATAAATATAAAAATTCGAGAAATGATGAATAAAAAAGAATAAGTACATGAAGAAAAATGAAGGTTGGAAAAAGTCGAGAAGATGTTAGCAAAGATAAAGATGATGGAGAAAAATTGGTTTGATGGAAACCAAAGAATCAAAGAGAAGTAAAATATTAAACATAAACTTTAAAGAGAATTTGTAACAAAACTTGGGTTGTCAGTATTTGTGAATATGGTTGCAGAAAGAATCGAAAAATAGATTAATAAGAAAACATATAGAAAATCACAAAAGAAATTAGATTCATGATGGGAAGTATTTTGTGTCACAGACTCACAATAATATAACAATATCACCTTAAGGCAAACAAACTAAGTAGATGTGTTAAATTAGGATACGTTTGATTTGATATGATTAAATCTAACCAAAATAATAAATTTGAAAACCAAATCATATTTTTGCATGGTTTAAATAGATTTATTAAATGTATTAAATAAAGAAAACATATCAAAATTTGAACTTAACCAAGAGAAAAAAAGAAATAAATCTCAAAACCTAAATTAAGTGGAAAATTAAGGATGTATTTGATTAAACTTCTAATCAAATAAAAAGCGTACTCATAGTTAATAAAATCCAAAGATCTAACGAAAACTAAGAGAGTGGCTGATATTCGGTGTAGGCATACAACCATGAGTCAAAAAAATTGCAATACTTTAAAAAGTTTTGGCTATCCAAAATTAATATTAACTCCAATTAAGAGATTTGTGTTAAACTTAGTTTTTTGAATGAAATGTAAATTAGTCGTTTACGATCTAATTTAAAAGACGACGAAATTTCTCTCCGAAACTTTACGACTATTCTCATATGATACTCCAAATTTTTATGCTAGATATCTACGATCCCGTAATTTGATCCGAACAATTAGCGCTAAAGAAAGGAAAGAACATGCGTTCTACTGAATAAAAAAAAAATATTAATTTAAAAAGAAAACTTATTGTTTAAATTAGAACTCTGAGCTAGAGAAAAGAACAAAAGCAAAAACTAATCTTAGGCTTCCATGTTAGGTTTAATATCCTTTAATTTTCAAGAAATTTGATGGTATAATGTTAATGAATAATTTTAAATGTTTGAATTAAAAAATATTATTGAAAATACTAAGAGAGAGAAAGGTTGTACGCGAATCAGGGCTAAATTTGCAATAAACGTTGGGACTTCAAAGGAGGATAACAATGATAGTAGAAAAAAATTCAACATTATCATAAATATTTTCAAAATGAACAAAAAATTACATTTTATACAAAATAAAGATTATTTATAAATTAGAATATTGATTTCTAAAATTAGATCTAAAATATTAACATGTTATAAGTCGTAGCATGTTCCTAGAATTTTTAATATGTTGTAACAACCTCTTACAATGACATATGATTAATTATATGAGAAAAGTGCATTATGCATGTGTCTACTTTAGTTGCATGATTTAGTTTCAAGTTATAATTTGAAAAATTGCTTATTTAAAAAAAAAGTTCACAATCTCAAATATATTATGGGAAATTATGTTGAATAACCATAAAAAAAACTATAACTAAAATACTAAGAAAATAACCTAGATCTAATGGTTGATGGTTTGCCACATATAATTATTTTGGCTATTTTTAATTATAAATTTTTTTTAGTTAGTTAGCAAATTGACCTATATATTATTGATTGCTTTCGCAATGACAAAAATTAACACTCAGTTGATTTTTTTCCATATATAACTACATTATGGATAACAATATCATTCAAGTTAATCATAAAAATTAGTACTCAAAGTACAATAACATATTTATTGACACTCGAATTTGAATAAATTTAGTAGTCAACCAAAATATTTTTGAGATGTTTCTCTATCTTGAAGTTGTTACCATCGACTTTGTATGCATAATTTTTGTATATTAGATTAATGTTATTTAGATCAATTGTATGCATTTGCCTTCGAATGTTTATGTTCGATTAGATTATGTAGATTTTACTCCGTAACAATGTTGGATAATGTATTATTGAAAGATAATATGTAAAATAATTATATTTTAGTGATCAACAGTTTTGGAAAATAAGTTTTAATAATCTTAGTCTACTAATTTTTAAATATATTTTTATCATAATTTTAGTGTTATATCTTTTTTTTTTTTTTTGTCACGAACACACTTCATTCCGGCCAATTAGCCAAATACATCAGTATCTGGGAACCAGTAAAGGACTGAAGTGCCAAAGTAAGAAAACAGTAAATTCCTCTGTCGGGCATGCCGGACCAGCAAGTCTGACCTAACATTTTTCTCCCCTGGACAATACGTTATGGTACAGTCTGGAAAAGACGCCCGTAGTTCCTTGAACTTTTCCAACTCTGCGTGAATTATATCTTTATATTATATTTTCTAATATATTTGCACTTTGCGTTGAATGTAGAAGTCTAATGTACAAATATTTTCTAACTTCTTAAATCTTAATTACTAGATGACTGCCCGCGTTACTAATTTCTAATTATAGTATGTACCTTAGTTAATGACTAAATGTAATGTTTATTTCTTTTGTCAATAAAATTATAAACTATATTACTACCGGTTGGTTATCCAATCAGCTGGTGAAGATTTTACAAAGAAATTTCAGAATTAAAGATACGTCTACAATTTCCTAGACTTTTCAATATTTCAGAATTAAGGAAAACATTAGAATTAAAAGTACTAAATGTAATATTTTCTTAATGACTTTTCAATATTTTTGTCCCGCGCAACGCGCAGGTACCTTCCTAGTATGCTAATAAATTACACCAATTTATTTTTTCTGTTCTGAGATTCATCTTCTCTAGGCAACTAAAAGTGCATAAGAAACACGAGATCTGGTTTCTTTTTGTTGGTAAGCCCATACGGTTTTCGATTAGAGAGTTCGCCATTGTTACTGGTCTTTCTTGTGGGAAGTTTCCGATCAATTTTAAGAAGAAGAACACAATTAGGCAGAAGCCTTACTAGCCTCAGTTGTTTGGTAATTTGGATTCTGTAACTGTGGATCGGGTCACGAAGATCTTTAAGAAGAAAATCGTAACTGACCTAGAAACCAGGGTAAAATATGCATGCCTCGCACTTGTGACGGCTGTACTTCTTCCCACATCACATACACCTAACATATCAAAGACACATTTCGAGCTAATTAGTGACATTGACGTATTCTTTGCATATCCTAGCGGTCGACTTGCGTTCGATACGACTATGGTTTTTACAAGGTCTCCCTAGAGGACGTCTAGTCGCCGGAAGGTATAGTTGAATTTCAGTAAGTCCATCCTCAGTATTAGTCATGGTTTGAAACTCATTTATAGGACTGATGCTCTCAGCATATGCCAACCTCCAATTATTTGTGCTATATTCAGTAGCACAGAGGGAGTCAACCCTAACCTTAGCTCTCATGGTAGCTGGAACGGCATGGCTACAGAGGATTGACAGCAACTGGAATTCACGGCAACTGCAAGTCTTTTTTTCCAGATTGACGTTGAATGTTTTTCCATCCACATTGCGAACTTCGTACTCGACACTCGTTATCTTGAGTATACCATAGCCAGTAGACATTTAGAACCTCTCTAGCAGCATCGTTTGAACCTTGGGTGTCATGACATTTTCCACTTCAGCTGCTTTATCGCGTCTATTGGCGAACCAAGTCATCAGTGTCGATCTTATGTATTCTACCAGAGATATAATTGGGAAACCACGTGCCTCACGCAGAACTGCATTCCAAGACTCTGCAATGTTGTTTGTCATGTAATTATAACGATCATCGGGGAAGTGCGACCTTGCCTAGTGTTCTATGCCAACATCTAGAAGGTAGTCTGCGCAGACCATGTCAATCTTCACAATCTCGGTGAAGGCTTTGTTGAAATCTTCCACAGTGTAGGCTCTAGCAGCTTTGCCCACTAAGTAGGTCAGATTTTTCTTTTTGCACAGAATATGTATGTTTCGCTGCAGATGGACAATACAAGCATAGTGGCCCGCATCTGGATACACCTTCTCATTATAGTTCTCACTCCCCTAGAATTAATTTCAATTTTTTTTTGAAATATTTGGTTAACTTAAAAAATATCCAATTTTTTTACCTTACAAAGTCCGGTACAACTTGAGACAACTTTTTGAAGAACCACTCATACGCCGCGTCATTTTCACTGTCTATGGTAGCGAACACCAGAGGATAAATCTGACGGTTTTCATCTTGGGTGCAAGTTGTGATTAGGCACCCAACGTACTTTGCTTTGAGGTGTGTACAATCCACGACCACGAATTCGCACATGTATTTGTACCCTTTAATTGAACCTCCTAATGCGAAGAAAAGATATTTGAATCGTTGTCCAACTGATGCATCAAATACTGTTTCAACAGCAACGAGTGAATTAGGGTTTGCGGTAACCATTTGTTGCAGGTACGATGGTAGCAGAGTGTAGGAACTCAATGCTGAACCTTTCGTATAATCCATTGCAACCTCACGCGATCGCCAAGCCTTCCAATACGAAATTTGAACACCGTGGTCTGTGCGCATATCTCTTGTAGTTCGCCTGGTCCTGGTCCAGATCATTGCCTGGTGTATTTGCTCCGCATCATATCCCTGATGATGGCGGTTGATGCTCGCTTATGGAAACTTACGCAGTCGTCAATTATGCAGCCGTGGGTGAGAGTTTCCTTCTTTATTTCAAACATTTCTGACTCCGACATTTTCACTGCGTACACGCGCCATTTGCACTATGCACCACTGCATCTCAACACCATTAGGTATGCGGTGGATCTCTGATTCTGGAAATTGAACTTGTGATTCAGCGCATACAAAGCCATATGTAGTTTGAATGCACGCGGTCCTTGAAAATCATTCCCACAAATAACTCATCTAGAGTTGTTGACCCATCACCTTCAATTCGTTAAATTTGTATTAGAAACTTTTATTCATAATTTTATATTATATTACATTATAATAAAAAAACGATTCTATAGATCCCACAAGTTGTAAGGAGATTAATCTTATATTTTACATATCTTAACCTAGTCCTAAAAACATAATTGACATATCAGGTCTTAACCGTCTAGTGTGTTTACCAAACCCATAATTTAAGTTGACCACACAAACTGTATGTTCAACATAGGCCACAGGTCACACATAACGTTCACAGCCACATACATTTTGCTAATATATTACATTCACAGCTATGTAAAAATGTTTCACTTCACACACGCACCAAGGAAAATACTTTAATCTGATGAGCTATCATTTGATGGGTCAACACCCGCATGTGGAGGTAGTTTCACTCCGTCTACAAAATAACGTTCACAACCACATACATTTTGCTAATATATTACATTCACAGCTATGTAAATTTGTTTCATTTCACTCACGCACCAAGGAAAATACTTTCATCCGATGAGCTTTCATCTGCTGGGCCAGCACCCGCATGTGGAGATAGTTTCACTCCGCTGTCCATTCCCATTGGGCCCACTATTTTTTCTAGAAAAAGCTCACGCTGCATCTTAGCGTTCGTCATGATCCCTTTTCCTTTGTCTACACGCACAGGTCCTTCATCTATATTTTATTCTGTTAACTATTTATTTATCCAATAGTATAATAATGTAACGGTATTATAATAAAACAATGAGTTCAAATCTTTCCATACCTCCAGTAACAGGTACCATTTTCCTTTGGCTCACAGCGTCTTCTAAGAGATCGTAATCCATGTCCACCAACATGTTCTTTTTCCATTCTCTTGTCTCTCTGACTTCAACCAGTATTCCCTTTCCCTTGTCAACTCGAGGAGGGCCCAGCACTGCATTTAATTAACAGTTGCGTTAGTGTTTATCCATTTATTTTAAAAGTTTACCGGTACACTATAAAATTATCAGTTCAACATTCCTATGCCCGGTTACAGGCCTGGCATTGGTGAGGTTCATAGTAGTCTCCAACTCATCCATATCCTCATCAAGCATCATGATCTTGTTTCCAGGCATCGGCTCTCCAACATCCAGAGTTCCGACATCATGATCAGGTTGATGAGTTGTCCTCATCGTCACTTTGGGGAGAACCCACATTAGCAACCCCAATGTTAGGCGCCGCTGCCTTCAATCTTGCCACCTCCTCATTACTGAAGATTTCATTCAGTTCATGTTCGCTAGCTGGGATGAATTCTTGTCCTAAGAGACCTTCCCAAAAAACCATGGCGTCATCAATTCCACCAAATGTACGTACAAGGGGTGCATGATCAGGATTACCAATATAAGTATTATCCCTGTAGCGTATTCTTCTTGTGGCAAGATATTTGATACGGGTCCAAAGGAGTGTGAGCTGCATCCAACCACAGTAGGTGATCACCTCTGAAACCGATACATACCTATGTGGTAAGCTCCAACAGTAACACAAATAGCAACCTCAGGACATTCTAACCTAATAGACATGAACATTCCAACATCGCTGTTGGTAGCTATGTCAATGGATGGGGTTCTTTTCCCTTCTGGTATAAGCATCCAATCTGGAAACCGAAAGGTCAACGCCACTTCAGGTTGAAGTTCGTAGCGGTTTTTCACAATCATAACCAAGCCGTCAAATGTTTCGTTTACCTAGACCATCACTTTGTAGCTTGGTTTGGTCTGTATTAACTCCAAGTCCCACTTACCAGCTGCGTTCTTCCTCCACGATCCTCGGACTAAGCGCACCAACAGCAGCCCCATCACCTTTCAATTTAGAAAATAAAATTATTTAGTTGTCAGATAAACTACCATTTTTGCACACATAAGATACTTTCCACTGTTTTTTTTAATCAATTTAATCTGAGTAATATTCTGCCTAAATCTTTATTTAACAGATCTGAGATATATGGAACTTGTTAAAAATTGATAACATGAGATCCACGAGATTACAACACACCAAATCCAAATAATATGTCTACTTTTGCAGGACTTTCTTTATATTCTTCTAGGTTAGATCTAACACTCAGATCTGGTAGTAAAAATCGTTGGATTTTGAAAATATAACTGGATAAAATCATAGAAATACAGGTAATAACATTTTCAAACCAGATTTACTGTCAATGATTAATCTATAGTAAGATGGATTGATAAATATAGATAAAAAATTTACTGTTGCTTTCACTTTTATAGGACTATGAAGATAATATTTTTTTACCCAAAACAGGAAACTAGGGACGTTATTAAATACGGAAAAGAATAAATGTTTGGACCACAAGTATCTGTAAAGCAACAAAAATTCTCAGACAAAAAAGACAGGAACATGAAAAAGTATGGAGTATAATGGTTGTAAAGTGTGTTGAACTAAAAAAGAAGATTAAAAATGTCAGAAATTGAAGGATACATGAAACATTATTTTACTTGTATTCTATTTTTTTTTCTCTGGTGGTTGAAGTATTTTAATGGTGATTATGACTCTTTCTCGGTTAAAACTATATATACACCTAACGGTAAGACCTAAGTACATCTCCCACACTTCACATGTTTCTTACCACTTGCTGGAAAATATCTGTCAAAATTCTGCATTTAATGCCTTGATGAATCATTTTTTTTGTGGTCCTTAATTAAAAACGTGTCCAAAATTTATCAGCTAATTTTATCATTAATTTTTATTATGATATCAAAGAGATCAGTTTTCCCGCCTAAACAATTACAAACCCGTGATTTCTTCAGGACAGGTTCGTCTTTTTCCATCTTCTGACAAGTTGACTTACCTTAATTTTTGTCAAACTAGTTACTTTTCTAAATACGCTTCCCTTTTACGTTTTCTACTAAATTGTCTCTAAAAAAACGTGACAATTACTCAAAATGACTCAAAACTATAAAAAAATAACTAGATTAACCCACCCAAAAAAAATTACTAGTTTAATTCACATTTTAAATAAAAAGACCTTTCACATTATAAACTTTATCATATTATCCAAAAGGCCATTTATATTTATTTAAAAAAATAAATATGATTTTAATAGTTTTGTTCCCTAAAAATTAAAACATCACAACAAACACACGAACCCTAAAACTGTCATCAGAAGTCGGAGGCCACGGCGAGGCACGACACCACTTTCATCACAACAAACACACGAACCCTAAAATTGTCATCAGAAGTCGATTCCCCGGTGGTTCCACGCTTACAAAGTCAGCACGACGATCGCGTTTCGATCTTCAAGGTACGAGACTCGCGAAAATCACAAGGTTTGATCGCGGTGCAAGCAAATTTCTGGGGGTAAGCAATTCGATTCTTTTTCTTCACGATGTAATTTAGGTCAATTCCTTCGGTGTTTTGATTTGGGATCATGGGTATTACAGATTTTGGGCTAAGTGTTTGATTTTTTGCTCATCTAGTTGGGAATTTACCTCTATTTTCTGCTTCCGTTGAATCTGATTACTTCTTGTCAATTTCGAACAAGACCGACCCTTTTTGCTCTCTAAATCTCTTCTAGTAATTGAGTTTATGTTTTTGTTTCTTGGTCCTTTAATCCTTGCTTGTTTCTGTTTCGGATTTGCTTAATTATCTTGAGAGTCTCATTTAGCTTGTTCGATTATGTTGTTGAAGTTGAAATATAGATCCTAGTGCTCTGATTGTTTTTTGGAATTGTGAGTATGAAAGAATTGTTTATTAGTTAGTCGGTTTGAGTATTGCATAGATTTTATATTAGCTATCAAAGGAAGATTTTTTACATGAATTTGGTGGGTGTGTTCCTTAATTCTTTTTCAATTCTCAGTGGATTTGGATGATACTATGTGTTAATTAATTTTGATGAGATTTGGATCATAAAGCTCCATACTTGGTCTTATCTATGATGATATAGTAACAAAGGCTCAATATTTAGGGAAGATCTCTTGGGGGTTTCGATGATTTTCTGTGTGTGTGACATTTTAAGAATCTGACATGTGGGGGAACATTACACTTGCCTCTGAATGGTGGAACAAACTGTTGGTTAGAGAACAAACTGTTGGATAGGCACCATTTATTTTTTTCCAATGATTAATGATGTTGTTTTTTATGTTTCTTCTAGGAATGGCACCCTCAAGTAGAATGCGTAATTACCCTCAACGTCTCTATGAAGAAGGAAAATCTCCATTACAAAATAGAAGCATTAACCATAACTGCTTCAGAGCCAAATTTGCAATCATAAAAGATGGATTAGGAGACGATGTTTGGTCAGATTTGAGGGATTCGTTTGTTGGAGTGTTTATCAAGTTTGCTGAAATGAAGTACGTATGGGCTGCTGGGAGGGTACATTATGAAACAACCAGATTTTTTTTTTTTTTTTTTTAAACCCCGAAATAATATTCCCATAAATATTAAACCACACAATAATTCAACACAATAACAAAAGCGGAATAGATATAAATACAAACGAGACACTAGATCATCACCTCTTCACAGCCAGATTCCACGATCACACTTTGTCTTTACCTGCATCACATGGTTATAAGAAATGCATGAGTATTATCATAAATACCCAGTGGTACGATCATCCCATCTACTTGGCTAGATGCACGGGTATAGGGAACAATCAAAACACCACACAACACAATTAAGTAAAAAAGTCAACACAAGAAGTCAACCTCGAAAAGTCAACGCAAAGTCAACCCCGAAAAGTCAATGCAAAGTCAACCACAAACCACGATACTTACGTTGATCTAAACACTAAAAACGCCCCAAACAAGCATTGATCGAACAACAAATCAACTCAATTCGCAATCAAACGCACCAAATAAACCCATTTACCCGCAAAGACCATGGTCACGCACTCACCTTGTTTCGGAAGAGAATAACTCGCGACTTACTACACCAAATCACGATCGGAAAACTTCTCTGGAAACTATATACCAAAAGCTTTCCAACACCGTATCGCAAGACTCCTAACTCCAAATGGTTTGCCGGGAAATCATCTCCGAAAACAGCAACTCCGGACGAAACCGCAGGAAATTGCAGAAAAACTGCACGAACTACCCAAGTTCAAAGGACCATAACTCAGCGAATTATTAACCAAATCAAGGTATAAAACCTGTTATAGAAACTAGACATCTAGAGCTTTACAGAGGTTTATAGAACGTAACCTAACTCTAAGCAGTTTGACGGGAAAGTTAGCTCGTAAACTCGATGATCAGAACTGAGAATAAATATTTCAGAAATGACACACTAACTTCAAAAGCAAACAGAGAACGGAGGTCACCTCTGAATAAACCGAAATCGGTGTCTGTGGAAAGCTAAGACTCAGTGCTTTCCAATGATATCTAACTCGTCCGCTGGGTCCTTACAGAACGACGGGAATCGTCCTTTGAAGTGGACTGATAGCAGAAGCGATGCTGCAGAAACATCTCTCAGTAAAACGACCATAACTCCTAGAATACTCAACCAAATGACAAGCGGTTTCTTCCTAAATCAAGATAAGGGAGTGGAGAACTTACCCTGAAATTTTCACTCCGATCCAACTTCCTAAATTTTCACTCTCTCAATAAAAAATTCAGCCACTTCCACAAAACAAGGCTCCCCAAAACAAGGCTTTTCACTTTTTTTAAAAATAAAATAAGAAATCGGGTTTCCAACCGACCCGCCAGTTATTCACAAATTTTTGGTTCGCGGTCGTTACAATTCTCCCCCACTAACACGGTTTCGTCCTCGAATCATGCAACACCGTCTCTCTACGGTCTACATTTTTGGCCAAACCCGACCAACACTACTCGATATCACCCTCGAATCTCACAACACCGTCTCGCTACGGTCTCCACCACCTGACCCGAACGCGGTCCGTATCCTTCGAGATAACACTCGAATCCCCTAACCCGTCCTGCTAAGGCTAACACTCTCGCCTAAAATTCACCCAGATTCATCCGGAACATCAACAATGCATGCCTCATGGTCCAGATTAGGACTGCCCGATTGACCGTCCAACAATCAAACAAGAACATGTCCGACCAACCGTTGACTCCGCGTTGGACCAAATGATCGTACAACAATCAAACAAGAACATGTACGACCATCGGCGTAACATATGCTACCAGGATTGTCCGAACTGAATTCCAGACTCCAATAATAACCCCAGATTTGACGTCCACAACACAACCCTGGCCCTCAGCCAAAACTAAAACCCGATCCTCGAGTTTACTAGGCTCACACTAGCCTCATTGCACCGTCTCACCACGGCTGAAATCCTGACCTTACCCGGTCAGCACCACTTGAGATCCACTCCTGATCCCCGAAGTTCATCCAATCTCATACTCATGACCACGCTCAGATGCTACTGCTTATAACTCATACTCATAGCTCATATACACCACACTCACTCGCAGGATCGTCACCCCTTGAGTTACGTGTGCATGGACCCACTCATCCCCTAGAGAGAACCACCGTCCCTCAAAGTATATGTAAGGACCCCACTCGGCCCCTAGAGAGAACCACTATCCCTCAGTATGCAGGAAACACACCCGTTTCCTAGAGCAAAACTCTGAAACATGCATCATAAGTACCTGTCGACCAGAATCGCCTCTATGGCTACCTTATGACATCCCCTACCCGGAATATCATCACATCCGTGACCCCCACATGGGTGTTTCCACAGAGTCCCCAGAAAAGACGATTCTAACTCCCATAAAACCTCTTTTCCCGACTCTACCTAGGAATAGACAGATTCTAACTCTCATAAAGCCTTCGTTCCTAGCCACTCCTAGGACACGAATTTCATTTCTAGCCACTCCTAGAACATGAACAAGCTCATTTCTAGCCACTCCTAGAACATGAACCTGCTTTAATAAGACTCGCATAAAGCTTTCGTTTCTAGCCACTCCTAGAACACGAATTTCATTTCTAGCCACTCCTAGAACATGAATAAGCTCATTTCTAGCCATCACATGACCTACCAGTCATCACAACCCACGACTCCACAAGTCATAACATAAGAACATCTGCCTTATAACAAAAGATAATAAGGAAAACCCCATCTTATTAAATTTCAACAATGTATATCGTTACAACCCAAACAAAAATACATATAACAACAACTCAGCAGCACGCTGTACATACTCTGAAAACCAGAAAAGACACTCAAGCCTCCGCTTGCTTCTCGAACCACTTCGAGAACTTCGTCTTCATACTCACCTCTGGTTCCCAAGTCTCCTCCTCGACACCATCGCAGTCCCACACGACTCTCACCAATGGTATCCTCTTACGACGCAGAACCTTGACTCTCCTCTCGAGAATCCTCACAGGTCTCGCCGCCAACGTCATGTTGGGCTGAAGATCCTCCGGGATCCTAGCCAACACCTCCTCAGACTCATGCAGACACTTACGCAGCATCGAAACATGAAAGACTTTGTGGAAAGCCTTCATACTCTGAGGTAACTCCAACCGATAAGCCACTGGTCCGATCCGCTCCACCACTCTGAACGGACCCATAAACCTCGAACTCAGCTTATTTTCCGAAATGGATCTGTTAGGACCCCTCAACATAGCTGCCTTAAGATACACCAGATCTCCCAGCTCAAACTCCAGCTCTTTCCGTCTCCTGTCGGCATAACTCTTTTGCCGATCCTGAGCCTCCCTCATGTTCAGCCTCAAGACACGGATCTTCTCCGTTGTCTCCTGAACAAAATCCGCACCAAACATGCTCCTCTCCCCCACTTGAGTCCAACACAATGGTGTCCTACACGGCCTCCCATACAGAGCCTCATATGGAGCCATCCCAATACTCGCCTGGTATGAGTTGTTGTACGCAAACTCAACCAGATTCAGATGATCCGCCCAATGACCACCATAATCTAGCACGCACATCCTCAAGAGGTCCTCTAAAGTCTGAATAGTCCGCTCCGACTGCCCATTTGTCTGAGGATGATACGCTGTGCTCATGTGCACCTTAGTGCCCATCTCAGCCTGAAATGCCCTCCAGAACTCTGAAGTAAACCTCGGATCCCTGTCTGACACAATACTCGCTGGCACCCCATGCAGCCTCATTATCTCACGCACATACTTCTTAGCCAACACCACTGTTCCATCGGTCTTTTTGATGGCAAGAAAATGTGCTGACTTGGTCAGACGATCCACAACCACCCAAATCGCATCATAGGTCCGTGACACTGGTAACCCTGTCACAAAATCCATGGTAATCATATCTCAGTTCCACTCCGGAATGGGTAAACTTTGCAACATACCACTCGGAACCTGATGCTCAGCCTTCACCAGCTGACACACGTTACATGCTGCAACCCAGCTAGCTACATCTCTCTTTATCCCGACCCAGTGATAATATAGTTTCAGATCACGATACATCTTGGTCGCCCCCGGATGAATAGACAACATACTCGAATGAGCCTCTCTCAGAATCTCCTGCCTCAGAACCTCGTCCTTGGGTACACAAACCCGCCCATTCACCAGTATCATCCCACTCGCTGAGACCACATACTCAGAACCCGTCATCTTAGAAGCATCAGTCAACCCCTGATCCTTCTCCTGCGCAACCCGAATCCTGCTCAGTAAGTCTGCCTGGTTAGCTGCGTCTAACCCCAACGGCTCCTGTGAGATCACGCACAGCCTCAATGTACTGAGCTCACTCACTAACTCCTCCAAATCCCGCTCCAGAGCCGAAGCCACTCGCCTCCGACTCAAAGCATCAACCACCAGATTAGCCTTACCCGGATGGTATCCAATCTCCAGGTCATAGTCAGCGACTAGCTCCATCCATCACCTCTGTCTCTGGTTCAGGTCTGGCTGAGTGAAGAAATACTTCAGGCTCTTATGGTCTGTGAATACCTGCACCTTCCCGTCATATAGATAAGACCTCCAAATCTTAAGTGCAAAGATCACTGCAGCCAACTCCAAATCATGGGTAGGGTAGTTGCACTCATGCTTCCTCAACTGCCTCGAAGCATTTGCAATAACCTTCCCCTGCTGCATCAGCACACATCCCAGACCAACTCCTGAAGCATCTGTATACACCACATATGGCTCACCCGGCTCGGGTAACGCCAACACAGGTGTACTTGTCAGCATCTCCTTCATCTTCCCGAAACTCTCCTCACAAGCCAAAGACCAAACAAAAGGGACATCCTTACCTGTCAACCTCGTCATCGGCTGTGCCATACTCGCAAACCCCTTGACGAACCTCCGGTAATAACCCACCAACCCGAGAAAACTTCTGATCTCAGTAGCACTCCTCGGTCTAGGCCAATCTCTGATAGCCTCTATCTTAGCCGGATCCACAAACACTCCGTCTGCAGACACAACGTGGCCAAGAAAGCTCATCTTCCTCTGCCAGAAACTGCACTTACTCAACTTCGCGTACAGCTTCTGATCCCGCAGCTTCTCCAGAGCTACTCTTAGATGCAACTCATGCTCCTCAGGACTCTTCGAATACACCAGAATATCATCAATAAAGATGATCACAAACATATCCAGATACTCCTGGATTACCCCGTTCATCAACCGCATGAACGCTGCTGGTGCATTTGTCAAACTAAAAGGCATCACCACGAACTCAAAATGTCCATACCTCGTCTTGAAAGCAGTCTTCCTAACATCTGCTTTATCAATAGGAATCTGATGGTATCCCGAAGCCAAGTCAATCTTGGAGAACCAGGTAGCCCCTCGTAACTGATCCAACAACTCATCAATGCGTGGCAGAGGGTACCTGTTCTTCACAGTGACCCGGTTAAGTCCCCGGTAATCGATGCACAACCGGAAACTCCCATCCTTCTTCTTCACAAATAACACCGGCGCTCCCCACGGTGACACACTCGGCCGGATGAAACCCTTACCCAACAGATCATCCAGCTGCTTCTTCAGCTCTGCCATCTATGCTGGAACCATACGGTAAGGTGCCTTAGATATCGGCGTCGTCCCGGGTTCCAACTCAATTGTGAATGGATCCGACCGCGACGATGGCAATCCCAACAGCGACTGAAACACATCCTGGAAATCCCGAACAATCCGAATCTCTCCAACTGCAACCTCTCCAACAGTCTCCGGCATAAATATCGTCGCCAGATACGCCTCACAACCCTTCTCGATCAACTGTTCGGCCTGTATCGCTGAAATCACGAGACTCCTAGAAGTCGGTCTCACACCCTGAAACACCAACCTCCCCGTCTCCCGCTCGAACACTACTCGTCCTCGCCGACAGTCCAGATGGACCCTGTACCGATCCAACCAGTCCATCCCCAAAATGACATCGTACAGCTCCACCGGACTGATGATCAGATCTGCTGGCATCGACTCTCCCGCCACCAGCACATCCACACCACGAGCCTGCCCGAAAGTAGCCAACGTCCTACCACCAGCAACCTTGACTACTCCCGGCTGCTCCTCGGAATCGCTCCGGATCCCGCTACCCTCCGCACACTCCGGAGTAATGAAGCTATTCGTAGCTCCCGAATCGAATAACACGTGGGACTCATATCCGCCCACAACTAAGGTCCCTGCACAAAACCCATGTGCTTAAGAACCCTAACGTACTACCCCGAGACTTGTCCATCCTAGGACAGCTCGCCAACCTGTGATCCATGCTCCCATACCCAAAGCATCTCAGACGACCCTGAACCCTCTAACTTGGTTCCAAAGTGCTCTCCCACTACCGCCCCTGCCTGAACTCACCTGCTGCTGAGATCTCCTCTGCTGCTGCTGCTGCACCAGTAGACTAACCACCACAACCTGCTTCCCGAGATCCTCCTCGATCGCAGCAGCCATCTCAACTAGCTCGGCCCTCATGACGAAACTACTCGCCCCACAGCGAATCCGCAAATCTGGACGAAGTCCTTTCAAGAACCTTTTAACCTGGGCATCCTCGCCCCCCATGCCTCTCCCTGCATATACCAGAAGTCGACTGAACTCAGCATCAAACTCCCTCACTGACCGATCTCCCTGAGTCAGGTCCAGAAACCTAGACTCCAAATGGTCCACCACCTCCTGCGGGAAATACTTGGCATTAAACTCCGCCAAAAGATCCTCCTAGACCATCTCGGCCTGCACCCTCCTGGCCTCTACACCTCTCCACCAGAGATAAGAATCACCCTCCAGATAACGCACAGCCAGATCCACTCTGTATCCATCTGGAGACCTCAAAGAGTTGAAGTTACGCTTCACACTCATCCGCCGCTCATCGGCCCCTCAGGCTTAGTACTTCTCGAGAAAACTCTTGTGCTAATCCTCTGCATCTGCTCCATCATCCTAAGATAGGATGGGAGCTCCTCCACAGCCGCCACTCCGGCTGCACATCAGCCCCTCTCGGCTGACCACCCGCCACTACTGGCTGCACACCAGCCACCTCTGGCTGAACCCCAGCCCCACCTGGTTGAACTCCCGGAGCCTGACCCGGAGCCGGTACCCCACCTGGTAACCGCTTCAGAATCAATTGTAGTAGACTCGCCAGACTATCATCTCGATCCTAGTCGACACCTGCGACAGCACCCCCACCTGGGCCCGTCGCACCGCCAACCACACCGGGACCCTCACTAGTCCCACCAACCCTCACACTGGTACACGCAGTGGCCACTCCGGGACTCTCACTAGTCCCACCAGCCCTCACACTGGTACACGCAGTGGCCACACTCACGGATCCCTCCTGATACGTCTGCGAATCAGCCACCCGCTCCTGCGCGGTCTCTTGGGCCACCCGCGCGGCAGCAGACTCACTCACAAGTCCCTGCCTGCGCCTACGCCCTCCACGACCACCTCGGCCTCCTCGACCTACCTCTAGCAACTCTAGTACCTCTAACCATTTCTCTTCACTACCGGAAGCAGAAACTAAGAATACTAGAAAGCTAGAATGACAAACAACACATACCGTGGAATCTCTTTGAAGGCTCGAAGATGATGATCTAGGACTCCAAACCCACACAACAATCAATTGACTAACTCACATAATCAATTAGTTCAACACACGCAATTGACTACCCAATTAATACCCAGTGGTACGATCATCCTATCTACTTGGCTAGATGCACGGGTATAGGGAACAATCAAAACACCACACAACACAATTAAGTAAAAAAGTCAACACGAGAAGTCAACCTCGAAAAGTCAACGCAAAGTCAACCCCGAAAAGTCAACGCAAAGTCAACCCCAAAAAGTCAACGTAAAGTCAACCACAAACCACGATACTTACGTTGATCTAAACACTAAAAACGCCCCAAACAAGCATTGATCGAACAACAAATCAATTCAATTCGCAATCAAACGCACCAAATAAACCCATCTACCCGCAAAGACCATGGTCACGCACTCACCTTGTTTCGGAAGAGAATAACTCGCGATTTACTACACCAAATCACGATCGGAAAACTTCTCTGGAAACTAAACACCAACAGCTTTCCAACACCGTATCGCAAGACTCCTAACTCCAAATGGTTCGCCGGAAAATCATCCACGAAAACAGCAACTCCGGACGAAACCGCAGGAAATTGCAGAAAAACTGCACGAACTACCCAAGTTCAAAGGACCATAACTCAGCGAATTATTAACCAAATCAAGGTATAAAACCTGTTCTAGAAACTAGACATCTAGAGCTTTACAGAGGTGTATAGAACGTAACCTAACTCTAAGCAGTTCGACGGGAAAGTTAGCTCGCAAACTCGATGATCAGAACTGAGAACAAATATTTCAGAAACGACAAGCTAAGACTCAGAGCTTTCCAATGATATCTAACTCGTCTGCTGGGTCCTTACAGAACGACGGGAATCGTCCTTTGAAGTGGACTGATCGCAGAAGCGATGCTGCAGAAACATCTCTCAGTAAAACGACCATAACTCCTAGAATACTCAACCAAATGACAAGGGGTTTCTTCCTAAATCAAGATAAGGGAGTGGAGAACTTACTCTGAAATTTTCACTCCGATCCAACTTGATCTTTACAACCGTTTGTCTCCTCCAAAACCCGGCGGATTCTTTCACCTCTCTCTCTCTTCTCCTCTCTTTACTCACTAACTCTCTCTACCTCTTTCTCAAAACTGCTTCCTCTCTCAATAAAAAATTCAGCCACTTCCACAAAACAAGGCTCCCCAAAACAAGGCTTTTGACTTTTTTTTAAAAAATAAAATAACAACTCGGGTTTCCAACCGACCCGCCAGTTATTCACATATTTTTGGTTCGCGGTCGTTACACATTATTTTCTCACACATCAGTTAGCAATCCAGAACAGCCATGAGATATGGTCATTGTTTGGTGGTCGCCCAATCAGATTCTCTTTGAATGAATTTGCGGACATAACAGGGCTGAACTGTGATCCTTTTGCTCAGAATGACGAGTTGGATGTTGATCACACGGATTTCTGGAAAGAACTTGGACTGTCAAGCTCTGATGGTCCAACGTATACGGAATTGGTTGAGTTAATGTCTAAATGCGCGACATGGAGTAAGCAAAAGAGGCTAATGGTTGGAAGGTTAGTCGTTCTTTCTGTTGGAGTGTATGGCATCAGTCATGGGTCTAGGATTCCTTTATTTAGTGCGAAAAGAGTTCTTGATTCAGTTGCTTTTGAGAACTATCCATGGGGTCGAGTGGCGTTTGATAGCCTCATTCGTTCAATAAAGGTTGTTGAGTACCATAATGACTCCTATTGTATACATGGATGTGTTCAAGTGTTGTTGACATGGATTTATGAGAGTGTTCCTGGACTTGGAGAAGCATATGGTAAGAAGAAGGAAACCACAGATGTTCCCTTACTCAGTTGGGAATCATCTCGTACTCGTTTCAATTTCCAAATGTTCATAGATGAAGAGAAGGCAGCTCATGGAGAAGTTAGTGTTTCTTAATTTGTTGGTGATATGATTACATAATCATAAGATTAGATAGTGATTAAAGTATTTAAACCATAAACTATGCGAGAAATGTGTACTTTAGAAATGTGACTCATCTCTTGCATTGATTAATGTCAATTGATTTGCTTAACTTATGTGAGAATGTTAGTTTTCCTTGTTATTATGTCACTGGAAAATTTTAGCAGCTTAAACTCCATATTTAATAATCAATTGTAATATATTGTACATCTCTATTTGACTATCTCAATGGACCCATAAATTTATAATATAATAAATTGGTTTATACGATCATATAATCAATGACTGTTTTTGGAAAACTTACATTGTTATGTTGTAGGTGCGTGTGAGGCATATGATCCTAGTGTCTGAAGAAAACATGTATCCGATTTGGAGTGATGATAGTGATCAGCTTGTAGAATCAGCGCTAGACAACCTTATTAGATATATCATTAATGGTTGTTTGCCTATGAATGTTTGGGATGGGGCAGAAGCTGCAACTAATGGAAAGAAAAAACGAAAAGAACCATCTACAAAAAAAGAGGTTGGCAGTACAAGTTCTAAGAAGCTGAAGAAAAAAGGGTTAGAGGAAGAAGACGCAGAGGTTAGTTCCTATTTAATAAGTCTATTAGTATTATATCTTGATTTTGAATTGGTTAAAGACCAAACAGTAGCTTCTTTTTTTTTGGTTAATAAAAAACAATTCAGCTAAATAACTAGGTGTATGTAGGTTATAGAGGACCAAGTAACTATGGCGGGTATTTTGAAGATCATGGAAAAAATGAGTAATACAATGGAAACTATGAGGAAGGATTTGAACAGCAGGATGGATGCATTGGATGAAAGGCTAAAGTCACATGAGATATTAGAGAAGGATTTGAAAGCAATGCAAGTTCAAGCTGCTGTTGTAGAACTGTGATTGAATTCAGTGGAAAAGGGCTTCAAAGACCAAGAAGTTCGATTGGAAGCTGTTCAGCCTAATGAAGCAGATAATTCAAATCCAAAGGTAGATGATGAAGCTGAAAGTAACAATCCGGTAAGTACTTTACCTTTATCTAAGTTATTAAACCCGTTTTACATACTATTAAACTATCTTACACTCTTGTGCAGTCATGGATGGTGGAGGTGATTGAAACATCACAAGATGGGTTGCCATCTCAAAGAGTTGTGAAGAATAAGAAAAAGAAGGTGGCAGCAGCTATGAATCCTGTGAAAGTGACAAAGATCAAGCAAGAAAAAACAGATAAAGACCCTGAGGAGACTTGGTCTGACCGTGCAGAAAATATGGCTGATGCTGCGATTGGTAACGCTTTGACAGCTTTACATGACAAAATAACGAACTTGGGTGCAGGGACGTCTAAGTCGAGGCGGATTCCACAATTGAGTTTGTCTCAGAAATTTCCATATGTAGGGAGCTCTACAGTTAAGCGCATCATCAAAACTGTCAAAGGTGTAGAACCTTCTCCTGCTATATATGATGCTTTCACAATGGTTGAAGAAGATAAACTGCAAACGCTACTGGACTTTCTCAAGCTAGCTGCGTAAGTTTTTTTATTTCTGTTACTGTTTTAAATTATTTCTACAAACGCTACTGTTTCTTATTTCTGTTACTGTTTTAAACGATTCAAAACTTGTCTGTTTTAAATTAATTAAGTGTTAATGATTTTTAACAGGGAAGAACGAAATATCAGACCCGAAGCAGATGAGCATTTTTATTGGAAGCTTATTACTCCTAGGATTGATTGGCCAGATAAGGAATATGGATGGTTATCTGATAGAGTAAGTTTAAGTAATTTTTTTCAGATTTTGTAAGCTGTCACATATCTTATTTAATTTACAATTCCTGTGTTTTTTTATGTAGCACATTGGAACAGCAATGACTATGTTCCGCAAAAGGCTTATGCGCGATCTATCTCCTTACTATAATCCACGCATCACATTCTTGAGCCAAGATTTTGTGATGTCAATGGTTAATGAGTACAAGAAGTTGGAGCCATCGCGAAAATCTTATGTGTTCCGGAGTTTCTATATAGACCACGTCAAAGGTATAGCTCCTAAAGGATCACCAACCAACAAGGAATGGTATACTCAGGTTGACCACCTCTATGCTTGTCACAACATCACCAGTGACCATTGGGTAGCTCTAGATATCGACTTGGCCTCGCACAAGATTTTTGTGTATGACAGCATCCCGAGCTTGAAGGACGTCGAAATGATCGAGCAATGTCGCCCTTTCGCCAGGATGATCCCTGCATTGCTGAATCTAGTGATTCCGAATGAAACGCGTAAGAAGTCGACTAAGCAGTTGGAGGTGAGAAGAGTCAAGACTGGTGTCCCAGTGAATGAAAATCCAGGAGATTGTGGTGTATACACTCTGAAATACATTGAGTGTCTTGCTCTTGGGAGCACATTTGATGGCTTGTGCGATAGTAACATTCAGGGCATCCGAATGAAGCTTGCTGCTGAGTTGTTCGACGAAGTTAGAGAGGAGATACATGAGACACATGAGTTACGTGAACCACTACCTCCCCGAGTGGACATAACAATTCCTCACCTTAAGGATACTTAGTACTCTTTTCACAATGACGTTTCATTAGCTTTTTCATGTTATTGATGTAGTCTGAACCTTTAAGAATTGTAGGTTTTTGAATTTTCAGTGTTAAAACAGGTTTAGTACTTGTAGGTTTTTGTACCTACAGATTTTTGTTTAGTACTTGTAGGTTGTTATTAAAACAGGTTTATGAATGTTTGCATGATACGTATTCTTCAAAGTAACATATGTATACTTGCATGATACGTATTCTTCAAAGTAATATACGTATACTCCTTATCACATGCAAAGTTACACATAGATTACGTATTCTTCTTCGTATAACACATGTAAAGAATAAAAACCAATTAGCTTCTAATTAACGAGAGAAACCATCAATGTTTAAAAAATTCAAATAATCAAATCCAACATAAACATCCTGCATAAGACGAGGAAAAAAAACCAGTTTATAAATGACAAGATTTTCGGTTATGTCCTACTTGGCCACAATTACCACATGTATGTTCCTTTCTTGGCCGTTTTTTTAGTAGCAATCTCCAATGCAGATTTTATTCTTGATTTCTTTGGCCTACCTGGTTGTTGTTTAACCTCCGGTGGTAGGCAAATTTGAGCTCCGACATTTTCCGGTACAGGGAGAGCACAATCTCGTGGCATGATAGGATTTGCATAAGCGTTGTACAAGTAGGTCTTGTGGAAATAATGATGACACATTGCTATGCGAGAAATGTTCTTCTTCTCAGCCGCAGCGATTGCATGAGCACATGGCAATTTCTCCAAGTCAAACCTACAACACGTACACTTTTTTGTCTCTAAGGTTTACAATACGAATAGACGATCCGCTCATCACTTGTACCTGATGAGCATCTATATCTTGGATGGTAAGAACCTTAGCATATTCTACGCGATCCTACAAAATTAAAACAACACCATTAAGTAAATGATACCTACTAACTTGTTTCATACGAATATGTATTATAAATGTGTACCTTCAAAAGTTTTTCCACACCACGGGTTAAAGACGTTTTCATTTTGAGTGCATCACTCCTCCTTTCTGAAAACCATCTTGTCATCACGGATCTCACAACATCTAAGAGTTGTACAGTAGGTAAACATCTAGAATGTGACAGGACCCTATTAATTGACTCTGCAATATTACTTGTAGTCAAGTTGTATCTATCACCCAGAAAATGAACATGAGCCCACTGCCGGACATCTGCTTTTAGAAGATAGCTATGAAGTTCGGGATTCAATGCTTCAATCTGATCGAAGCAAGTTTGAAAATCAATGAGTCTAAAAGCATTTGCCGCCTTCTTAACCAACCCGAAGGCATCACCACCTTTAAAATTGACTAAGATGTTCTTGTACATGTGGTATGTGCATATTCCCCACTAGCCTTTGGGTAAACAATCTTAATAGCTCTACCAATGGAATTGTGTCTATCAGAGATAATGGCAAGACTTTCGTCATCAGGAATCACAGAACTTAGCTGCGTGAAAATCCATTTCCACGATTCATCATTTTCAGTGTCAACCACAGCGAATGCGAGAGGAAATATTTGAAAATTGCCATCTTGAGCTGTTGCGGTAAGAAGAGTACCTTTGTATTTTCCTTGTAAGAAAGTACCATCAACCACAACAACTTTTCTCATGAATGGAAATCCAACAATGCTAGCACCAAAAGCTAGAAACAAATACTTGAATCTCTGCGCTGCATCAACTTCAAGTCGCGTGAAAGTACCAGGGTTGGCCCTTTTTATCATGTACAAGTAACAAGGTAGTTGTTGATATCCACTCTCTGGACTGCCACTAACCAACTTTCGAGCCCATTTAAGTGTCCGATAAGCCTTCCAGTACTCCATCTAATTAAATAAATAGTTTATTTCGCGAGCAAATAAGTGTAAACAGGTATGTAAAGACTGTTTTTAAGAAATTTAAAACACAAATTAAATACATACCTTCATTTGAAATCGTTTATTCATTGCCTCAGCAACATGCATTGGCAATACCTTGGGCCCAACTCCACCAACAAAATCTTTTTACAATGCTCCAAGTATATCAGGAGTTGCATGTCGAGCATGTGCAGAACGCTCAGTAACTGAACATGTATGTTCCCCAACAAACACACGCACATGAAATTTTGGATAATCTCTTAATGGTGTAGCTCTCACCCTCCATGTACATCCCTTTACCCAGCACTTGACAATCAATATATTTGGTGTTGATTTATCAACAGCAAAATCGAACTTCTGCACCACAGTTAGAATCTTCAACCGTGTCTCCAAGTCCTCTTTCGTTTCATAACATTGTCCAACAGATAAATCCAATGAAGATAATTCTAACATCGCATAATCAGCAACATCTTTCTGATCATCAAGAAAAATACCTGAACTCCTTTTCTTTATAGGTAATTTCGTTTTTTCTTCTTCTTCTGTCGGAATCCCATACGAGCTGAAGTTCTCATCGTCAGAGTCAGTTCCATCAGAGTCGTCACAATAATCAAATCTAGGTCCATAATCATCTCCGTCTTTAGCAGCGTCGTGGCCAGTGTCTTCATCTTCATTGTTCGAAACATGTTCCAATCCGTGAGTGTGGGCCAAATTAGGAGCGGTCTTCTCTGCATTAGCTTCTGGTTTTTTTTGTTTCCTTGATTCAGTAGTCTTGTTATCTTCGACTTCAACACAAAGTCTCATGGTTTCCGTTTTTGATTGCCCAAAAAAAGCTTGAAGTTGTCTACCGTTTCCAATAAATACTGGTGGTGTATCTATGGGTAATTTCTCAAATATCTTCTTCGGCAACATGTAACTTAAGACAACACGGCATGAACTATGATCCAACTCGTAATCCTCATAAACCATTCGAATGAAATCGTCATAGCTTGTGTCTCTGTTACCTTGTAGAATTCGGCTTCCTCTTTTTTTATCAACAGCAAATAACCATCTGTTGTTGTCAAACATCCACTTTCCACTTACAAGAATAATTTGATCCATAACCAGAGAAGAAGATGATAATGAGAGGAGATAGGAATAAAGAGAAAAAAAATGAGGCTAAGAGGTGATGTTGATGATGATACAGTTGAAAAAACTCTATCAAAAATGGTTATGGAGGTGGCCGAAACCCTAAACATAAAAGGGAGTGGATTTAGGCTTAAATTACTCATTTTTTACACAAATTCGTTTTAATTAAAATAAGTCTGCCATAACAAATATAAGTCTGTCATTACAGAAATTCTGGAAAAATAATTCTCTCAATTATTCCTGTGACAAACAAATCTGCCATTATGTAAAATAAGTCTGTCAAAATTGAAACAAAAAATAAATCTGTTATAACTATAAGTAAATCTACAATCACTATAGGTTACACTAGTAAGCAAATTTTACTTCAACAAATCTGTTATAACTTGACAGATTTTCATACATATAATACGTCTGTGGAGTCGCACCTAACAAATCTGTGAGAAAAAATAATAATAATAACGCCGATCACGTAAAAGTCTGGTCAAGAGTTGTTAAATCTGTGGTGTCATCATACAATAAGTCTGTCAGAAAACAATAAGTTTGCCATTAATTATAAATCTATCGTACAAAACATAAATTTGTCATCACGTATACAAATAAGTCTGTCGTAAAAATAAGTCTGCCGAAGTAAATCTGTCCTTACAAAAATAAGTCTGTCGCTAAAATAAATCTGCGGTTATAAAAACAAGTCTGCCATAACGTTGGTTTCAAAAATTCGGAGTGGCAGTTTCGTAATTTAATCTGAACGCTGGTTTTTTTGTTTTTTTGGATTTTTTAATTTTTTTTTCCTACAAAGAAAAAAAGGCTATTTTGGGTATTAAAAAAACTCATTTAACCCTCAAATTTTTAGATACATTCTAGTAATAAAAACATATTTATGAGTCAAATGAGTTTTTTTCCTAAAAAAATATACGCCAAAATAAATATTTGGATGTTCATCACAAGGCCAAAAAAGTAAGGGGACAAAAGGTCATATTGTCTTAAATATATAGTGCCTTTGTAAACCCATAAAGCCTTCCATCTGTGCAAACTGGAAGAGGTTGTAGTGAAGCATTCTTTTAGCCAAATAATATAAATCTTAAGAACAGAAGAGCATATGAAAATTTTATAAGAAAATCTCATGTGATTGAATCAAAGGCTTTGGTTAGATCAATTTTCATGGTTACTCTTTTTTTACCTTTGTTTTCGTGATACCCATTAAAAATCTCAGATGCAAAATAAGCAGTTCTTTAACAATAATCTGCCTTTAATGAATGCATTTTGATTAGGAGGATCAAATTTGGGAGCAATGGTTTCAATCTTGCAACATATAACTTGGAAATGAGCTTGTAGACTGTGCTACAACAGGAGATGAGCCTATATTCTTTGATCAATGAAGCACCCAAGAATTTATGAACTAATTAGATAAGTATAATGAGAATTAGTATCCTTTGGCAAGGTATAATTTCGGAAGAATATGCTTGTGGTAACTAACACTTCGTCCCCTATACTTGACCAAACATCCTTGTAAAAACCAGAATTAAGTTCATGTGATCATGGCTCTTATTCAAATTTAGTTTGAAAAAAATGGAAGTAATCTCATCTACAGAAGATTGTTTCGAAAAATTTATTCTCTTTATTGGAAAGCAAGTGACCTTGGTAACATCAGAGATAATTAACATCAAGTTTTGGCTTTGTGGACTGATATAAAGATCCAAAAATTCTTTAAAATGGATAACTTAGATTGCCAATGGCTGAAGCAAAGGAGACCACATTATCATCAAAGTCTGCCAAGGTATTGACACTATTGTAAGCATTCTTTGATTTTGTTACATGTAAAAATAGATTATATATTTTGATCTCCGATTTTTAGCCAGCTAACACGAGAGCGTTGCTTGAACTACTCTTCATCTATGCTTCTTAGCATAGTCAACTTTTCTAGGTCTACTTGAAAATGAGCAGATTTAGGTCGATGGACAGAGAGAGAGAATCTAGGCAGCGCTTTGGATACTAGAAGCTTCATTTATCCTTTTTAAAAGTTTTTGAGATGTATTTTTAATTAGCTCAAATCCTTTTGTTTGCACTTTATATTAGATAGACAATGGTTCTCTCTATTAGTGCAGGTCCTATCATTTGTCACAATTGAAAGAAATCTGGGTGGAGAGTTAAGTAGATGAAGAACCTATATATAAGGCTTAGTTCCAACCAAAGGGAGTAGGGCAGCCCAAGCTGATGCAACAAGACAAGAAATTAGCAACACTTCTAGGGTAAGAGTTAATCCAATTCTCATTGATAAGTGTTCCATCCACCTTCTTGGCAATAAAATCACCTAGATGCTTATTTGTACAGGAGAACTTTGTGCCATGATACCTTAGATCTCTCATCTCTGGTTGGTCAATGCATGATTTGAAATCAATCACTGGAGTTGTGAAAATATTTTCTCATGATCAGGAGTGCTCTCGAAGATGAATTATTTCATTGAAATCCAAAATTGAGGTATGAGTTAAGGTTAAGCAATTCAACCCATAGGTCATTTCTTTCTTCAGTAGTATTTGTTGCATATATAGCAGTAAACAGAAAATCAAAAACATTTGGATTGTTTAGAAGAATTGAAGATCACAACAAAAAGATGAGCTTTCTATATCAAGACAATACGGCCATCAACATCACATTGGTGATTTTAGGCAAAAATCCAGCTTGGACAGACATCATTCATCAGTTGGTTCAGCGTTGGTTCTTTAATATGTGTTTTAAAAAAGACTCCAAAAATACTTAGAGAGTTGTTGTAAGCCACCTCGATCTTAAATTCAAGATATATCAGTAAATCAAATAATCCTCTAATATTTCAAATATTTTTTTTTATGTTTTGACTTCTCTTTGTATGAGAATATAACCTACTACAGAGATAGTGAGAAGCTAGCTAGAAACAGTAGTTGCATTATCATCACTTGAATCAGCTAGGAAAGTGAAATGATTTTGGTCCTTAACTATGGTCTTAGAAGCTTGCACAAGCAAGAAGACTATACTTCAAGCTTCTAAACAAATGGTCCGATGGACGCATGATCTAGAATAGTAACTAGATAAGTTATATTTTTTGCTAGAGTGAACTTTAATTCTCTTGAAATTTGACCAAACTCAACTTTATATTTTTTACCTGTAAGGGCGAAAACACTTTGCGCGGATAGACCGTCAATCATTATGTTAAACATGGTCAAAAGAAAGCTTTAAAAGAAGAGTATCAACCACTTCTAAGTATTTCAATACCAAATTAGTTAGTGAAGAAAAACCGCAATATCAGCAACATATGATGAAGAGCCCTTAATTGGAGTAGAGAATATGTAGCTAAGGAAGCAACAATAGTTTGAAAAGAAGGGGATCCAACACATGCAATAAGATTGATGGCTCATCTAAGGCATGAGAATTAGAGGGGCCTGTAGTTGAGTGTGTGGAAGAGGCTACAACATGAACTGTAGCATGGGGGAGTAGAATGAAGGGTAGCTGAGCCAATATTAGTAGTTAGTACCTACATTAGAGGCTATAGTAGAAGCGGTAGTAAGAGAAGTGACAAAGGGAACTGAATATGAAGTTGTAGGACGAGGAGCCTTACCTTTAACCTTCCATGAACCATTAGGACACAAAGCTTCAAGATGGTCTATCTTTTTGCAACATGGACCAGTTGGTGGGATCCAAGCATATTCAATAGAAAGAAGCACAAAAATCTTCATTCTCACTTTAGGAAGAGGTTTGGTACAATCAACCTTCACCTTTAAATGGACAACATTAATTTTGACCAAATTCTTTGTAAAATCATCACATTCGACATGGATACCTAGAAGGTCTAAAATACATCCTAGTCCTTCTGGAGCATACATATCAAAAAGGATACATTTGATATAGGTCCAAAGAGGAGAGAAGGTTAAAGAAGGAGGGTTCATGGCCAACGAGGAAGATCACTGGGCCATATAGAAGAATTCTTATGTGCAAAATCTCTTGATGAACTATTTCTTTTTATTGTAGAATTGTAGTAACATTGATGGCTTTGATTCAGACCGTAGATGAATTTTGAGTGTCATACCTCTGCCCCAAATATGGGTTAACACTGTTTCGAAAGGAATGAGATTCGCTCATGAAGATACCACTATAAAGTCTTGATGAAGGTCAACTACCCTTTTATACTAAACTAAATTTTTGTCTCGCGTGAAACGCGGAATTATAATATTAAAAACAAAATGTGGGATTATAATTTTTTATAATACACGGGAGAAATTACAGATAACAAAGATAAAATGGTATATCTCCCATATAGATAAATATATTTTATATTATAAAATTTAATTTGTATTACACGTACATTAAATGTAAACGTTTTTGAAGCGTTTTTTTATGTAAATCGAATACGTTTGAGATTATCGTTTCTTTCAAACTTATTTGAGTTAAACAAAGCCAAAAAAATGTGCGCTAATATGTAAAATATTTTCGACAAAAAAAAAAAGCAAAGAAATAACAAAAAGCGAAAATGATAAATTTTTCGGAATTCAAGTATTAATATTTGATTTGTAAAGTTGTACGTTTATAACAAAAGCAAAACTTTAATTAGAGTAATATGGATTAAGCGATATAAAATAAAATAATTGTATGATCAAATAATATGGTATCCAAATGGACATTACAATTTTTATAAAATAATTGATATTGGTAAATGATTCATCGTTAAAACATTATGTTATATAAAATTTTAAATGTTACATTTTAGTTGGATTTATATTTGTCACACGTGTATTTGTGAGTTCATGTTAAAAAAAATAATGTAAATATTTAGAGATTTCGACCATGGCATATAGACTTAATTAAAAAAATTTTATTGGTTAATTTAATTGATGTATCCCTTAAAACCCTCATTGAGTGACATATGAATTTTTTCACCAAATGTCTCTTCAGTTAATATATAGAGGATATTTAGGTGAACTAAAGTACTTTCTCGGCATATATAAGTATATTGTTCTGAAGAAAGTTTATTTCTATCGGAAAGAAAGTACACACTTGATCTTCTTAGTGATACGTGAAAGTTGGATCGAAACTAGCAAAGGTTCATATTGAAGAAAAGAACAAAGATTGTCGTGAGAAGGAACCGGGTAAGCTCATTTATCTTACATCACTCATTATGTATTATGTTGTACTATGATCAAGGTCATCCAACACATACCGAGTCCAACCATTCATAACGGAATATGGTGGAAATGATCCTCAAGTACCTAAAGGGAAATCCGATAAAAGGTATTTGGATGCAGACGAATGGTCCATTGGGCTACTGTGATGTTGATTAAACAGGAAATAAGACAAATAGGAAATCAACCAGAGGCTACTATATTTTTGTTGGTGGAAACATTGTCATTTGGAGGAGTAAGTAGAAGGTGGTATCAAGGTCTAACGTTGAAACTGAGTATTGGTCAATGACAGCCACTACAAATGAGTTTATTTGGTTTAAGACGTTACTCTTGGATCTTGGAATCAAAACACCTTAAGCTATCATCATGGATTTTGATAACCAAACTGCTATCTATATCGTTTCCAATTATGTTTTGATGAGCGCACCAAGCAAATTGAAGTGAATTGGCAGCATATATGCGAGTAAGTTGAACTTGGGATTATTTCTCCTATTTTCACAAAAAGTTCTGATCAGCTCACTTACATCCTCACCAAGAATGCAAATTCAAAGGTTTGCAATTTCATTTAAGTTTGATGAAAAATGTTAAAATATACTGTCGTTGGTGTCTTTGTACAAGATCCTACTGGAGTAATATTACGCTGTCTACCATTTATTCTGCCCTCCATAATTAACTACAACAGTTTTATCTCTTATTCATGCAACTCATATCATTTATGTGTTTATAACAACTAGTTTAACTCCATAAATATGTATCTCTTATATATATTAATAGAGAAGTGATTAGCTTAGGTGTCTTCTCTAGAATCATTCTCCTATTTTTATTATGACATGACATTGATAAAATATGACATGACAACTTGACTTTCTATTTGATTCTCTAATTAAGCCCACTAATCATAATTACTTAACCCACTAATTTGACTTTCTATGGCATCCAAAGAGGATCAATAACCAAAATAATTTCTAAAAGGATAATATTCAAATTTGATGATGTAGAATGGTGCAATCAAATTCGCTCTATCAAGTACCTCTTCAAATACATTAATAATGGACAAGATTATGAGTACAAGGGACACGATTATGTTAATGTATTAGTTCACAAGGAGGATAAGAATGACGACTCCATTGATGAAGTTAAAAAAATATTTAAAGAAATTTGATCTCATGTAAAAGAAGATTAATCACACATGCTTTAGTTCAATATTTGATTTTAAATTATGTATTCATCTTGTGTTGGTAAACTTCGTTGGTTTATTTAGTCCCTGCAACTTTTATAAAATAATGTTTTTTTTGGCTTTACAATATCAATAAAAGATTTTATTTTATTTTTTCCAATTTCTTAAGTTTAACTCAATTATACAATAAAATAATTAATCGGATAAATTCTTTATCTCCGAAAAACAATTAATCGGACTTTCCAAAATATCATTAATTAATTAGAACTAAATTTCTCAAATTTATGCACCATCAATTTCAGAAATTATCATTACCATATATACAAATATTTCTTTTATTCATTATAACTAAGTGAATAGTTATAACTCAATATCCGAAATTTATGCACCATCAATTCGAAATTTTCAAATATGGAAATCTTCGATTCAAATTTTAAAAGATGGAAATATTTAATAATTCTCGACAACACCAATAGTCCTTTTTTCAGCCCTTATACATTATTTGAGAAGTGATTTTTTCAAATTTGCTTATGTGTTATCATTAGAATCACTTTCATCAATTTTATTATGATGCGACATTCTCTTAAATTTTATCAAACATTTATCCCACTAATTTTGTCCATTAAAACTTATACCCAACAAAATTAATCTCACAAAACTACTAAAATTTAGTCCACAAACTCAAAAACTACACCCATGAAAATTTTTGTGAGAAAACTAATTAAATTTTTATTGTAATTAGCTCATTAAAAATTATAGCCACGAAAATTAATCTCACAAAACTACATGAGTTTATTAGATTTTCGTTTTTCATTTAAAAATAGTTTAGAAATTGATTATTTTAATAATAAAATTTTAGAACATTTTCATAAAATATATATTTAAAATTAATAATAAAAACTTACCAAATTTTTAAAAGAAATTTTGATATGTTCTATGAAAAAACTTCCCAAATTTATAACAACAAATACAATTATTGTTTTGAAATCTTTTTTTTTAATACAAGACAATTTGAAAGAAACAAAAATATTTTAATTGAAAGTAACAAAATTTTTTTTTGAATCTGTGTTTTATTATAAAATCTATTTTAATGTATTTTAATGTTTTAAAACATTTAGTAAGTCTTTTTGTATTGTAAATTCTATTTAAGATATTCAGACAAACCAAATTTAACATAATTAATACTTATGATATAATTCAAATAAATATGAGTTGTACATATTTATTTTACAATTAAGTATCCTTTAAACTATTGTTCTAAATCATTTCTATTTCTATAGTAAATTTCATATTTTATATGTAAGTTATAAAATAATTAAATATTAATATGAATATTTTTCCAATTTACGTAAAATTAAAAAAAATATTTAATCTAAATATCCAAATCCAATATTGAATCTAACAAAAAAAATATTCATCTAAGATCTATTCGATTAAAGAATATTTAATTAAAATGCAAACACAAATCAAAATAAACCATACAATATTATCCATAATAGATATTTTTATTTTAGATATTGTTATTCGAAAATAGAATAATTGTCCTGGATTTAACCAAATGATATTAACACAATATGTCGTGTTTTGGTTTGTCAAATTTTAAGCTTTAAAAGAATTTACACACATAATATTAGTAGTTTGGTGTAGTGTGTTAATGACATAGTCAACACTACAACATCAATAGAAATGGGTAAATTTTTAGAAAAGACAAAATCTTACTTGGTTATTTATTATGACATAAAATTGGATCCAATGACCAATTCAATTATTTTTTGTTTATTGAATTCTAAATGAAGTTAATGTCAATGTTATTAATGAAAATAAAATTAGTGCAAACAAATGGAAAAGAAAAAAATATATTATTTCATATAAAGAAAATTGAACATTATTTGTAATTTTTAACCACGAGATAATACTTTTTAATTTATTTGATTAGTAAAAAATATTTAACCGCGTATAACGCGGGGAGTCACCTACTTTCTTTGTACATATATAAATATGATCTTATAAAAATTCTTTCTTTATTTCTACAACATTTTATACAAACGGACCATAACTAAAACCTCCGTGCAAAATTTAATTTGGCTTGATTCTTCGACCATATGATATTGTTCAAGACGGATCATTTGTTGTTAAACCATTTTTGTTTTCGGGACCATGTCGATTGTCGATTATGTAATACTAGATTAGGACTCGCGTTAATACGCAGATAAACGTATTAAAAATTATTGATATAAATGTTTAAATTTTAATTAGGAACTCGTTGACTTTTAAAAATATATTTTGAAATACTACTTTAATGAATATTTTAAATCAATAGAGATCAGTTTATATCTTAATCTTTATGTCCTAATCCATATTATGCGATACCAAAAGTATATATATATATATATATATATATATATATATATATATATATATGCGGAATTCAAATCATATTCTTAATATATAACAAAGAAAAAATTATATGTTTATCCATTATGAATATTTATTAATTATGTAATAAAATCATAAAAACAATTAAAACATTGTTGAGTTAAATCAGAAAAGTAATTTTAGAGAAATTTAAAAAAATGCTACACTTTTGAAATCTTTACAAAAAATGCCACTTTTTCAAAATTTTTTTTTTATTTATTATTTATGATTGGGTTAATTATGTTTTATTAGGGTTTAGTTATGAGGGTTTAGGGGAGTTTAAGGGTCAAAACATTTTTAAGTGTTTAGAATTTTAAGATATAGGGTTTAAAAATCTATAATTAGTGGCGTTTTTACAAATGAACAATCCTAAATGACATTTTTGCAAATGTGCACATAAAAGTGGTATTTTTGCAATTTTCCCTAAATTTTATATTAATAAGCCTCATAAAAACCAATAAATAATGTTATCAAACGTCAGATAAGTATATGATTGATAATAAATTAATTTTATACCATTAAGATCATCGTTTGAATCTTAATAGTAAATATAGTATTCTGACTTTTTAACTTAGATAAAAAAAAATTTATACAATTTTTCTTTTATTCTAATATTGGAAAATACCAATTCCGCCATTGATCGAATTTTTTTTTTTTTGTGATACTCTATAATTTGATTGATAAAATAAGTATGGTTAAAGATTTTTTTTTTTTTCCTTTTTAGTATGGTTGTGTATAACTTAAAATTTCAAGTTGAAAATTTCATATACTTTTTAATTTTGTGGTTTTTAGTTTATATATTTTCTTTTTTTTGTTATTCGTTTTTTGGTTTCAATTGATATTTTGATTTTGTATGTATTTTTGATTTTTTTCGATGGTTTATATCTTCTTTATATTCTATCTTTTGTTTTAATAATTTTGTATTATTAGAAATATTTCTTTAAAGTATTTGGTTAGTTACTTGAAATTGAAAATTATTTTGTTAGTTTTCTACTTTTAGTTTCATTTCTTTTTAATTAATCTTAAATGTTGACAGGTGTCATCATCTATTTAATTTATTACATATTTGTTGTGATATAGTGAATTATAATTTTGTTTATGTAACATGCTCACGTCGAACGTATCCTGCTTTATATAATCCTCTATATATTCAAAGAGAAACATTCTTGGATAATTTTGCTTAGATGTCATCACCATAAATTTTTTCAATATTTTTTATTTAATTAATTCTATATTATTTAATCATCTACTATTTTATTTGTCAAACATTCTCTTAATTTAATTCCAATTAAACTACTATTCCATTTGCCAAACACTCTATTAATTTAATTACAATTATCAAACACATTTGGAACATTATTAATTTAATTTCCTATTAACAATTATGACATATATCTTTCATGTTAATGATTGTTATATGCAATAAATATTCATATTTTAGAAATATTTGTTGAAATTTATTTACAAACAGCAATTTTGTTAAATATATATATATATATATATATATATATATATTCATTCCTATAAATACAAAAATGTAGATTTACATTTCAAGCTATTCTACACCGGTGTGTTTTATTTAATTTGAGGTCATATCAGTTTTCCATAATTTGATGGGTCTTTTTGAATACAACAATATCCATGTAATCATATTCTAATATATTTCTTGATTTATTTGTAATAATTGAAAATCATGCATGTTTGATTATTTTATTTGTTCTTTATATTTGTAAAATTAGTTATATCATGAGAAATTTTGAAAAATGCCACATTTGAAGTGCCACTTTTCAAAAATATCACTTTTTCAAAAATTTTGCAAAAATTGCCACTTTTTCAAAACTATTTATTCATTATAATATTTATGTTTGGGTTAACTATGTCGTATTTTTATTAAAAAAAAACTATGTTGTATTAAGGTTTAGTTTTGAGGGTTTAGGGTTTCTTAAGGGTTAAAATATTTTTTAGGGTTTAGAATTTTAAGATTTATACTTTAAAATTCGTAATTAGTGGCAGTTTTGTATATAGCCAACTCATTGTGGTATTTTTGAAAAGTGGCACACCAAAAGTGGTATTTTTGCATTGTCCCTTATATCATTTAATTTTAAATTTTAATAAACTCAAAAATTATGTTACAGATAAAATAATTTATTGGTTATAATTAAACTCGTGCATTAACACATGTACTAACCTAGTAAGATTTATAGAGTTATCATTATTGGAAGTCACTGAAAGATAAAGGGGCAATTACAAAAATGCCACATTTTGTGTGCACATTTGCAAGTATGCAACTTAGGAGTGTACATTTGCATAAATGCTACTAATTATAGATTTATAAAACCTATATCTTAAAATTCTAAATCCTAAAAAATGTTTTAATCCCTAAAACCCCCTAAACCCTCGTAATTAAACCCTAATAGAACATAATTAACCCAAATATAAATAATATAAAGAAAAATAATTTTGAAAAGTGGCATTTTTGTAAAGATTTCAAAAATATGGTATTTTTGTAAAGTGGTATTTGAAAAATAATATTTTTTGAAATTTCTCAAAGATAGATAAATTAAAGAACGAAAACAGTCATAAATCAAAGTTGGAATTATGACAATAATGATCTAGAGAGATATTTGGAATTAGGAGAAACAAATGTGTATCATATGAAAAATATGATCTTATAAGAGACGTATAAGAAGCTTTTCATTTTTGCTATTTGAAAAAAAAAAGAAAAAAAAGTACATGTTTACATGCATATCCGTGTTTACACAAAGCTATATGCAATAAACACGTGCGATAGATTCAAGCAAGTCGTAGATATTGGGGGTATATTCAATCCGGTATTTCAAGTGATTTGTTATGATTTGTCAAATTCTATGTTATTGAATAATTGATTTAAAAACTTCTCTTAAAATCTATTATTATTGAACTAGTGATTTGAAAAAATACGTTCAAATCCACTGTTATTGGAAACATATGAAAGATTTGGTTTTTAATGATTTCATGGGATTTAAGAAGGATTTGGGAGAATTTCTTTGTTAAAAATACAAAGAACCAAATCACATGATTTTAGGTGTGATTGTAGAGAGTTTTATATTAAATTCTCTGAAATACACAAAATCACTAAAATCATCTAAAATCTCATTAAAACTCAAATCCCTTTAAATACAACTTTGAATACACCCCTATTGTGACACGAATATATATGTGGAATGCACGTACAATATATGTGGTTTAGAGTCTTTGGTCAAAAAAATATATATGTGGTTTAGAAAATTCTATGTGGAATGCAAGTCATGAAAATTAGTACTATATGTCGAATGCACGTACAATATGGTGTAGAAACATGTGGTTGCGTACGTAAAATATAGACAATAGAAGATTCCGTATGTATATGAAATTTTAATTAGTAAATCGTTATAGAAATAGAGGAAAAAATATAGTTTAATTAGTAATTTTCTCAGAACAAAACATATATATATGCATGTATAGCATATCCGTGTTTATTTTTCTTTAAACATATATTTAATAGTATAATAAAAAAGCATCTAAAATCGAAGTACTTCCTTAGGAGTTTACACTTGACAACGGTAGAAAGATATAAAACAAAAAGCCGTAGAAATGTTTTTTTTTTTTTTATATTAAAAGCCGTAGAAATGTTTCAGGAGTGTTTTTATTTGTTTACGCAAGAACTGATTATCCTCTATGTATTAATGAGATAACGATTTAAGGGACAAGTCATTTAAATTAACCAATCATAATATTTCAATTAAAATTATATGTCATGGTGAAAATTTTTACTTATTCTTATTAATTTTATAATATAAGCTCATTAATGCATGTTTTACAAATCTAAATCCAACTAAAGTAAGTAGTATTAGACTTACCAATTTTTTTTGTCGCAATGAAAATCAATTTTACACTTAAAATATGTAACATTTGCATATATTTTAATCAATTTTATACATAAAAATATTAAAACTAATGACATCAAAATATGTTTAATTAAAATTTAACTTTCTTATATTTATACACAATACATATCATTTTTGTACTTTTATAGATATTAGGAATCATATATTTGTTATACGCGTTTAAATACTAAAATTGATTAGTCAACATATTTAATCATTTTAACCCGCGCTTGCCGCGGGGTTAAAGTCTAGTACTATGATTATTGTATATTCTAATTGCGAACTCTACTCTTTCTTTTATTTTCAAAATAAATTTCAATGCTAAGATGACCTTGACCTCTACATTTTGTTTTGTATAAGAGCATCAATAACGGAGAGACTTTTGAAAGTTTCTAATTTATAATATTTTAATAGTTTTTATTTAATTTCATTAATTTTTTAAATATTAAATTATTAAATAAATAATAAATCAGTAATATAGTAACATGTGGCAGAAACAGTTTAGAGACAGTCTCAAAAATCTCGGCACAAAATTCTCAAAAGTTCCGTTTTTTTCTTCTTCTTTTAGACCATTAATAATGGTCTAAGGTCCCAAATTAGTTTTACTACGGGCACTAGACTTACTCAAGGACAGTACGTATCACATGGGCTGTGACATAAACCAGGACTGACATCAACCAAAAAGTGGAGCAAAGAAATTGTGATTTTTTTCAACTTCAAATTGTATTTGATTCACACACCAAGTACTTTTCTTCTGTCGTCTATTTGATGTTTTCCTTATAAATAAAAATTAAGCTCTGACAATACAGAGCAACACAAGTTTTTCTAGACACACACACAAAAATCATGGAGTCGAAGGACACAATGATGGGAACATACAACCGTGCCGGTGAGGTTAAAGCATTCGACGAGATGAAAATCGGCGTAAAGGGTCTTGTCGACGCCGGAGTCACAAAAATCCCACGCATTTTCCATCACCCGCAAGTCACTTTAACAAACCCTAAACCCTCCTCCACGGTGACTATCCCAACAATAGATCTTGCAGGAGGCTTGTTCGAATCCAAGGTCATGCGAGAGACCGTAATCGCCAAAGTGAGAGAAGCGGTTGAGAAATTTGGGTTTTTCCAAGTGATTAACCATGGGATTCCGGTTGATGTTATGGAGAAGATGAAAGATGGGATTCGTGGGTTTCATGAGCAAGACTCAGAAGTGAAGAAAACGTTTTATAGCCGTGACATCACCAAAAAGGTTAAGTATAATACGAATTTCGATCTCTATAGCTCTCAAGCTGCGAATTGGAGGGATACATTGACTACAGTTATGGCTCCTCATGTCCCAAAAGCAGACGACTTACCAAAGATTTGTGGGTACGATTCTTTTACTCTCCATAAGTTTTGATAAATGTGTAGCTGCATGCTTTTATTGACATCTCTATATAAGTACAGAAAAAAAAGAGTATACTCATTCCGGTTCATAATAATAGATGTTTTCGAAGAGAAAAATATTATTTCACAAATTAAGTTTCTGTATTTTCTATTTGAAATTTGTGTACCATTTTCTATTTTGGGCATATTGAATAATTTATATATATATATATAGAATAAGGGTATATTAAGGTGAAACAGAGGGAGTAACTATTTATTAACTATATATTAAATTTTCCTTTTTGATCAAACTATATATTAATATTTACTTTATGTTTTAATTAGATTATATTTTTAAATATGTTAGGTCTAATTTATTATTCTAGATTTAGTATTAGTTCTTGAAGAAAGAGTAATTACGTAAACAAATATTGATAAATGATGTTTAAAATTGCATAAAAGATATTCGAAATTGAATATTATAAGGTAAATAAGATTAAGAAAGATGACAAGTGAAGTCATGGAGACAACGATTAGGCTCTCGGATTTTGGTTCAGTACGCCTTTTTAAAATTTGGATTTTGAAAATTGTATTGGTCGAATTAAACTGAATTTAGTTTCGTTTGGAAAATATCTTATTTGGAAAATATCGGTTGGAATTCGTTGTATCGTACTTGGATTAAAAAAATGGGTCAATTTGGTTAATAAAAAAAAAAAAAATTAAAACATAATAACTAACCAAAAGTCCTAAAATTAGTGACTATGATTAGTGCCACATAAGGAGTTTTACTTAGTTATTATGTTTTCTTTTTTTCTTGGTATATCTGCCAATTTCCCTAAAAAGATAACAATTTTTTTTAAATATTGAAAGTAAAATTTAATGTATGTAGATGTATTTTTGTATGATATTTAATTAAAAGAATTTGATAAATTTCGGTTTATTTCCCTAATTAGGTTATGTCTCACAAAATACGAACTTGGTTTAATTTCAAGTTGATGAAAATTTATCTAACTTATTGTGAAGTCTGGTGGTGAATATTTCAGAGAAATCATGCTGGAGTACACAAAACGTATGATGAAATTAGGGGAGCTAATCTTTGAGCTTTTGTCAGAAGCTCTTTGTTTAAGACCTAACCACCTCAAAGATATGGACTGTGCAAAGAGTTTGTCGTTGCTGTCTCATTACTACCCACCTTGTCCAGAACCTGATCGAACTTTTGGCATCAGTTCACACACTGATATATCTTTTATCACTATTCTTCTTCAAGATCACATTGGAGGACTTCAAGTTCTCCATGATGGATACTGGATCGATGTTCCTCCTAATCCAGAAGCTCTTATCGTTAACCTTGGAGATCTCTTACAGGTAAAACTTATTGCTTTCTTGATTTTGTCAAAGAAACTTAATACACCAATAAAATCTTCCATGTTTTGACTAATATCAAAACGTTCTTGTGTGTGATGGGTTTTTGCAGCTTATAACGAATGATAAGTTTGTAAGTGTGGAGCATAGGGTTTTGGCAAATATAGAGGAAGAACCACGCATTTCAATTGCATCTTTCTTCATGCACACCATACCAAATGAGCAAGTGTATGGACCCATTAAAGAGCTTATGTCCGAAGAAAACCCTCCCAAGTATAGAGACACCACGACGACCGAGGTGGCAAGACACTACTTGGCTAGAGGACTTGATGGGACCTCACCGTTGCTCCATTTCAGGATCTGAAAATAATGTGGTTGACCTAAATCTTTGAGAATTTCTGGAGCTTCCATAAAAATTTAATAATGGACAATAAGATTACAAGAGTATGTCTTATCTTATATATAAAAAGTTGAGTGTCTCTCACGAAGGGTTGGCATATCAACATTTCTCACAAAGAGAGAAGAGAATATTGTATCCCTCTTATTCATTAAGTTTAGAGTATATACATGTTCTATAGAACTCTAGATACAACTCTAGAATACCAGAATATTAACATATATTATATAAGGAAATAAACTATATGATATTTACACTAGAGTCTCTAATACACCCCCTCAAATTAGAGCATGAAGATCTCGAATGTCCAATTTGTAACGTAAATAAAGGATGTCATCAATTACTCTCCCTACGCTTCTCAGGCTCAGGAAGAAGTTGTGGGACGAGAGTTCTATGAAGAGATTTTTCGTTGTGTTTACAGTGAAAGAAGAATACTACTACAAGAAACATGCCATTTTTTTATACCGTTTCCAATAGATTTCTGTTTTTTTTTTAAGTTTGTCAGTAATTTCTGGCGAATTTCCTACCAACCCTTTTTAAAAATGGTTTTTTATTTTCCCACAAATTTAAACTTTATTGATAATAGAACATAGCAAAGGGTGACTTCACGAGTAGATGAGTTTAAGAAGAAACTAATAATGCCCAGCACATTGAAATAAATAAAACAGAGTATTAAAACTCGAAACAGAGGATAACAGATATAACATATGTTACGAGGAGGATCTCCTCACCTCTGCAAGGATGATGTCATTTAACCATGATGGACCTCCACATGATACATAAGATTGCGCCGGTGGTCTCGTGTCACACTTCGTGCTACTTCTTGAGTGGGTTGATTTAGATGATGATGGAGCATAGATCACTTTCTAAGATGACAATTTTTGTAAGTACCTGCTAATTTCCTCTAGGATTAAACGAAACCGAGGATAATGCTGTGGCTTCTATAAACTATTTTACTCATAAATTGAGAATAGTTGTGTACTATTCTATCTACTTAATTAATTGAATTTCATATGATGCGGAAATTCCATTGATTCCTTATTTTCTCAAGCTTCCACATGGATTCTCGATCTGCTACCCATTAGCGGATTCACTTAAAATTTGCTCATCAAAGTTAAATGTTTTCAAAAGCTTTATCACAGCGACATGTTTCTCCTCTTATTTTGTGTCATAGAAAGCCACTTTAACTCTTGTGACATGCCAATAAAAATGTCATTAATAACACCCCTTACAGTTTTTACGCTTATAGGAACAAGCTTTGTGATGAGAATACCAATACAAGAAAACATGTCAATTTGCTATGCAAACTCATTCTATCAAAACATTTGTGACTGTTTTCCGATGATTTTTTGTTGTTTTTTTATTTAGTAGAATTTATCATTTTCAAAACATTCTAATGTGGATTTGGCTGGAGGAAAAATCACCAAATATTGATATGCTGCAAAACGACAAGTACTATACAAAAAACATGAATCAAGAAGACTACATATCATACGAAGAAAAATCTGTAAGTCAAGATGGGCCAACCGAGATGGGCCTCGTGCAATCATCTATAATAAGCCCAGTTGAGAGACCCACTTTGCCTCGGAACAGGACAAACTATGTACCTGCAAAAGCAAGAGACGTTGGAGCGAAGAAGGAGATGCTCCAGCTGCGAAACCGCTTTGATGCTCTCTTGACCGATTGACCAGACAACTGTGCTTATCCCTTTAGTTTCTAGATTGTTCTCTTATCTCTATATAATCTGATTGTAATCACAATGAACAAATCAAGCAAAACAGAGCAATAAAATAAAAGCTTCAAAATTTCCTTAAGTTTCACATGGTATCAGAGCCATTGTTGTCTTAACAGGTTTCATGGCGACCACTTACCCCTTTCCTGATAATATCCATGTCTCCAGTTATGTTACATTGAAGCTGACAAACAGCAACTACCTTCTCTAGAAAACTCAGTTCGAGTCCTTACTTTCTTGTCAAAAGCTAGTCGGATTCGTCAATGGAAGCACCCCTTAGCCCTCTGCTACTCGTACTGTGGTCACCGGTGATGTCACAACCGTCGTCTCTAATCCCCAATATGAAGCATGGTTCTGTACGGATCAGCTTGTTCGCTCGTGGTTGTTCGGCACAATCTCTGAAGAGGTTCTCGGGTATGTTCACAATCTCGAAACCTCTCGTGACATATGGATTTCACTAGCTGAGAACTTCAATCAGAGTAGTCTAGCTAGAGAGTTCTCTCTTCGCCGTAGTCTTCAACTCCTCACCAAAAAGGACAAGTCTTTCTCTACTTACTGTCGTGATTTTGTGGCTATCTGTGATTCATTGAGCTCTATTGGGAAACCATTTGATGAATCAATGAAAATCTTTGGGTTTCTTAACGGCTTGGGTAGGGAATATGATCCCATCACTACGGTGATACAAAGTTCTTTAAGCAAATATCCCGCACCAACCTTTGGGGATGTTGTCTCTGAAGTTCAAAACTTTGATTCCAAGCTTCAATCCTATGAAGAACTTGCCACAGTCGATTGCCATATGGCTTTTCAAACACAGAAAAGTGGCTTCAATGATAGAGGTGGATATAGAGGTCGTGGCAGAGGCTCTTATGGTCAATCTCGTGGCAGACCTGGCTACTCTACTAGAGGAAGAGGGCTCTCTCAACATCAGCCGTCTCAGTCCAGCTCCAATGAACGACCTATCTGCCAAATCTGTGGTCGAACAGGACACTCAGCCTTGAGGTGCTATAATTGGTTTGACAGAAACTATCAAGATGAGCTCCCTCAAGCCTTCTTTTCTCTGCGTGTCTCTGATGACTCTGGCCAAGATTGGTATCCGGATTCCGACGCCTCCACTCATGTCACTCCTTCCTCCACTACTTTGCAGATAGCAACACCATATAAAGGGATTGATACTGTCATGGTAGGAGATGGCACATATCTCCCTATTACTCATGTTGGCTCAACCACCATCTCCTCTGCTTCAGGTATTCTTCCTCTAAATGAAGTACTTGTTTGTCCTGAGATACATAAATCTCTTCTCTCTGTGTCAAGATGATGTGATGATTATCCTTGTGGAGTATATTTTGATGCTAATAAGGTTTGCATCATTGATATACAAACTCAGCAAGTGGTGGCAAAGGGGCCAAAAAGTAATGGCCTTTATGTGTTGGAGAACAAATAACTTGCTGTCTTATACTCTAACAGGCAGTGTGCTACCTCTGAAGAGACTTGGCATCACAGACTTGGACACTCAAGTTCTCAAGTTCTCAAATTCTCCAACACCTCAAGAATAGCAAGGAAATATCAGTCAATAAGAGCAGCATCTCCCATGTGTGTGAGCCTTGCCAGATGGGGAAAAGTTCAAGACTTCCTTTCTTTATTTCAGATTTTCGTGTATTTGAACCTCTTGCTCGTGTCCACTGTGACCTTTGGGGCTCTTCTCCTGTTGTATCGAGCCAAGGTTTTAAATATTATGCAGTATTTGTGGATGACTTCTCACGCTTCTCTTGGTTCTATCCTATGCGTACAAAGTCTGAGTTTGCTTCAATATTCATTGCTTTTCAAAAGATGGTGGAAAATCAGTTGAACACAAAGATTAAAGTATTTCAAAGTGATGGAGGAGGAGAATTTACAAGCAACCAAATGAAGAAACATCTACTAGAAAATGGCATTCAACATAAAATTTCTTGTCCCTACACTCCCCAACAAAATGGTGTAGCTGAAAAGAAACATAGACACCTTGTGGAACTTGGTCTGTCTATGTTGTTTCATAGTCACACTCCTTTGCATTTTTGGGTTGAAGCTTTCTTCACTACGAACTTTCTAACCAATCTCCTTCCCTCATCTGTGTTAGAAAACTGCAGTCCCTTTGAAGTCTTGCTCAAGCAAAAACCAGATTACTCAATGCTGCGTGTGTTTGGGTCTGCCTGCTATCCCTGCTTATGCCCTCTAGCAAGCCACAAGTTTGATATCCCTTCAATGCGTCTTCCTTGGATATCACTCACAATATAGAGGATATCGATGTTTATATCCTCCAACTGGTAAGGTGTATATCTCCCGCCATGTGATCTTCAATGAAGGTTGGTTTCCCTTTCAACATCAATATCAGTCTCTGGTTCCCCGATATGACACTCTTCTGCTCAAGTCTTGGCAAGCTGGATCTATCTCCTCTGTGCAACCAGATACTCCACAATCTGCTGAGCCTCCCCCGAGAACAGTTCTTGCACATCCTCTCTTGCCATATGACAATGCTGAAGCTGGATCAATTGGTGATCATGATCTCACAAGTCAATCAGAGGACCATTCTGTTGTGAGCCTGAAGTTGAGCTGGATCATTTCGTTGGTGAGACTGAAACGGAACCAGCAACGGGACCTGAAATAGAAGAGTCATCAGAAACAAGTTCATCAGATTCTGGTATGGCTGTTCCAGTCCAACATGCCAACACACACCCTATGACAACAAGAGTTAAAGATGGGATTTTCAAACCAAACACAAGGTATGTTCTTCTAACCTCTAAATTCATTCCTGAAAAACCTAAATCTATCAATGCTGCATTGAAACATCCTGGTTGGAACAAAGCTGTTCTTGATGAGATGGGAATCATTCACATGTTGAATACCTGGACCCTAGTTCCACCTACAGATAAGATGAACATCCTTGGTAGTAAGTGGGTTTTCAGAACTAAGCTACAACCATCAGGAGCCCTAGACAAGCTCAAGGCTCGTCTTGTAGCCAAGGGTTTTGATCAAGAGGAAGGTATTGATTACCTGGAAACTTTCAGTTCAGTGGTTAGAACCTCCACAATAAGGCTTGTTCTTGACATTGCCACTGTAAAAGACTAGAAAATCAGGCAGCTCGACATCTCCAATGCCTTCCTCCATGGTGAGCTCTAGGCGCCAGTTTTCATGAAACAGCCCCCTGGATTTGTTGATCCAGAGAGGCCAAATCATATCTGTCGGCTCACCAAGGCTCTCTACGGTCTGAAGCAAGCCCCTAGGGCCTAGTTTGATACCTTTAGCTCTTATCTTTTGGAACTTGGGTCACCTGCAGCAAATCAGATCCCTTTTTCTTCAACTACTACAAAGATGGCAAGACCATGGTTTTACTTCTCTATGTTGATGACATGTTGCTCACTGGTAGTGATCCACTTCTTCTTCAACAGCTGCTGGACTCGCTCAATAAAAGATTTTTAATGAAAGACCTTGGTTGCCAGACCAACATGCGATCTTTTCATATCGGTCTGTATTGATGACAACAATCTGGAGTGGTGCGTAGAAATTGGAGCAAATCTTGAACACCAAATCAAGAAAGAATTCATATTATTCTTGAAAAAAACGTTCACACTATCGCATGGGCAGCAGAAGACATACCAGGAATCGACATTAACATAACAAGTCATGAGCTAAATGTTGACCCAACTTTCAAGCCGGTGTAGCAGAAGCGACGCAAGCTTGGGGTTGAACGTGCAAAGGCAGTCAACGACGAGGTAGAATAACTTTTACGAGTTGGATCAATCGCAGAAGTTAAGTACCTGAACTGGCTTGTCAACCCAATCATTGTCAAGAAAAAGAATGGAAATGGCGAGTTTGCATGGACTTCACTAATCTAAATAAGGTGTGTCCAAAAGATAGCTTTCCTCTACCGCACATTGACCGACTGGTCGAAGCAACCGCAGGAAACAAGTTCTTGACATTCATGGTGCCTTCTCGGGGTATAACCAAATAATGATGAACCCGGACGACCGCGAGAAGACAGCCTTCCGACCTTAAAAACGCCGGAGCAACCTATAAACGCCTGGTAAATAAGATGTTTGCTGAGTAGCCTCAACATTGTATTTACCATACAGTTTCTCAAAACACAACTGAGCAGGGTCAAAAACACTTCTATCACTAGCCCTATGTGAGATTTAGAAGAGAATAAAGAGATCTTGATCAAGAACAAGAGAGAGAGAGATGGATATTTTCGTGGTTAGAGAGAGAGAGAGGATAAGAGAGAAATTATTCTCATTAAAGTTCCATGTGTCTTCAAGCAAGTGTTTATACATACAATTAGATTTAACAAATATCTAGAATAGTAAAAAGGCACTAATAGAGTTTACACAAAGCACAAATGTTCTTAAGAACAACTTAAATATGTGTAAACCATCACCCATAGAGCTTAAATCGTGTAAACCAATACTCCCCCTCAAGCTTAGCCAACGAGAACCAAAGGCTAAGCTTGGAAACCAATGAAGCATCACCTCATTAAAACCTTAACATAGAAAAACCACTTGGGAGAAAACTATGTCAAGGAAAAAAAGTGTGATGTTCATGAGTTAGGCTGAGTAAGATTCACAAGACCAAGTCTGCTGTAGATAGAGGTGCAAACCTTGAGAATTGCAGCCTTGGTGAAGATATCTGCCAACTGATCCTCACTTCTTGTGTAGCAAGGTAACGTTGTACCATCTTCAATCTTCTCACGGACCTTGTGACAATCAATCTCAACATGTTTTGTCCTCTCATGAAACACAGGGTTGTTTGCAATGTGTATTGCTGATTGATTGTCACAATGCATAATGATTGGACCAGATTGTTCTATTCCCAGTTCTTTGAGTAGCGCTTTGAGCCAAGTCAACTCATTTGTAAGCTTCCTCATGGCTCTATACTCAGCTTCTGCACTTGAACAAGAAACCACCTTCTGCTTCTTTGTCTTCCAAGTAACCAAGTTTCCTCCAATGAAAGTGCAATAACCAGTGGTAGACTTTCTATCTGTTCTGTCACCAGCCCAATCAGCATCACAGTAGCCTACAATCTCTGTATTATCATTCTTCCCAATCCAAATACCTTGATTAGAGGTCCCTTTAAGATACCTCAAGATTCGCTCCACCATACTCTAGTGATACACGGTTGGAGCTTGCATATGCTGGCTCACTTGACTCACAGCAAAACAGAGATCTGGTCTTGTAAGAGTGAGATAAATCAGCTTCCCAACAATTCTTCTATACAAGCCAACATCCTTGAAAGCCTCATCAGTCTTCTCCCCCTTTATGTTAACCTTGTAACCATCTTCAAGTGGAGTCTTGGCTGGTTTTGCTCCAAGCTTACCCGTTTCACTCAAAAGATCAAGAGTATACTTTCTTTGAGATAAGAAGAGACCCTCTGGTGATCTACACACTTCAATCCCTAGAAAGTATTTCATCTCTCCAAGATCCTTAATATCAAAGGCAGATTTGAGAAAGGCCTTGGTGTTTTGAATACCTTCCTTGTCATCACCTGAAATAATGATATCATCCACATAAACTAGTACCACAACAATCCCTCTAGAGCTTTGCAGAGTAAACAGGGTATTATCAGAATGAGATTTCTTAAACCCATACTGTATGAGAGTAGAGCTCAATTTGTGGTACCAAGCCCTTGGTGACTGTTTCAGACCATATATTGCTTTTCTCAGCCTTAGGACCTTCCCTGATTCAACAATATCTTCAAGACTAGGTGGTGGAGTCATATATACCTCTTCTTTGAGTTCTCCTTGAAGAAATGCATTCCTCACATCCATTTGCCATAGATCCCATGAAAGATTTGTAGCTAATGAGAGCACCACTCTAACTGTATGAAGCTTAGCTACTGGAGCAAACGTATCAGTGAAGTCCTCACCATATGTTTGAGTAAATCCTCTTGCTACTAGCCGAGCTTTGTACCTCTCTATATCCCCATCACTCTTATACTTGATGGTGAATACCCATTTGGAACTCACTGCTCTCTTTCCTTTTGGGAGCTCCTCCACATCCCATGTATGAGTCCGCTCCATAGCACTTCTTTCATCACCAATAGCATCTACCCATTCCTTTTTATCCTTTGCCTCCTCATAGCTACTAGGAATCTGGTTCTGCTCAATCTTGCCAAGAAATGCTTGATGATCAGATGGCAAGAAGGCAAGAGAACACACTGCTTGTATAGGATGAGCAACAGCCTCATTGTTGTAATAAACTCTTGTGTTCTTCCAATTTTCAGGCCCAAACTTCACCCTCTTACTTCTTCTTAAAGGCTGAACCACCCCAGTCTCTTCTGTTTCTGTCTCTTCAGCTCCTTCAGCTACCACATCTCCTAGAGAATATGAAATAACATCATCCCCTTTGTCACTGTCCATCGGCGAATCCAATTTCTCTGATGAAGCTTCACTTTCACTTTGGCTGCTGCTATCATCTGAGCTTGTTTCACCACCCTCATCAACTACTGGAGCTTCTTGATGTCTCTCTGCACTGCTAGTTGGTGGCATTGATGGACCAGCTAGAGTAGTAAGACCATCAAGTATACTCTTCAAGATGGCAGCTCTGTCGTTGGAGGAGGCAAGATCTTTCAGCTTATCCCAATTTTCATCACCAAAGAAGCCCTTCTCTTCATCAAACTTGACTTCTCTCGATACATACATTCTCTTGGTGTCAATGTTGTAACATTTGTAACCCTTTTGAGTAGGTGAACACCCAATAAACATACACTTGACACTCTTAGGCTCCAACTTGTTCCTTTGAGCTTCTGGAACAAATACATAACACACACAGCCAAACACTCTCAAGTGATCAATGACAGGTTTTGCCTTATGCAATACCTTATATGGAGAAGCATTCTCAAGGTTCTTGGTGGGTAGCTTGTTAATGAGATAGCAAGCAGTCATCACTACATCCCCCCAATACCTTTTAGGAACATTCCTCTCAAACATCATGGTTCTTGCTACCTCCATTAGATGTCTATTTTTCCTTTCTGCTACTCCATTCTGCTGAGGAGTATACGCACAGGATGTTTGATGAACTATGCCATGATTGCTCACAAACTCCTTAAACTTGCTGTTTATGTACTCACCACCATTATCACTTCTTAGAATCTTAATCTTAACTCCAAACTGAGTCATCACATAGTTGTAGAACTTGGAGAATGCTTCTAAAACATTACTCTTTGATGAGAGAAGTGTCACCCATGTGTGCTTAGATTTCTCATCAATGAAGGAAACAAAATACTTATATTGATCTTTAGAAGTACAGGGAGCTGTCCATACATCAGAGTGAACTAGATCAAAGTACTCATTATAAATAGTTGATGAGTCTTGATAAACAGTTCTACAATGCTTCCCTAAGATACAAGCTTCACAAACGTGATCTACAAGATTCAGATTTGGTAAAGCAAGCTTTAGAACCTTCAAGTGAGGATGTCCCAAGGGTGCATGCCAAACAGAACTGGTACTACTAGTGCTCATTGCTGAGTGAGCTATTCCAACTGGTTGCTTGTCCAAAACATCCAAAACATAGAGACCATCCTTTGCGCAACCTGATCCAATGGTCTCTCCAGACTTGTGAAACCATACATCATCAGGACTAAACACAGCCAAGCAATCAAGGTCCTTAGTGGCTTTCTAAACTGATAACAAGTTAGAAGCAAACTCAGGCATATAGAGAGCATCTGTATTCTTCTTAAACAGCTCTAAGTTTCCAATTCCTCTAATCAACACATCCTCCCCATTTGCTATAGTTACCTTTCCAAGATGAGGTTTAACATTGGAGAGGAGCTCTAGATCACTAATCATGTGATGAGAAGCACCAGAGTCTACTATAATGGGTTTAGAAGGTTTAGAGGAAAGAAAGCTCTTACCAGATTTAGTCAGTTTGGTAATGCTCTTGATAAGAGCATCTAGGTCTGATTTTCTCACCATATCATGACCACTAGCATTAGCAAATCCTGCACGCCCTCTAGACATCTGCCCTGAGGTTTTCTCTTTCAAATGAGGATGACGAACCCAACATTTCTCCTTGATATGACCTGCTCTCTTGCAGTGTTTACACAACCTCAACTGCGGATGGAGAACCCAACACTTCTCCTTGGTATGACCTGCTTTCTTGCAGTGTTCACTCACCCAGCTAGTTCTTCTATCTGTTTGTTGATAAGCTCCTTGACTCACATAAGCCGTCTCACTTGTCCCTTGAAAGAGTCCCTTTGATCCTTCTTCTTTTTGAATCATCATACAGACTTCATTTAAGTTAGGCAGCTTTTCATACCTTAAGATGTGATGAATCAAACCAGAGAATGATCCATTGAGAGTGAGAAGTAGACCAAACACCTGATCCTGCTCTCTCCTCTCCATTATCATACTCAAATCTATGGTGGGTGGCCTTAGCATCTCCAGCTCAGCCCATAAGTTTCTGAATTCACCAAATAAGCTCTTGAATGGCTTCCCTTCTTGTTGGAGTTCATTTAATGCCTTTTTCACCTCAAAAATCCTACTCAGATTTGAGGTATTACCATAAACACCCAAGAGAGTGTCCCACAACTCCTTTGCAGTTTCAGCATATGAGTAAGCTGCAAGGATAGATGGCTCCAAAGAACTCTGAAGAACAGCTAGAACAAGCTGATCCTCTTGAATCCACTTGGGATCATCCTGCTCAGATCCGGCTACACTTGAAGGCTCCAGACCTTTTTCACCAGTCGTGGTTTTTCCTTTGTCCAGGGACACCTTTAGAGAGTCATCAACATGCTCCCACAACCCACGGCTCTTCAGAACAGTTCGTGTGGTTCTTGACCACAGCAAATAGTTTTCTCCTTTGAGAACAACAGGTAGAGTCATTTGTTTATGATTCTCCATTGATGATTTGTTGCAGAAGACACAGGGTGAAAACAGAACAAGAACAGAGAAAAAAAACAGAGAGATTTGCAGAAGTAGGTCTTCAAGAGCTTATTGCTCTGATACCATGTGAGATTTAGAAGAGAATAAAGAGATCTTGATCAAGAACAAGAGAGAGAGAGATGGATATTTTCGTGGTTAGAGAGAGAGAGAGGATAAGAGAGAAATTATTCTCATTAAAGTTCCATGTGTCTTCAAGCAAGTGTTTATACATACAATTAGATTTAACAAATATCTAGAATAGTAAAAAGGCACTAATAGAGTTTACACAAAGCACAAATGTTCTTAAGAACAACTTAAATATGTGTAAACCATCACCCATAGAGCTTAAATCGTGTAAACCAATACCCTATTTGTCTCAAATTGTAGTCCAATAGTTTCCTAATTTAGCTAACATAGACAAGGCTTTTTGACCGTAAGATTTCATCAAAACCAGTACAATTGCTAAATCCTTTAATGTTCATGGTCATAGTGACTATCTCTCATTGTAGAGTTTTATGAGAGCAAATAGAAGTTTGAAGCTGAAAGAACCAAATTTTTTTGCTTATTTTAGTTTTTGGTGCAAACGATTTAGCGCAAGTAAAATGGGCCTATGTGAAGAAGTTAGCCGAAGCATATTCCTAAGTTTTGACAGCATCCCATCTCCTCTGTCCACAGTTTTGTGGTCTAATAAATAATTAAAACATTTTTTTGTCAATATTTGTAAATTACCGAAATCGAAAATTAAAACTAAAAAAAAAAAAAAAAAAAAAGGAAGAGGAAGAGGCGGTTTATAATCGAAGCAAACTTTGGAAAAGGGCAAAAATAAATTCATGGAACAAGAGAAGAGAGTTCCTCCTTGAATCTCAGAAGCCGTACAGTCGTCGTCTCCAAGTGTTTTGTTTGTTTTCCTCAGGTAAAGAGAGAGAGAGAGAGAGAGATTAGAGAGAGGAGAAGCAAAACCCTAATAAATCGATGGGGAACAAGAGGTTAAGGTTTGAAAATGCAGGGAAGCAGCCAACTTCCGTCGAAGCTACTAAGATTTGGGCTTCTAAGGTCATCGACGACTTTCGAGCCTCCGGTAACGAAGGTGACTAAACCTCCTTCAACTCTACTACTTTCGCCGTAATCGAGAAAAAAAATCATCTTCTTTGGATTCTAATTTTGTTTCCGGAAATGATATAATTTATATAAAAAATTCCTTCCTTGATCCTGAGATTTGAATAGAATTAGCTCTAATTGCAATCTCTTACTTTGTTGGATTGAAATGTGTTTTTCTAAAAAAAAAAAAAAAAAAAAAAAATCAATCTACTATTGATTCAAGTGTATTGCATTGTGTAGTTTACACGTTTGAGCATAACCTTTCAAATAGCGAACGTGGCGTTATTCATCAGATGTGCCGGAAAATGGGTATTCAATCCAAAAGTTCTGGGTGAGTCTTTGCCTGAATTGTACTTTTTTTTGTGTGTTTGAGAAAGTATTCATTTTGCTATGGTAAAAACTTCGACTTGAGAGAGTCGGTCTAGTTTCTGATTTCTCATGGATACACTTCTATAGGCGTGGGGATCAAAGGCGTCTCTCAATATTTAAAGGCAGGCATAAAAATGGAAAGAACAAAGAAGCCAAGGAGAAATCTAATAAAGAGAAGCTCGAATGTGTGTCGTTTCCGCCAGAGGCAGATGCTATTCTGCAGGACTTGTTTACTCATTACCCACCTTGTGATGGAGATACTGCTGCAACATCATTCAACAAGTACTCCGGGCACTCGGGTAAACAAAGACAATGGAAAGATGATTTTTTCCGAAAACCACAGATTGGCAGTGACGAGATCATGCAAAAGGTGGCATCTATGAGTTCTAGACTTAAGAAGGATAAAGCTCTCCAGGAGGTTAGCAAATACTTAGCTGTTCAAATGTTTATTTTTTCCTCCTCGAAAGGACTGTTAATATTGATTCTTTATCCAGAATACAGATTGAAAAGTTATAAATCATGCCAAGTAGCTGTAACTGAAAGAAAATTGTTTATATTGATTTATGTTACAGATCTCTAAGCTGCGGTCAAGGCTTCCCATCACATCTTTCAGAGATGCAATTACATCTGCAGTCGAATCCAATCAGGTTCGCTGAACGTTTTTCTTCTAATTCAGAATTTGAGATTTAATTGCTAGTGGTGATTTCCACTGCTTGAAAAAGTGGTCATTATTTATTCTTATTCTAAATGCAGGTTATTCTCATTTCCGGTGAAACTGGTTGCGGGAAAACTACTCAGGTGTTTGTTACCCCCTTTTTTTTGTAGTTTAGTAGAATCATCTCCATAACGTTTTTATTTTTGCTGCTCTTTTTTTTTTCTGTGAATCTACTACTTACTACCTTTTGGTGTAGCCGAGTTTTGATATTTATCCCTTCAATTCCAGATTCAGGCTGTCAACTTTCTAGTACAGGGGAATGTATTATGTACATAACTTTAGTTTTTAGAGAAACTATGTTGTGTTCTTAGGTTTTGTTCAACTGAGTCTGGCATATGATACTCGTTAGTAGCTGCAAAGAGCTTTTCGTTTGAGTTGAGATTGCCCTTAGTTTTGTCATTCTGGAGATTTCTCAGGTGCCTCCTTTGTTAATTTTATAGGTGCCTCAATATCTTTTAGACCATATGTGGTCTAGCAAAAGAGAAACTTGCAAAATTGTTTGCACCCAACCCCGTCGTATCTCAGCCATGTCAGGTTGATATTTTATTTTGATTCATACTGTATATACTGATAACCCCTTGCTTAATGTTTTTCTTTCCTATTCTGAAGTTTCTGAAAGAATATCATGTGAAAGAGGTGAAGCTATTGGAGACAACATTGGTTACAAGGTAAGAGATCTTTGTAAGTAGAGACTTGCGTTTGTACATGAAAGGTGGTTGAATTTCTATATTCTAGAAAAGTGCACTATTGACTTTATGTTGCAACCCCAGGTTCGGCTGCAAAGCAAAGGTGGAAGGCACTCATCAGTTGTTTTTTGTACGAATGGCATTCTCCTGAGGGTGCTAGTAGGCGAAGGCTCTGTTAGCTGTGTTTCCGACATAACTCACATCATTGTGGTACTTGGCATCTTCTTATTTGATCCACTATTATGTGTTCTATATATATGTTGGGGTTCGTCTGACAATTAATTTGAAAAGATAATTATGAAATTGTCAGCTGTCACTGTCGCATGCCTTCGTGTTTGTTTGTCATCTCGGATTCCCCACTTTGTCCCTTGGCTGTAAATTTGATTCTATGGCTGTCTGCATTAATCAGTGACCTGGATGTTATTTTGTAGGATGAAATCCATGAAAGGGATTGCTACTCTGATTTCATGTTGGCAATTATAAGGTAAACTTCTTGGCCCTCTCAAACTTTGTGTTTAAAAAACAAAGCAATTCTATGTGACCTAAGAAATATATGTTAAGGCTATGGTTCAATTGTTGCCGCACCATAATATATATGCCAAAAATATACTGGTAGGCATGTATTTATCTTCTCTGAAGCCGCAAGTCATGCAAGAAGATAATTTTTTCTTTTTCTTTGGTTGGTTGACGGAACTCAAATGAATTTGCAATGCTTTTGTCAATTTGCAGGGACTTGCTTCCATCAAATCCTCATCTTCGTCTGGTTAGTTAAGCTCTATGTTCTTCTTTGCTTTTCACTGCTATGATACACTTATAACACAAGAGGAAAAACAAGGATTTGCTAGACGAACATTTTTTAGTCTAGTAGAGGGAAAGGGATATGAACATACTGTTACCACCATTTTTAAAGGGAAAGAAAAGAGACAGAATATGTTTTATATTCTTACAGTTGTCTCCTTCCCTCCACTTTTAGAAATGATAAGACACAGCACAAGTTAGGAAATAAATTTATTTTCCTGCTATGTTTTTCTTTTTTTCGTTTTGTGAAGTAGTGTTCTTAGAAGTGTCAAATAAATTACTTCATCGAAAGTTCACTGAGACAAGTGAACTCCGCAAAAAAATACTGTCCATGGATAAGAACCTGAGATAGCTGGATTTGATAACTTGGTAAACGTTTTTGGTATGGCTGGAGTACAGGATCCTTTAGCTGATTTTTTGAAAATTTTCTGACCAACAGATCCTAATGAGTGCTACACTTGATGCTGAGAGATTTTCGGGGTATTTTGGAGGTTGTCCGGTTGTCCGTGTCCCTGGATTCACTTTCCCAGTTAGTTTCTCTTTTTCTCCCTTTTTCTCGAATCTGGTAATTCTCTTTGTGCCCAACTATAATCTCCTTGCTTTGTGTTTATAGGTGAGAACCTTATATCTGGAGGATGTGCTCTCTATTCTGAAATCAGGTGGAGATAATCATCTAAGTTCTGCCAACTTGAGTATACCTGACCTCAAGCTTGATTTCACAGATGAAGATAAAATCGCTTTAGATGAAGCAATCATCTTGGCTTGGACAAATGATGAGTTTGATGCCCTCTTAGATCTAGTTTCTTCGAGAGAAAGTCAGGAGGTCTACAATTATCAGCACTCATCCACTGGGCTAACTCCACTTATGGTTTTTAGTGGAAAAGGCAGGATCAGCGATGTCTGCATGCTCCTCTCATTTGGCGCAGACTGGACGTTAAAGTCTAAAGATGGTATGACAGCACTAGAATTGGCCGAAACAGAGAATCAACTAGAAGCTGCTCAAATAATCAGGGAGCATGCAGAAAATTCCCAGTCTAATTCTCAGCAAGCACAACAGTTACTTGATAAGTACATGGCGACAATCAACCCAGAACAGGTCGATGTGAGTCTTATTCAGCAGTTAATGAGGAAAATCTGTGGCGATTCAGAAGATGGTGCCATTCTCGTGTTTCTACCTGGATGGGATGATATAAATAAAACAAGACAGAAGTTACTCGATAACCCTTTTTTTGCTGATGGTACTAAATTCGACATTATATGTCTTCACTCAATGGTTCCAGCAGGGGAACAGAAGAAAGTTTTTAATCGCCCCCCTCGAGGTTGTCGCAAAATTGTGCTTGCGACAAATATTGCCGAATCGGCAGTAACCATTGATGATGTGGTTTATGTGATAGATAGTGGCCGGATGAAGGAAAAGAGCTATGATCCTTATAATAATGTTTCAACCCTCCAATCTTCTTGGGTATCAAAAGCAAATGCAAAACAGCGCGAGGGTCGAGCAGGTCGCTGCCAGCCTGGCATTTGTTATCATCTCTATTCTAGACTTCGGGCAGCCTCTATGCCAGAGTTTAAAGTTCCCGAAATTAAGAGGATGCCGGTAGAAGAACTCTGCTTACAGGTACTGCTTATTTCATTTTATTTGTTGTTCCTAGCAATTGGCTCAATGAGGTGAGCCATTCGTGCATATGGAGTCTTTTACTGATCATTTCCCTTTGATAATATTTTCAGGTTAAGATACTCGATCCAAATTGTAAAACGAATGATTTCCTTCAGAAATTGTTGGACCCGCCTGTTGATCAAAGTATTGCAAACGCCTTGAGCATCCTACAAGACATTGGGGCTTTGACACCTGAGGAAGAGCTGACAGAACTTGGAGAGAAATTTGGTCATCTCCCAGTTCATCCTCTGATTAGCAAAATGCTTTTCTTCGCCGTGCTAGTAAACTGTCTGGATCCAGCACTTACCCTGGCATGTGCAGCCGACTACAAAGAACCGTTTACAATGCCTATGTCACCAATTGAAAGACAGAAAGCTGCTGCTGCAAAACTTGAACTTGCTTCACTTTGTGGAGGTGACAGTGATCATCTAGCGGTTGTTGCTGCCTTTGAGTGCTGGAAAAGCGCAAAAGAAAGAGGTCTTTCGGCAGAGTTTTGCTCTCAGTACTTTGTCTCCCCAAGTGCTATGAAGATGTTGGAACAAATGCGTAGCCAAGTTGAGTCAGAACTTAAAAGACACGGGGTTATTCCTAACGACATCTCAAGTTGCAGTCAGAATTCACGTGATCCCGGTATACTCCGTGCTGTTCTAGCTGTAGGATTGTATCCTATGGTGGGGAGACTATGCCCATCTATTGGTAATAATAGAAGATCCATAGTAGAGACTGCTAGTGGTGCCAAAGTTCGTGTGCATTCGCTGTCAAACAACTTCAACTTGTCATCGAGGAAGTATGATGGTTCTTTAGTTGTTTTCGATGAGATAACACGTGGAGATGGAGGCATGCACATAAGAAATTGTACTGTTGCTCGCGATCTTCCTTTGTTACTGGTGTCAACGGAGATAGCTGTAGCTCCTACTGAGAGCAGTGATGCTGATGATAGTGATGACGAGGAAGAAGAAGAAGAAGATGAAATAGGAGAAGGAGATAATAGTAACGAAGATGGGATCGATATACATAAAACAGAGAGTAGGCGTGGACAGAAAATGATGTCATCACCAGAAAATTCAGTCAAGTTGGTAGTTGATCGGTGGCTGCCTTTCAAAACCACAGCCCTGGAAGTTGCTCAAATGTACATTTTACGGGAGCGATTAATGGCATCCATTTTGTTCAAGGTGAGTTTATAATCAATTTACGCCGAAAACTACTCCATACTAGAAAACGTTCTTTGATTTGATTTTTAATGTCCAACCATTTATTATTGCCTTTTTATAGGTAACACATCCACGAGAAAATTTGCCGCCTCATCTCGGAGCTTCTATGTACGCAATAGCTTGTATCCTCTCGTATGATGGTCAGGTGGGACTTTCGGAGTCTATGAGACCAAAACATTCGATGACTGAGATGTATGATACCGGAGGATGGGAAGAGAAACCAAACTCTTTCCTCACCTCTCTCTTTTGGTCTCTGAGTCTGAAAGAGAGCAAGCCTTCTTCTAGTCACACAAATAGGTATCGGCAGCCTGACTTCAACACGGCTTCAACAGAAGCTGGTTCGATGCCTAGGCAGCAAAACAATAAGCAAAGTAAGCCCAAACCAGGTAACAACGCTGATTCGGGTAAGAAAAAAGAGAAAATGTTTGCTAATCACGCCAATGGAATTCACCAACCTGAAGCTGCATATGCTAAGCAAGCAAAGCACAAACCAGCCAACAGTTGGGGTTCAGGTAACAACAAGAAAGAGAACATGCCTTCTGATCACATCTCTGGGAATCAGCAACCAAACTCAGGTCCAAGAGAAGCAGCTGCTGCAGCATCAATGGGTAAGCATCATAGCAGTAAGAAAGCAAAGACCAGGTCAGCTAACAACTCGGATTCGGGTAAGAAGAAAGACCGGTATGTTCCAAAGGTAGATGTCCATAAAAGATGACGCGAAGACAAAGCAGAACAGAAGGTAGAAGATGCATGAAGAGGGGAGTGTTTTGGTTTTGGGTCCCATGAACTATATATATGTTGGATGGTCCCTCCATTTTATTTTGGTGGTTCTTGGGCTCAATCATGAAACCGGATTTTTAACTGGTTTCATGTTGCTTTAATTTTTGGCTTCCACTATATTTACGTAATACTTTGTGAAAGTTTCTAGAGTGTTGTCCCCCTCTTCTAGCAGATTCATCATATAATTATTACAAAATGTAGAAATTCATCACTGCCACGTGGCACGATTGATCACCAATACAACCTTATCGGAAATATCAAACGAGAAGATGCCTGCAAAAATCCAAAAACACGGAGCGATAGACACTGCAACTTCATTCTTTAAATACTTTTCATAACTTTGGTTTTAAGGTTTGAAAACAAGAGAGAGAATGGCGTACAGTGCGTGCTTCTTGCACCAGAGTGCACTTGTCTCACGACGATCATCACCTTCCTCGCTTCGCCACGTGTCCCTCTCGGGACCTGTCCATTTAGCGTGCAAAGCTCAACAACAGTCTCAGGAAGATGATGATAGCTCCGCCGTATCCCGCCGTCTTGCCCTCACCTTCCTCGTCGGTGTCGCCGCCGTGGGATCTAAAGTCTCTCCAGCAGATGCTGCCTATGGTGAAGCCGGTACGAGCCTCAACTAAAAACCATTGAAAGGATCATATCAATGAGAATCTTGAAACAATTCTTGCTTGATTTGCTTATTTGGTGTATTTTCTTCAGCAAATGTGTTTGGTAAACCAAAGAAGAACACAGACTTCTTGCCCTATAATGGAGAAGGATTCAAATTAGAGATCCCATCAAAGTGGAACCCAAGCAAAGAAGTTGAGTATCCAGGACAAGTCCTAAGGTTCGAAGACAACTTTGATACCACCACTAATGTCGCTGTCATGGTCACTCCTACAGACAAGAAATCCATCACTGATTTCGGTTCTCCCGAAAAGTTCCTCTCTCAGGTTTCGCTCTGTTTCTTACACTCAAGTTCGATCACATGAGAATTTGCTACAACTGATGATGTGTTTCTGGTCTCTGTGCAGGTGAATTATCTCTTCGGAAAGCAAGCTTACTTTGGCGAAACCGCCTCTGAGGTAATTTCCCTCTTGAGGACTCGAAGATTATCGTGTTAGTGAAGAACAAATACCTCAGAGACTAGAGTTACTGATCTGTTTTGCAGGGAGGGTTTGATACAAATGCAGTTGCCACTGCAAACATTCTGGAAACATCTACACAAGAGATTGGTGGGAAACAGTACTATTACTTGTCGGTTTTGACGAGAACAGCTGATGGGGATGAAGGCGGGAAACACCAGCTGATCACAGCCACTGTGAATGGTGGAAAGCTTTACATCTGCAAAGCACAAGCAGGAGACAAGAGGTGGTTTAAAGGAGCGAAGAAATTTGTCGAGAATGCTGCTACTTCCTTCAATGTTGCTTGAAACTGAATCAGAAACAACAATAAAATGCTCTGTTTTTTTTCTTGTTCATCATGGTCTCTTGTATAGAAATATGGATCAAGAAAACAAACACAAGCATTTGAGAACTATGAAGATGTTTAACCTTCTCTGGTTGTTAGTCTACTGTGATCACTCCACTTTTTAACTTTCATAAAAGTTATTACTTGCAAGTAAACCTTGTGCTTCTGTATGATGACATATTTAGAGTGATGCTAAGAATTGAATGTTAGAGAAACAAAAAAAAAAAAAAAAACACTCTAATAAGATTAAAAGCGCCATGGCTTATTCGCAGAAGAAGTTGTGAACGCGTAATTATTAGCAAGCAAATAAGCTATCTGTTTTCCTCAAAATTACAAACAGGGCCCAAGCGGGGAAAGAAATGTGCTCCAATGAGGGGTTATGCAAGCCTAGCCAGCATCTATTATCTAGGCTCATGTGACAGTTCTAGCTAAGCAAAAACAAGAAACCAGCTAAGCACACCACCCTGGTAAGTCACTATAAACAAGAGACCTATGCAAAGGCAGAAACAGCACTAACCTTTTGAGACTCTGTTTGGTCAGAGCTCACACTTGAGAAAGACACTGACCGAATCAAAACAACAGAATCATTTACACAAATTAAGGAGCATCTAAAGCCGATTGAGTTCGATGGCCATGTTTCAGCATCTTTCCCATCACTTTATCAGCATTTGACACCATTCCATGTCTTTTATAAGCCTTGTACATAATGGCGAACGTTTTAGTTACAAGCCCATAATTAGTCTCTTCCATCTCACTTACAACGCTTTCCATTTCTTCAAACCGTTTTTGAGAGCCATACATTACCATCTTACAGTGGTAGAGAGATCTGCATAGTTTCCAGCCAGCAGACTCTGCGCGCTTGATGAAAGTAGTAAGATTGTCAACTTCATTACACCTGAAGTAAGCTAAAATGATTGCCCTCATAATACTTGATTTATTAACACATGTCTTATGCTCAAATGCCTCGTTAATTTTACTCTCCATTGCTTCCAGAATGTCTTCTTGAGCATATAGTCGAATCAAAAGCACATTTAACCAAGGAAAATACATCTCCCCAGAGAGAAGACTCAGTAAATTTTCAATTTTTTCGACTCTACCTGCAACAGCTTTCTTACAATATGCACAGATCATGGCCCTGACCAAAGGACCTGTGTTCAAACCAACCTGATATTTAATCGATTCATAGATTTCTTCCATCCTACTCAAATTCCCTGAATTTGCATACCCTCGAAGCATTAGCAGATACGTATCGGTGTCAGGCTCAACTGGACCCGTGTTCATTTCTCGGAAAGTAGCTTCCATTTTATCCCACTTCCAGGCAGTCAGGTAACCAGCAATGAGACAGTTGTAAGTGCCACAATTCGGAAAAAGCTTTAATTTGTGTATTTCTTCGAAAGCTGCTTCCATATTCTTTACCATCAGAAGTCGACCATAGACTGATATTAGAATATTATAAGTCACAACGGTCGGCGCACAATGCGTCTGCCTTTTGAAATCTCTAAAAAGTGACTGGCATTCCTCGGCAAGCCTGTTGCACATGTAAGCACTCATCAAAGCATTGTAAACTGAAGTCGTCTGAATTCGTTTCCTAGCTGCCTCATTGAATAGATAGACCGCAAGGTTAATATCCCGAGCTCGGCCCGCAATTTTGATTCCTTTTGCATACTCTTCCGATGTCAAAGGGATACAACAATCTACCTGTCTTCTCCTCCACTCTAAAACCTACCCAGGAGGACATTAACAACAAACTTAGATTCCTAAATCAATCAAGTTCCATTCTTTCCGCACAAAATCGATCAAAGATTCGAGCTTTTCGAAAGACAAAAGATAAGAAAGGAAACCTGAAGAGCCAAGTAATGGCGAGGAAAGAGTTGGTCCATAAGCTCAATGATTCCAGCACCATCACGATAACTCCTAAACAACCATTGACCATCCTGATCCAAAACGCTATCGAACTTTTCCTTACTGTTACCAATAGCTAAAAGCTTGTTTCTCACAATCGAAACTCTTTGGACCAAATCAGTGTGATGAGCAGGCAAAGTGGCCACACGGGTGAATTTGCCGATCATTAGACTGCTGAATTTCATAAAATTCGATGTCATGAGTCAAGACTTGGGCTTTGGAGCAGAAGCTATGGCTATGTTAATAGGCAAAGATCGGATCTGAGGAACTGCAAAATGTGCAGAGACCCCAGAATTAGGGTTTATTGAAGAAGAAGAAGAAAAAGGATAAATGCTGTTTAGGACAATGGCTGTGTGAACGTTTATAAACTTTGGTTAAGTACAAATTCACTTTTTCATTGCACTTCTTTTGTTTCTTGGTTTAATGCTAATTGCACTTGGTTTACCATTCACAATTTTTTTTTTTGATAACAAGTGAATATATATACTATTACCAAATGGAACATTGAGTTTGATTACAAGATCTTTAGGCTTTAGCAAACAGCTATTTTGGCCCAAAAAAGATAAAAACCATTGGAGCTAAGTGAGTAGAATTTTAGTCTTATGATCTTCAAAGCCAAAAAGGTCGGAGTAGCCAACTTCTACGAACGAGTAACGTGTCCTTGATGCTGTGATCAATCCTGGAGAATATGGTCTCCGCCGGTAGTGAGATGTCATTATGCAATCTTGCATTCCTTTCTTTCCATAGGTTGAAGATGAGAGATTGGACCACATGACTTCTTGAGTTTCGAAGGAGTAGAAGGAGATTGTGTTAATAACCATGAAATAAGAGAGTCCCAGTCTTGGAAAGTGATAGGCACAGTGTGTAGCCGGTGTAGAGCCATGTGCCAAATATCCAAGGAAAATTCACATTGAAGGAAGATGTGTTCTCTTGTTTCCAGCTCAGACCCACAGAGGCAACAATTGGGATCAACTGTGAGGCCCCAAGCAGGGCTGGGTCTGAGCACAGGCCAAGAAGGCATGGGCTTTGGGCCCCGAAATTATTTTGTTTTTGCGAAAAGACCCCCAAATTAAAAATCTATCTATAAACTCCCTAAAATTTTTTTTCCACTTAGGCCCCCTAAATCTCAAGACCGACACTGACCCCAAGATAGAAGTCTTTGCTTGACTGGTAGACGATTTAAATGTGCAATCTAGAAGTTGAAGGAATGCTTCGGGATTTTAATTGCATCTCTATGTATTTTTTTAAAGGTTTTGTTTAAATATCGAAATGAAAGAGAGCGGATAAAATTAGAAAAGTTACTTTATCAAAAAACAGTTTATGTGTTTGATTGACAGAGCATTTAAAAGAGTAAATGAGTATGATGTTTTTTATTATCTAATCAAGTTTGGTTGATAAAGCATTGAGTAGTAGAGATGTGGATCCAATAGAAAAAAACCCTAGCCACCATTTGAGAGAGAGAGAAAAGAGACATTTTTCGGTTGACAACTCCGGCGGCTTTCATAGTGCGGAGTTGTGTTTTTGTTAGTTTGTGTTTCATATGGTTATGTTAGTTACAAGTCAAAGATCCTATGTGATTTTTGCCTCTTTCTCTTTTCTACGGTGGGTATTCTTCTTATTAGTTGACGTTAAGTTGGCGAAAAGATAGATGACCTAGATCCAGAAAGATGATGATTCTAGTATTCGTTTTCTCTACTTTGAAAGTTTTTTTTTGCAGTAGATCTAGTTGTTTTGGAAACTTTAAAAGTATACAAAGGAAGATGGAACCTTTGCGGGTGTTGACCGAATAAATGAAATTCTTCACGATGGTTTATATCTTCAAACAGCTATTCATGCAATGAAGACGACAAGCAATGAAGACGATGAAGCAGATTTGATGCTCTATTATCTTCCAAATTCTATTGAATTGTGTTATGTTATTGATTAAGATTTAGTTGTGTTTTTCTGTTTTATTTTTAAGATCCTTTAGTTGATGATTCATTACCGTAGCCTCTATTGATGTGCGTGGAATGGTTTCGCTTCTCTTTATCCGTTAATACCTTTTGGTAAACGGTAGTGTGGATTGATTCCATGAAATAAAGATTTTTTCAGTGTTAAAAAAAGAGAGCATTGACTAGAACATTTAGTAACGGCTAATGCTCTCTAAATACTCCAACCCTTAATGGTTTCCAATGGTGATTTTCCAGAGCATTGACCTCTCGTATATAAAAAAGAAACATTAAAAATAGTATTACATAACTAATTTATTTTTATATTACATAAAAATTTTATATTAATTTTATATTATTTTAGTTAATATTTATGGGACAGTTGCAAAAATGCCAATTTTGATATGCCACTTTTTAAAAATGCCACCACGGATTGTCCATTTGAAAAAATACCACTAATTATGAAATTTTTAAAACCTAAATCTTAAAATTCTAAACTCTAGAAAATGCTTTGACCTCTAACAAACCCTAAACCCTCAAAACGAAATCTTAATACAACATAGTTAACCAAAACATAAGTAATATAACGAATAAATAATTTTGAAAAAGTAGCATTTTTGTAAAGATTTTGAAAATGTGTCATTTTTTAAAAGTGGCATTTCTCAAAACTTCTCAATATTTATCATTATTTTCTAGGTTTTATTATTTAAAATAATATTATAATAAAACAATAATTCAATTAAATATAATTTAAATTTGAAAAAATTATAAAAATAACTGATGTTATAATTTATAAATGTAATATATACATACAATGGATTGAAAATTTTTTTACATAATTTATGTAATTATAAAACATATATATATATATACATATATTAATATTTATCATTTTTTATATGTTCTATTGTTTTTAGAGACAATTGCGAAAATGTCTTTTTTTTTGTATGTCTATTTTCAAAAATACTACTATGAATTGTCTATTTTCAAACGAATTCATAGTACCTAATCAATTCATTCCTTCTTCTTCTTTTTTTTCCTTCGTCGTACGTTTCTTTCTTCTATATTTGTTTTTATTTTGGAGTTTCGTTTCTATAATGTTCTCTTATCGATCGTTCGATTGACGATTTTGCATATTTACATCTATCAATACTTTTCTGATAATTTTCATCATAAATGCAATGGATTGCCGATGAACCATGAAACAACCCGACCCGTTTTTTTTTTTTTTTTACATTGGGATTCGAATCAGTGTTCCCATAAACATTGATCCTCAATTCCCAATCAATTCACACAATAACCAGCGGAAAATCAGAATAAATCAACACAAGACAATTAACCAATAATCAACCTCAATTCGATAAACCAGAAACTTAATCATTCAACAAGATCTACAAGTTCCACAATTCCAGAATTACTATCACCCTAGCAATTCTATAGCAACATCACTCAACCGAGACGCTGGATCATCTCCTCTTCCTTGCCTGATTCCACGATCACATTTTCTCTTTACCTGCAACACACGGTTATAAGAGTTGCGTGAGTATTATCATAAATACCCAGTGAGACGGTCCTCCCATCTACAGGCCAATTACTTAGATAGAGAAACACATGAAATACCAGGGTTATCACACAACGATGCATAGACAATCAACAGCACAAAACAGGACAGCAGCATCTCTGTCGATCGACACAACCTCTAGGTGTCGATCGACAGACAATTCTGTCCCTCTGTCGATCGACACAACCTCTAGGTGTCGATCGACAGACAATTCTGTCCCTCTGTCGATCGACAGACAACAGTCCTGTCGATCGACACGGACCTGCAGAACCCCAAGATCGAACCTATCCTCTCATGGAACGAATCTCAGGCCTACAGATCGCTTTCCAGCACAAATCCACAGCCATTCCACACCAAAACACACAGAAATCAACGTATTCCATCCATTCCTACATCCGAGAACCTATGGTCACGCACTCACCTGATTTCTGAAGAGGAATGAACGAAGAACGCGAAGAACCCTAAAGTTCAGCCTCAGATTTCGCCCAGAAATCGATCTCCACTCCGTTCCAGACCCTCTCCCACGAAATCCCAGCAAGAACAAGGTTTAGGATTGAGAACACAAGAGAATTCCACAAGAAAACCTCGAAGAACACTCAATCCTCTTCTCTCTCTCTCAAACTCTCTAAAACCCTTTCCCTGATCCCAAAAACGGCCAAAAAGGAACTGAGACGCGTCCCAATCCTTTTTTATACGGAACCCTAGGTTCCCGCAAACCGGCCAACTCAAACCGAACCAGAAATCAAAACCCTAATTCTGATTTTTTGACCCCTGTCGATCGACACATCCAACCTTGTCGATCGACACAGTCACAACTGTTCGATTTCTCGAGGAGATAACAACCCGTGTCGATCGACGCACACACACATGTCGATCGACACCCACCAAAACCAACTCCCAAATCTCAATTCGAAACCGTGTCGATCGACACTCACTCTGTGTCGATCGACACAGACCTCACTGGTCGAATCCAACACGCGAACAAACACCCGTGTCGATCGACACACACCTGTTGCGTCGATCGACACCCTACCAAAAATCCTATTTTTGGATCACGGGCGTTACAAACCATAATTTTTCGTTAATCGCTTTGCGTAACTAAAGCCAGTTTCGGAAGGACAATATGGTTGGAAATTCATCGAAAACAACTGTTTCCGACAGATTTCCAAACATAGTGGCCATCAGGTTCAGATGCTCGCAAATCACTAGTTGGTCGGAAAAGCCGTCGGTATTCCCAACCATCGTATCCATCGGTAATTCATCGTAAGTTGTTTCCAATGAATTTTCGACGACTGGGAATTCTGACGGATTTCTAATCGTAACTGTCCATCTGAAAAGCCGTCAGAATTTCTGACCAGTTTACCATTGTAATTTCATGGGCTACAGGTTTCCGACGAGGTTGTTTCCCACCGATTTCGGAGAGTTATTTCCCAGAAAATTCCTACCGATTTTGAATTTTATACATCAATTAAATATGGATATTATTGTAAATCTATTAATTAATTAAAATCGAAATAATTTATAAAATAAGATAGTTTTAATTCAAAATCTAATTTAAAAGTATTATAAACATGATAAAATATGTTTAACAAGAAGCTAAACCGTAAATTAAACCGCGAAAAATATCATAGCGGCAATGCGGATACTTTGTCTTCATGAAACCCTTGAATGCTTCAAGGCTCTCTGAGGCTGCGGTGTTATGAGCTTTCAATTCTTGAACTTCTATGTCTTTCTGCCCAAGAGCTTCTTTGACAGTTTCAACTTTTTCAAAGAGTAGGGGATCCCTCAGCAAAGAAGACCTTGTCCCACAACTAACAGCTAGATTGTCTAATCTAGGACGACAACCCTTGTGCAATGGCGTTTTCTATGAGAAATGAAACAATGTAAGCAATTATGAAAATACAAAAAAAATGAACGTATAATTAAATAAAAAACATTCCTCAATGACCATGTTGTCGATTTCCTCTCGGGACAGCTCCAAGTGGTTCGACGACGTCAAACCATCCAAACCTTGAGAGAGAGAAATTTCTGACGGATTATAGTTCGTCTGAAATTTCGTCTAAAATTAGCATGTTTTCTTATAGTGTTTGAAACTTAAGTATCTAGATCCATAAAGGGTTTTAGCGCAAAAAAAAAGGGAGAGATTCATTATATTCCATCGGTCAATAGCTAACATCCACCTTTCGCACGTATACGAAATATTTTCCTGCACCGTAATAAGATGATGCTATGTATCAAAATATAAATTGACAGTACAATCATCATTGACTGGTCTTTCAAGCTTTTTGCAAAGTAATTCTCATCACTCCCAATTTTGAGGACATAGATTGAACTCTTTAACTACAAGACTAAGTTGATGGTCCTTTTCAAACTGTTATCATGATGAACAACCCAAGGTTTTTGATTTTTGTTTTTTCCAATAGCTTAATAAACTACTTTACGACCAATTGGTTACCCAATTTGGTGGTGACGAGTTTACAAAAAACTCTTAGAATTAACTATGCGTACACAATTTGCTAGCCTGTCGACCTTAGAATTTTTTATGCGCGGAATGAGTGATAACGAAAAGTAAGTAAACTTCTCTTTTAGATTCATCAAAGTTTCTAGTTGTACGCCAAACGCCGGCCACTCCATCGGTGTAGACACCATCTTCACCAAGTCGGAACAGCCTGTTGCGAAAGATACTTTCATCTTCTGCACGTAGTAGAGGCAGTGCATTGCCCACAATAACGCGTCCATCATAAACGCCTTATCTACGCTCAACCCAAGTAGGGGTGGATATAATTCCCGTCCTATTCCAAACCGTCCCATTCCGTTCCATTCCCGGTTCTGAATTCCTGTTTCGAATAGGACCATATTCTCGTATGGTACAAATTATCGATTACCGTTTGGAATGGGACGGGACGGGACGGGATGAGAACGGAAATTCTCGAAATTCTATTTGTCCAGAAATATATATTTATTTACATAAGAATATAATATTAGATATGAGTTTTCTAATTTTATAGATATGTTAGTTATTTTAATATGCTACCAAATGTTTGGTAGCTATAATTGATTATTTAATATGACCTAAAACATAATTAGGTCCTCCTCCTCCTCCTAATTTCTTTGTCGTTCACAAATCTTCAAATATGAGATATTTGAAATTATCCAAGCAATTGTTTCGTTCTAGTCTTCAGCCGTCAATAACAAAGTGAATGTTTATTGTTTCGTCAATAACAAGGTGAATGATATAATTGACCAGAAATTATAACTATCGAACTGGATCGATGCAATGTTTTATATAGTGAACTATTTTTATCACCATACATAATTGAATAGCTAACTATTCTTATATAACCAGTGAACTATTTTAGTCAACTATATTTAATTATAAGTGTTATTTAGTTAACTATTTTGATAAATAGACTAAAAGATATAGAATTGTAAAGATTATATAGTTAACTATATTATTACAATTGAATTAATTATTGTAAAGATTATATAGTTTACTATATTATATAAGATTGAATAGCTAACTACAACAATATAGAAAGTAGCCATATAGTCAACTATTCGAAGTAGGAATTTTAGTTAACCACAACAACATAAAAAGTAGGAATATAGTCAACTATACAAACCTCTCATTGCTTTCGAGATCTGTCGACTACATCAACATAAAATGTAGGAATATAGTCAACTATACAACCGTTTGAAACTGTTGGAATTTTAGCTAACTACAACAATATAGAATGTAGAAATATAGTCAACTATACTTATGAGATCACTGAATCAAGATTAAATTGCATCAATCAAGATTAATCTCGATTTTTTTTCCCTTAAGAGATTAGAGTGACTAGTTCTTCCAAAAAAAAAAAGAGAAGATGTCGTAAAATATTTTTTTAAGGATTTTTACTAGTTTCCTTAAAATATTTTTAGGGATTAAAAGTAAAGATTTTGTCTTATTTTTACCACTTTCCTTTCTCAATTTTCGCAGGGTAATTTCGTCCAACTTTTTTATTCTCTTTGCTATATGTCTAAATCTTATTATGCATATATTAGTTTCTTAATTATCTACCCCAAAACTAATTAACCCTAATTAATATAATATTATATGTTAAATTGTAACTTGTCTTATATAAAATTGTAAATACGATTATAAGCCCTTTCATACCCCAACACCTACATTAACAACCGCATCATCTAGTCTATGGACTCTACACCATCGCTTACTCTAATCTTTGATCTCTCATGTAACGGTAAATATGATGGACGTGATTTAGATTTTATAATTTTTGTTTGTCATATATTTTTTAGGGAATACCTGATGTATCCTGGTTTTTACGGTTTTTAGTACGGTTTTTATAACTAGATATAATGGTTTTTCGTGATTTTATGCCTTAAGTGGTAGTTTTAGTGTCTTACTAGTGTTTAGAGTCTTTTATAGGCCATTTGGACAAAAAAGCATGAAAACGAGATATTGGACAGTTCTGAAGTATCAGATGTCGAGCAACCGTTGGAGGCCTTAAGTTTATTGGATTCAGCTGAAATTTAGAGACGAGATAGATGATTGAGTCATGTTTTTTCTAGAAGAAGTTTGAAGCTATTTAGATAAGCGATCAGAAAGTTACGCGAAATCTCGTGAATATATATCAATCTGGTCCGCGAACAGTAAGACCGGTCACAAGGACCGGTTGGAGGACGAAGCTGATGCGTCTGGTCCTCCATTAGACCGAACGCAGAGCCTGGACGCAGCTCCTTTTGCACGAGACCGGTCCTTAAAGCAGAACGAGAAGATTTTCCATTTTCGCCAAGAACTTCTCCAATTCGACCCAAGAAAGATTTAAACCTATTTATACACGTTTTTAGCCACTTTAGGAGAAAGAGACAAATATTATTCTAAAGCTTTTACTTATTTTCGTTTTTGAGTTTCAAAGGAGAAGATCTCAACTCTGTTCTCTGATAGAGAAAATTTTTGAACCTTTATACTTCTTTTTGAGTTTCCTCATGATTTCTTCTACATCTCTTTGCTTGATTGCTTTGATTATGTCTGAGTAATCTCTTAGTTAGGTTGAGGGGATTCAAAGGGTTTTCATGATTTAGATTTAAGATTGTTCAAACCGGGGATTTCATTCGGTTCTTCATCTATGATTCATGCTTAGTGTTATTGCTTGATTGATCACCTAACAATTGTTCTTAGGATAATTTACTCATCAAAAGTGTTGTTAAATTGCATGAACTAATCTAGATGAGCAAAACGTCTTAACCAACGAGAGCTGAGTTAAGGAGTTTTCTTAGCTCTTGTTGTCTTCATAGCTTAACCTAGAAATCTCTGCTTCCTCTCGAAACCCTTACAAATCTAATTGTGATAGTCTTGGCTCCTACAATCAAACATGTTTCTACTGCATGTTTAACTTCATAGGAATCAAACGAGAGTTTAGATGCTTAAGTTATTAGACATAGTGATTAGTACTGCGAGAGTAGGCTAATTATACATTAGTGGTTCGAGTTCAAGACGGTTCTTAATCAATTCCCTGTTGAATGATCTGATTTCCTGCAATTCATGATTTCCTGCGATAACCCTGAAACCTGATGCTTTTCTCTATTGAATTTCTCACTCGTTTATTTGCCATTTTCGTAATTCATTAACAACAACAACTCATATTTTTGTCTTAGCTTCACTTTACTTTCTAGGATTTATAGCGTTTCACTTGGTCTCTTTGGATTCGATCCCATAATTACTACTACGATTGTTGTGCAGTTGCAGTATTATTTTGGGTTTAAAACCTCTATTATCAAGTTTTCAGCGCCGCTGCCGGAGACCAATAACGTTACCTATAGATTTAAAACTAATGTTTAGACTAAGATTTTTTTTTTTAAGTTACTAATTGTTTTGCTTTCTCTTTCTTGTGTGTTTCAGGTGCATGGTCAGGAGAAGTCAAAGCGCTAAAGATCTAGTATACCTTGACAACACAGAGTTAGCAAAAACAGAACGAGAAAACAGAAAAGGTAGTTTAGAAAAAGCAAAGATGGATGACAGAAATCAGCATGTTAATCCTCCTGTCCTTGGTGATAATTAGGGTGTTGAAGATCCACTAGGTGAAATCCCTGAGAGACAACATAATGCGACACTGATTCGACATGATCCTCCCATTGGTGTACTTCCACCTGCACCTACTAACAACCAAAGGCAGCATCAGCCACGTGTCATTGGTGACATTGATACTCCACACACGTTTTACATGAATCGAGCTGCCATCATACCTTCTCCCCATATCATAGCTCTTGTCAAGCAGCACTTGTTTCATGGTCTAGCTTCTGAGAACCCTATGGACCATATCGAGAATTTCGAAGATATCTGCAACACTACCAGGTCTAATGGAGTTCCTCCTGACTATTTAAAGTGCAAACTCTTCCCTTTCTCATTGAGCGACAGAGCACAGAGGTAGCTAAAATCATTACCACCAAGGTCAATTACAACATGGGATGAATGCAGAGGTGTGTTCCTTAATCACTTCTACACTAAGTCGAAGACAACTGCACTTAAGAGCAAGATTATCTCATTCCAACAAGCTAGTGCAGAGTCTTTTTACGAAGCATGGGAGAGATTTAAGGAATATATTAGGGATTGTCCTCATCATGGGTACTTAGAGTTACATCTCCTGAACATATTCTATGATGGTGTTGAATGGAAGTTTCAGAATTCTCTTGATGCTACGAGTAATGGAAATTCATGACGAAGACTGTAGAAGATGCTCGTACACTGATCGAGAATCTTGCCTCTAGCAACAGCAACCACTGCCTTGAGTATGACAGGAAAAGGCGTGTTAATAGCATTGATACGCAAAAGATTGATGATCTGGCAGCAAAGGTTGATTTGATTCTGAAGAGAGATCAAAGACCAGTTAACTACTGTGAAGAAACTGAAGATTAGGGAGTTTATCAGGCTTTTAATGTTAACGGGTCTAATGAGCAGCGAGCATAGGTCAACTATCTTGGGAGCCAAGGAAGTTTTCAGAATAAAGGATTCAACCAGAACAACTTCTCCAGGGTTTTCAACAGAAGCATCAATTCAACAATTTTCAACCAACTAGTCAAGCATCCTTTCAAGCTCCCATGAATTCTTTTCCTCCACCCCAAAGAACAAGCTCGAGATGCTTATGCAACAACTTCTAGTGAACCAGCAAAAAACTGCTAACGAGATCAATATCAAGGTGGACAGCATGTACAATGATCCCAATGGTAAGTTTGAAGCTCTCTCTACTCACATTAAGAAGCTTGACACACAAGTAGCTCAGATCTCAACATCAACCCAGCGGTCATCAGGGAATCTTTCAGGAAAAGTTGAGACAAACCGAGAGCGCACTGCAATGTAATATCAGTTCAAAGAAAGATGGAGATTCTACCAGCGCCACTTACATGGGAAGAGGTAGAGTTAGCTGCGGAATCATTACCATACATCCCTATAATCCCATATCCTCAAGGAGGATGATATTATTGATGAAGAGAAGCTTGTTAAATTTAATAAGATGGTGAAAGAGCTTTCTCCTGATGTCTCGTTTGAAGATGCACTTAGAGGCGATCCTGCATATCGCAAGTTTTCTAGGGATACAAAGAAAAGTCTTACAGTCGTCAAGGCTCTCTTTGTTGAAGGAAGGAGTACACTACCTCCTATGAAGAAATTGCCAAAGCTAGAAGACCATGGGAAGTTTGTTGCTCCATGCTCAATTTCAGGATTTGAATTCGAAGAATCTCTATGTGATTTTGGGTCTTCTATTAACCTCATGTCTAAGGCTATTGTAGAGAAGTTTGGGGTTTATAATATGAGACATGCTCGTATATTTCTCAAGTTTGCAGACTCTTCCACCAAGATTCCACATGGCACCATTCGTGATTTACCTCTTCAAGTTGGAAACTGTCTAATTCTTACTGATTTCCAGGTGGTGGAGATGAGCGAAGATCCTGATATGCCCTTGATTATGGGAAGACCGGTTTTGGCTACAGTGGGTGCTGTTGTGGATTTCCCTAATGAGAGAGTCTCTTTCTCTAACATTGACAAGAATGTGGTCTACAAAGTCATCATATCCACTAATGAAGCAACCGAAATTGTGTCTTGTGTTACTGTTGTCAATGGAGGGAAGCTGTCAATTGAGACAACGAGAGAGCATGATGATAAGTGTGAAGTCAAAGAAGTCATGGATGGAGACCGTCACATTATTGCCAAGGAAACTAGTAAAAGGGCAAAGTTAAAGGAGAAGATGAAGAGCCAAAGAATCAAGGGAGATTCTTATATGAGTTTGGTACGTAAGAGACTTGTTGGAGACGTGATTGAGTATGAGGTGAAATGCAAAGGATCTTCAAAACCTTTTTTCAAAGTTAGAGCTATTCTCACATCTGAGTGGAAAGAAAAAGGCGCACAAGCTGTGAAAGATATGTTGAGCAGGGTTCTAGAGTTTAAGATGGCTGATTGGGGAGCTTGTTTCAGAGCAAGTTTCCATGCTCACCCTGACTAATATCTGAGACCGAAGTCAAGCTAATGACTTAAAACAAGCGCTTGGTGGGATACAACCCACCAATAAGTGTACATATCTCTTCTAATTTACTTTGAGTTTTTCACTTTAATATTTTTGGTTTTTGTTTTGTTTCAAAAAAAAAGGGTTGAAAGCATCATGGACCGGATAGACAACCCACTCATGACAAGCTTCTACGTCCGGTCTTACGTCCTGTGAGGTTCCAAGATTCGAAGCTCAAGAAGACCGGTCCCGTAGCCCGGACGGAGCTTCCCCTCGCACGTCCGGTCTTCCATGCATCTTCCATGCACACGAGAGGTAAGTTTTTCCTTCCTTTGGTTTTAATTATAATTGAACCAACTAAACCGGTTTAAATCGGTTAAAATTGGTTTAAAGAAAAAAAAAATCAACTCCTTTTACAATTTTATTGTATTATTTATTGAGTTTGTTCCACCCTTTTCTATCGATTGCTTCTACACTGGAACGGTGTAAAGTAAGTCCGGGGGAAGGTGTTTATCTTGTTACTGACATATTTTTCTTTCTTTGTCTCATTTTGATGTTTTTCTTGAGTCAGTCTAGGTTATTTTATTAAGTCAAGAGTTTTATGGTTAGGGAAGTATGATGTAATTTTTTTTTTGTTTATTGGCTATTTATCAGAGTGAATATTATTGCAGAATGAATTCAGATCCGACTAATGGAAAATCCAATGACTTACCGGTTAACTAGAGACGTCTCTTGTTTCCAGCAAGATCCACTAAGTCTGAGCTAATTGCACCCTCATTGGAATGATTGGTGTCTATAGAGCTTGATTCCTCGTTCGTACCTGATAGAAGCACCCCGTGTGAAAAGTATCAATATTCCTCTCCCATGTCCCGAGAATAAAAAAAGTGGTCTAAGGTTAAGAATAGTGCAAAGATCCTGAAGACCATGTCTCCTCACAAGGAACAACAGTAGTGAGTCTTCACGACCCTGTCTCCTCACAAGGAACAACAATAGTGAATGCTATTCTAAAACTGTAACGGAAAATTTTCTCACGACCCTGCTCCTCACAAGAAACAACAGTAGTGAGTCCCGTTATGAGACCAAAGCAAGTCTGGGGGAGAGAAAGAGTACCAAAAGATTGTATTGGTGATCTGCCATGGTATTGTACATGAATGAATCTAGAAGGTTCTTGGCACTGAGATTATCAATGAGGCTAGCGATGATGAGTTGTGGAAGTGTTGTGAAATCTTGGGATGAATTTGGGAGGTTGGAAAAATCTGTGGAGAAGTACATGGTAGTTCGATTTGATTCGTCCTTACAATATGTGGATTATGAATTTAGTGGTCATTAAACGTTCTAAAAGAGAAGCTGAGTTTCCGCGTTTACAATATGTCGAGCAACCGTTGGAGGCCTTTAGTTCATTGGATTGAGCTGAAATTTGGAGACGAGATAGATGATTGCGTCATGTTTCTTCCAGAAAAAGTTTGAAACTATTTGAATCAACGGTCAGAAAATTACGTAAAATCTTGTGAATACATATCAATCTGGTCCGCGAACAAAGCATGCGCAGAGTGTAAGACCATTCACAAGGACCGGTTGGAGGACGAAGATGACACGTCCGGTCCTCCATTAGACCGAACACAGAGCCCGGACGCAGCTCCTTTTGCACTAGACCGGTCCTTAAAGCAGAACAAGAAGATTTTCCCTTTTCACCAAGAACTTCTCTAATTCGACCCAAGAAAGATCTAAACCTATTTATACACGTTTTTAGCCACTCTAGAGAAAGAGACACATATTATTCTAAAGCTTTTAGTTATTTTCGTTTTTGAGCTTCAAAGGAGAAGATCTCAACTATGTTCTCTGATAGAGAAGATTTTTGAACCTTTATACTTCTTTTTGAGTTTTATCATGATTTCTTCTATATCTCTTTGCTTGATTGCTTTGATTATGTCTGAATAATCTCTTAGTTCGGTTGAGGGGATTCAAAGGGTTTTCATGATTTGTTAGATTTAAGATTGTTCAAAAAGGGGATTTTATTCGGTTCTTCATCTATGACTCATGCTTAATGCTATTGCTTGATTGATCATCAAAAGTGTTGTTAAATTGCTTGAATTAATCTAGATGAGCAAAACGTCTTAACCAAAGAGAGCTGAGTTAAGGAGTTTTGTGAACATATCGAACCTATTTCTACTGCATATTTAACTTCATAGGAATCAAACAAGAGTTTAGTACTATGAGAGTAGGCTAATTATACATTAGTGATTCGAGTTCAAGACGGTTCTAAATCAATTCCCTGTTGAATGATCTGATTTCCTGCAATTCATGATTTCCTGCGATAACCCTGAAACCTAACGTTTTTCTCTATTGAATTTCTCCCTCGTTTATTTGCTATTTTCGTGATTCGTTAACAACAACAACTCATATTTTTGTCTTAGCTTCACTTTACTTTCTAGGATTGATAGCGTTTCACTTGGTCTCTGTGGATTCGATCCCATAATTACTACTACGATTGCTGTGCACTTGCAGTATTATTTTGGGTTTAAAACTTCTGTTATCAAATACCCGTTCCGTTCCCATCATGTTCTGTACCGTCCCTAAACCGTCGCATATACAATTTGGGACATGAATGGAACAAGTATTTTGATTCCCAAATTTTTGTCCCGTTCCCGTTCCAAATTTCTGTTTCCCACCCCTAAACCCAAGGTCCCTAAACCCAAAGTTTTTTTATCTCCACCGATTTTTAGCTCTTTCCATAATTCTCTTTCTAAATCTTGAGTAAAAAATGAAATTAGAGAAAAAAAAAATGAATGCAATTAATTATTCAGAGATCTAACTCAAGAGGATTGAGATCATATTAACTGATTTTAATTTCAAAATTTCCGAATAAAGAAATTTAAATTTTCAGTGTAATTGATGAAAGAGAAAACGTTCCGGCTTGAAACTTTGAATAAGTCATATGAACATTGAAAAAAAAAAAAAGTCATATGAACAAATAATAAACTATGCAGTTCCAATTTTTAGAGTATTTTATGTGTTTATAATAGATGAGAACATGATGACTTTAGTTTATAAATTTGACTAACCCATTTAACTACTAACGTATATCGCGTAACAAAAAGAAGGTTATCGATTAAGCAATCGACATATTGAATAAGTCATATGAGCAATGAAGTTCTCCTAATATATTACAAAATAACCCATGCGTAGCGATGAAGGTCTCCTAATTTATACAAAAATAAATGTTGTTTCTAGTCAATATATTTGTAAAGAAGCATAAGAGAGTGAAATCTGTTAACAAATTTCGACACACATTAGATCACTTTTCAAATAATATGTAGGAGATATGTATGCTGTGTATAGTATATATTGACACAAATAGAAGTTTATACATTTTTCGTAAAATAATATTCACTTCATGAATCATAATCATGAAAAGTTCTCAGTCTTTTTGGACATTTTTATTACACAATTCTACCCGTAATCAGTAGAAATGTATTTGTGGCACACGTTACTTAAAAAGAGGGTATAAATCCATGTTGGTGGGAGATGAAGTCAAGGAAAAAAAGTCAAGGTATTACAGGATAATTGGTTGCATCAGCTATTAGGAGTGGGACGATTCCGGATATCCTGAAATTTTAAGGTATTCGGATCCAGATCCGGAATCATCGAATCTATGGAAAAACTATCCGGATCCGGATCCGTGACCTCCGGATATCTGGACTCTAGATATTCTGCCAAAAATCAGGATATCCGGACCGGATCCGAAATTAATATTAAAAAATAATTAAAATAATTAATAAATAAATAAAAATATATTTTTAAAAATTATTAGTTAATATTTTTAATGGTATTTTTCATTATAAATATATAATTTATTATAAAAAGAACTAAAATCAGTTTTTATATATATATATATTTATTTATATAAAATTAGCTTAATAGATATATAATATATACTATGTTTTTAATATATTTAATGCGTCCGATTCCGGATCCGGATATCCGGACCTTAAAATTTTGTTATCCGGATCCGGATCCTCTTTTCACAGATCCTAGATTTTACTATCTTTATCCGGATCCGGGCTCCCTGGATATACTAATTTTCGGAGCGATTCCGAACGGATAAAGGATCGGATCTCGGATGCCGGATAATAATTCCACCCCTATCAGCTATATATATATATATATGAGAAAACAAAAAAATCAATTAATGTATATAACGAGATTCAAATGTATACGAATTGCGTTGGGTCAAGATGATATAATCTTGGTGGAACTAAGGAGCATATGATGTGCTTCCTGATCTACACGAGGACAACACATCCAAATTATGAGAGAAAAAAAGTAAAAAAAAAACAAAAATGAAAGGTATGAATTAAAACCTGAAGGCGATTTTTCCTCCCAGGCACAAGTATCAAGGATGGTACATGAATGCTGGACAATGGTGAAACACACTGTGCTTCTGATGGATTATTCCCTTTTTTGGTAAGTTTTTCAAAATCTACTTTTTATCTACCAAGTCTCACTTCCAAGATTAGAAAAACTTCATGAAGCTGGCCGGAAAGAGACTCTCCGGTCTCCTTTTCTGCAAGCAAAATTTGGAAAGCTGGTGGTAATCTGTCTCCTGTGTGTGTCAACATTGCTACAATCTTCTCACCAAATGTGTAGTAACCTCGAAACTATTAGAACCTAGACTAATCACATCTAAGGATTCCACTACTATACTCAACCAGAGTTAAAGCTCGTCTCTCTACTAATTTGAAACCATGAATCGAAAGTATACTTCTGTTGAGAAAGAGAAAAGACTATACCAACCTGAGGAACCTCCAAGGGCTTCAAGGGTAGAGTTCCCCAGTTTGATCCAGTTGAACTTGTCCACAACCACAACCCAATGCTGGTAGGCCGGATTACAACCCAAAAATTCAGAAGATGTGGGCTCTCTTACAATTCTTAGCTGATCATTGGAAGGTCTCCTCTCGGCCTGTGGGTGCTGACCTGGGGCATGGAATAATTCAGGTGCAATTTGCTACAAAGGAGGATCTACAATTGGTGTTGAATATAGACCTTACCAGGAACAAAGGAGAAAGGAGAGACGGGTGCAACAGCCTATCTGGATTGAGAAGAGAAGAAGAGAGTTACCTCAAGCCCTCTGTTCCTCACAGGAAAAATCTGAATCCTCCAGAGATAGAACGCCTCCTCTGGAACGAGTAAACCCACAAGATATCCCACCAGAGCATCTTCCCAGAGAGGCTATGCAGGTGGCTTTAAGGACTGTCATGGTTCAATACTCCAATTGTGCTGATCCTTCAGAGAGTGCTGCACGCAAGGAGAGATTCAGACTTGCTGAGGAAGAAGGGCATGTGGAGGAAACTGCTGCCCAGATGGTTAGGAGAACACTGAACCTATCTACCTTGGAACCTCAGCCTACCAGATCTGCTGAAAGAATTCAAGCAATGCAAAGGTTAGGGTCACCAAATGACATTCAGCCTTAAACGAAGTTAAGGGAAGGCCAAGCTCTCCAACCTGTTAAGAGGAAGCCTGTGAGACCTTTTGGTAGAGCCTCAGTGGGACCTATACTTATGGTAGGCACAAGTACAAAAAAGAGAAAGGTTGCGGCTGTTATGCCTTCTCCTAGGAAAAGGGTGACTAAAGCAAACAGACATATATAAGTGAATCAAGACCATTAAAAGAAATGGGAATACTAGACCTGGTGAAGCAGTGAAGAGTGGGATCCCAAGGAAGGCTACTAAATCAGTGCCAAAGCCAAAGAAGAAGGTGAATTTTTGGATTCCGTCTTCTCTTCTTCCTTAAAGATAACCTCCTGGAACTGTCAAGGGTTGGGGAATCCCGAGACAGTTCATCGACTCCAAGAGATTATAAAACGTGCTGATCTTGATATCTTCTTTCTCTCGGAGACCAAAAACCCTGATGATGTTGTGGTTCAAAAAGTTAAAGAGCTAGGATTTGATCAACATGCTTTAGTATCTCCACATGGTCATGGAGGTGGAGGATTACTACTATTCTGGAAAAAAGAAATCAATTTAATAGTTCAAACATCATGTGATAACTACTTTGATACTCAAGTAATATATGAAGGGAAAAGCTTCTTTTCAACTTTTGTATATGGACATCCTTATAAAGCATTGAGAAAAGGGGTGTGGGATCACCTGAGTGGTTTGGCTCTATTGAGAAATGCACCGTGGTTTCTCACAAGAGACTTCAATGATATTCTTGAAAATTCAGAAAAAGAGAGCGGTCCAGCTAGACCGGAAAGCTCCTTTGGTGACTTTAGGACCTTCTTCTCTGAATGAGACTTATATGATTTGCAACATTCAGGCTGCTCTTTATCCTGGAGAGGTTCAAGAGGAGATTACAACAGTAAGAGTAGGCTTGACATATCTATTTCAAATAGTGCATGGGTAGAAATGTTTCCTACAGGAAGGTGTGAATACCTGAGATTTGAAGCATCGGATCATCGACCAATCTTATCCTTCCTTGAACCGAATAGGAGAAGAGAAGAGGGTTATTCATATATGACAGACGTTTGAAAACCAATGCAGAGGTAAAGGCTATTGTGGCAAAAACTTGGGTGGAAGGTAGAATGCTATCGGTTAAACAAAAGATTGATCATTGTAGAAGTGTTATCATTGTAGAAGTGTTATCATCCACTGGAATAAGCACTAACAAAGAAATAGTCAAGAGCAGATTGAAAAACTTAAACAAGAACTTGAAGATGCTATGGTGGATACTGCTACAAATAATGAGAGGATACATAAAGCTAATGAGGCCCTACAACTTGCCTATAAAGCAGAAGAGAGCTACTGGAAACAACGCAGTAGGCAGTTATGGTTAAACTTAGGGGATCGAAACACGGGCTATTTTCATGCCTCAACCAAAGCAAGACTGGCCAGAAAAAATGCCTAAGACGTGTTTCTTCCAATCCAATTGGGAAGTAGTGGGGACAGATATGGTAACAGAGGTTAAAGAGTTCTTCAAATCTGGAAAAATGCCTAAGGCGATTAATGAGACTCACATTAGGCTAATCCCTAAGATTATTGGGCCAAAGAGGGTGGCTGACTACATATTAGAGCGTAATTTATAATCTCTCAGGTGTCCAGAGGGATACCGGGTGGACTTGGCGGTTCACTATCTGGATGGTGATGCACATCTCTGGTGGCGAGGTGTGACAACTATGAGGGCTCAGGCGGGCATGGCCTGGGAAGATTTCTTGGCTGAGTTTAATGCCAAGTACTTTCCGTAGGAGGCGGTGGATCGTTTGGAGTTGCGATTCTTGGCGTTTGCTCAGAGTGGCCGATCGGTCCGGGAGTTCTATGAGGAGTTCGGTCGGCTTCTGGTTCATGCTGGTAGGGATATGGAGGGCGAACAAGCGCAGGTGAAGAGGTTCATACGTGGACTTCAACTAGATCTGAGGACTCGCTGCAGGGCGAGTAAGTACGCCACGAGGGCAGAGTTAGTTGAGACTACTGCTGCGATTGAGGAGGATTTGAGGGCTGAACAGGCTATGGTGGCTAGTCCGCCGTTTCAGCAGCAGAGGAGGCCGCAGCAGCAGGTGGGTCCGAGCAAGGGCGGTAAGCCTGCGCAAGGACAGAAGAGGAAGTGAGAGAGCACTTCGGGGCCGAGTCAGAGAGGGCAGAGTGGTCAGGGTGGTTCAGGGTGCTACGGGTGTGGGATCACGTATCATCGGGTGGCATGCTGTCCAAAAAGGAGCGGGCCTCGGGTGTGCTACCATTGTGGAGAGTCGGGGCATATCAAGCCCAAGTCCCCTAAGCTGCAGCAGATGGTGGTGGCGGTTGTACAACCGTTGCAGCAGATGTGCAGCCGTTGCGGTACAGAGTCTATTGTCGGGATGGACTGGCTGGATCGGTACAGAGTCCATTTGGATTGTCATCGAGGATGAGTCGTGTTTGAGCGAGAGGCAGGGAGGTTGGTTTATCAGAGGGTGAGACCAATTTCCGGGAGTCTCGTGATTTCGGCGATTCAGGCTGAGCAACTGATTGAGAAGGACTGCGAGGCATATTTGGCGACGATTATGATGCCAGAGTCTGTTGGAGAGGTTGCAGTGGATGATATTCGAGTTGTTCAGGACTTCCAGGATGTTTTTCAGTCGTTGCAGGGATTACCGCCGTCTCGGTCTGATCCTTTCACGATTGAGTTGGAGCCTGGGACGACTCTGATATCTAAGGCACCTTACCGTATGCCCTAGCAGTGATGGCAGAGTTGAAGAAGTAGCTGGATGATCTGTTTGGTAAGGGTTTCATTCGGCCGAGTAGTTCACCGTGGGGAGCGCCGGTGTTGTTTGTGAAGAAGAAGGATGGGAGTTTCCGGTTGTGCATCGATTACCGGGGACTTAACCGAGTCACTGTGAAGAACAGGTATCCTCTCCCGCGGATTGATGAGTTGTTGGATCAGTTGCGAGGGGCTACTTGGTTTTCCAAGATAGATTTAGCTTCGGGTTACCATCAGATTCCTATCGATGAGGCCGATGTTCGGAAGACGGCTTTCAGGACGAGGTATGGGCATTATGAGTTTGTGGTGATGCCTTTTAGGTTGACGAATGCGCCAAAAGACTGACAAATGCGCCAGCAGCGTTCATGAGGTTGATGAACGGATGTTCCAAGAGTACTTGGATGAGTTTGTGATAATCTTTATCGATGATATTTTGGTGTATTCGAGGAGTCCTGAGGAGCATGAGGTTCATCTAAGGAAGGTTTTGGAGAAGCTGCGGGAGCAAAAGCTGTATCCTAAGCTGAGCAAGTGCAGTTTCTGGCAGCGTGAGATGGGATTTCTTGGCCATGTGGTGGCTGCAGAGGGAGTTTCTATGGATCCGGCTAAGATTGAGGCTATCAGAGGGTGGCCTAGACCGAGGAATGTCACGGAGATCAGAAGTTTTCTCAGTTTAGTGGGTTATTATCGGAGGTTCGTTAAGGGTTTTGTGAGTATGGTATAGGCGATGACGAAGTTGACGGGAAATGATGTTTCTTTTGCGTGGTCTTCCCTTGCGAGGAGAGTTTCGGGAAGCTGAAGGAGTTTTGGGCGACCTTACGTGGTGTATACGGATGCATCTGGTGTTGGTCTAGGTTGTGTCCTGATGCAGCAGGGGAAGGTAATTGCATATGCTTCGAGGCAGTTGAGGAAGCATGAGTGCAACTACCCTACCCATAACTTGGAGTTAGCTGCGGTGATTTCCGCTCTAAAGATTTGGCGATCTTATCTTTATGGCGGGAAGGTGCAGGTATTCACAGACCATAAGAGTCTGAAGTATTTCTTCAGTCAGCCAGAGCTGAACCAGAGATAGAGGCGCTGGATGGAGTTGGTGGCAGATTATGATCTAGAGATTGGGTACCATCCAGGTAAGGCAAATCTGGTTACAGATGCATTGAGTCGGAGGAGGGTTGCTTCGGCTCAGGAGTGTGATATGGAGGAGTTGGTGAGCGAGATTAGCACCTTGAGGTTGTGTGTTATCTCACAGGAGCCGTTGGGGTTAGAGGCAGCTAACCAGACTGATTTGTTGAGCAGGATCTGGATAGCTCAGGAGATGGATTAGGGTTTGATTGATGCTTCTCTTGTTGCGGGTTCAAAGTATCTGCTCTCGGCGAATGGGATGATACTTGTGAACGGGTGGGTTTGTGTACCCAAGGATGAGGATCTGAGGCAGGAGATACTGAGAGAGGCTCATTCGAGCATTTTATCGATTTATCCGGGGGCGACTAAGATGTATCGGGATCTAAAAATGTATTATCACTGGGTCGGGATGAAGAAGGATGTGGCTAACTGGGTTACAGCTTGCAACGTGTGTCAGCTGGTGAAGGCTGAGCATCAGGTTCCGAGTGGTTTGTTGCAGAGTTTGCCTATTCCAGAGCGGAAGTGGGACATGATTACCATGGACTTTAGGGCAGGTTTGCCGGTGTCGTGGACCTATGATGCTATTTGGGTGATTGTGGATCGTCTGACTAAGTCAGCATATTTTCTTGCCATCAAGAAGACCGATGGAGCGGCAGTTTTGGCTAAGAAGTATGTGCGTGAGATTGTGAGGCTGCACGATATGCCAGCGAGTATTGTGTCAGACAGGGATCCGAGATTTGCTTCTGAGTTTTGGGGAGCATTTCAGGCTGAGATGGGCACTAAGGTGCATATGAGTACAACATATCATCCACAGACGGATGGGCAGTCTGAGAGGACGATTCAGACTCTTGAAGATTTACTGAGGATGTATGTGCTAGATTACGGTGGTCATTAGGCAGATCACTTGAATCTGGTTGAGTTTGCGTATAACAATAGTTACCAGGCGAGTATTGGGATGGCTCCATACGAGGCTTTGTATGGAAGGTCGTGTCGTACACCATCATGCTGGACTCAAGTGGGGGAGAGGAGCATATCTGGTACAGATTTTGTTCAAGAGACGACGGAGAAGATATGTGTCTTGAGGTTGAACATGAAGGAGGCTCATGATCGGCAGAAGAGTTATGCTGATAAGAGGAAGAAGGAGATGGAGTTTAAGCTGGGAGATCTGGTGTATCTCAAGGCAGCGATGTTGAGGGGTCCTAACAGATCTATTTTAGAGAATAAGCTAAGTCCGAAGTTTATGGGTCTGTTCAAGGTTGTGGAACGGGTTGGACCAGTAGCTTATCGGTTGGAGTTACCTCAGAGTATGAAGGCTTTTCATAAAGTATTCCATGTTTCGATGCTGCGAAAGTGTCTGCATGAGTCTGAGGAGGTGTTGGCTAGGATCCCGGAGGATCTTCAGCCCAACATGACGTTGGAGGCGAGACCTGTGAGGATTCTCGAGAGGAGAGTCAAGGTCCTGCACCGGAAGAGGATACCGTTGGTGAGAGTCATGTGGGACTGCGACGGTGTCGAGGAGGGGATTTGGGAACCAGAAGTGAAGATGAAGGCAAAGTTCTCGAAGTGGTTCGAGAAGCAAGCGGTTGCTTGAGTTGTCTTTCTTTTCTGGTTTTCAGTTTGTGATAGCATGTGGCTATGTTTGATGTAGTTTTCGTTTAGTTTGTATCGATTATACATTTTGATGATTTAATAAGATGAGAATTTCTTATTAAATGTGTTTATAAGATGTGAGTTCTTATATTTTATGACTGGTGGGTCATGTGTGTATGTGAGGGCTAGAAATAGAAGTCCTATGTGAGTTAGAGCTTGTCCATGTTCTAGGTGTATCTAGGAATGGAGGTTCTATGGGAGTTAGGACTTGTCTGTTCTCTAGATGGTGCTGGGAAATAGAGATCTTATGTGAGTTAGGATCTTATGTGAGGTTTCCTAGGTATACTTGAGGGGACAGGTGAGGTTCTCTCTAGAGAACAAGTGAGGTTTCCTGGATATATCTCGAGGGGACATGTGAGGTTCTCTCCAAGGGACAAGTGAGGTCTCCTGCATGCCGATAGCTTGACGGACTGTGTGTCCCGAGAGTGAGAGGGGCATGGAGCATACCGATAGCCTGATGGACGGCGGTCCTGAAGGTGGGAGGGGTATGTTATACACCGTGATCTCCATGGTGACGACCCTGAGAGTGTTAGGGGTGTATATGTATATGGGTATGAGCATAGCGTCTGTGATTTGATTATGAGTATGAGACTGGATGAGTTTCGGAGATCGGAAAGGATCTCAGGTGGTGTTGGCCGGGTAAGGTCAGGAGTGTTGATGTGATTATGAGTATGAGACTGGATAAGCTTCGGAGATCGGGAAGGATCTCAGGTGGTGCTGGCCGGGTAGGGTCAGGAGTGTTGATGTGATTGGTGTCTAGTCTAGAGATTTTACTTGCGTTTAGGAACCTCGGTTCAGATGACCCTGGTAACTTATGTAGCGTCTTGGTCGTGCACATTTTTGTTTGATTGTTGCACGATCAATTGGTTCAACTTTGGGTCTACGGTTGGTCGGGCATGTTCTTGTTTGATTGTTGTGCGATCAATCGGGCAGGCCTGGTCTGGACCAGAAAACGTTGTATTCTGGTGTCTTTTCGGGTGAAGTTGGTCGGGTTTCGGACGGGAGTGTTAGCTTTAGCAGGGACGGTGTTGTGTGATTCGAGGTCGAATCCGTGTTAGTGGGGAGAATTGTAACGCCCGTGAACCAAAATATGTATTTTTGGTTGGTGCGTCTATCGACACAGTGTGTGTGTGTCGATCAACACACGTGGTTGGACTCGCGAGGAGTCGGGTTCTGGGTGTTGCGTCGATCGACACAAGTGATTTGTTTCGATCGACGCAAGTTGAAATTGAACCGACAAATTCGGTTTTTGATCGCTTGGTTTGGCGTCCGGTTTAGGGAACCCTAGGGCATGATATAAAAACGCATGGAGATGTTTTGCAGCCGATTTTGGAGAGGGAAAGGAGAAGATTTCGTAGGTTGTGAGAGAGAAGAAGAGATTGTTGCTTTGAAAACAATTCTGTCCGATTTTAGAAGGGGAGATGAATGGCTGGGAAAATCGGATCGGATTGGACCAAAACTTCTAGGATAAGTTCTCCACTCTCGTAGCTAGCGTTGGACGAAATCGGTTTGTCATTTGGATTAGTATTCCGAGAGTTATCATCGTTTTACTAAGAGATATTTCTGCAGTTTTGGATCTGCGATCAGTCCATTTCGAGGGAGGATCTCGTCGAACCAGAAGGACTGAGGAGACGATCCACCTATCTGTGGAAAGCTCCCTCTGTCTAGTTTTCAGAACAGGTTTTCGATCCTATTTCCGATATAATCTCCGTTCTCTATATTCTTTAGATGTCAACGTGTCGTTCATGTTTTCTGAGACTGGAATTTCCTGTTTCCAGTTCCGAACAACGAATTTGCGGGCTGTTTTCTCGTCGTTCTGTAAGGACCCAGAAGATGATCTTGGTATCATTGGAAAGCCCCGAGTCTTAGCTTTCCAGACCTACCGGGTTCGGTTTAATCTGAAATTTGAAACGCGTGTTATAACCGTCTTTCCTAAGGTGAGTGCGTGACCATGGTTTATCTGGGTAAAGGGATTGATGGAATATGATTGTTTGCTGTTGTTTGGATTGGATTCTGTGTGTTTTGTTGATGGATTCATACAGGAGATCGATGAATCGCTTTGGATTCGAGCCATGAGAGGATAGGCTCGATCCTCACGATCTGCAGCGACGCGTCGATCGATACAAGTGCGTCGTGTTGATCGACACCAGGGTGGTGTGTCGATCGACGCAGTTGCAGTGCATCGATTGACACCTAGTGGTTGTGTCGATCGACGCAACTCTTCTAGACTAATTCATGTTGCTTGTTCGTGCATGTATTGTTCTTTGCTCATCTTGGTATTGTATTTTTTGCTTATACTTGTGTGTATAACCAAGTAGATGGGATGATCGTCTCACTGAATATTTGTGATAATACTCACGTATCTCGTTTTGCCATATGATGCAGGTAAAGAGAAAATGTGGTCTTGGAATTGTGGCCGGGAAGAGAGGATTATCTAGTGGCTCGATTGTTGCTAGCTATTGTGTTAGAATGGCTAGGTTGTTGGATTGTCCTTAGATTGGAATGGTTTAGTGTGGAATTGATTGGATATTGTTGCACTTGTCTGAACTATTGGTCTTGGTTATTGGATATTGAAATGATTGGTTTATTGTTTTAACTGCTTTTGTTCTGCTGTCTTAATGTGATTGAATTGATTGGATTGTTGAGAGTTAGCATTTATGGAAATGCTAATTCGAATCCAATGTTAATAAAAAAAAACGGGTTGGGTTGTTTCACCCATTGTCTTATGCAATGCCTATTACAAGGTGATTTCAAAGCTGCTAGCTAAAAGGATGCAACCGCTATTGGAAGGAGTCATCTCTGAAAATCAGTCTGCATTTGTACCTAAAAGAGCTATTTCTGATAATGTTCTAATCATTCATGAAGTATAACACTTTCTAAAGACATCCAAGGCTCAAGATAGATGCTCCATGGCAGTGAAAACTGATATGAGCAAGGCTTATAATCGCCTGGAATGGAATTTTATTCAAACGGTGCTCGTAAGGCTGGGATTCCATGCCACTTGGGTGAGTTGGATAATGCAGTGTGTATCGACAGTGTCCTTCTCATTTTTGGTCAATGGATCCCATAGAGGGTGGGTTAAACCTATGCGAAGTATAAGACAGGGAGACCCTATCTCTCCCTATTTATTCATCCTTTGTGGAGATGTTCTATCAGGGTTATGCCATAGAGCCCAGGAAAATGGGAAACTAGTTGGAATTAAAGTGGCTAGAAGCTGCCCTAAAGTAAATCACGTGTTATTTACATATGATACTATGTTTTTTTACAAAGCTAATGTGAAAAGCTGCCAAGAACTCAAGAGGATTCTATCAAAATATGAACCAGTTTCGGGCCAACGGATAACTATAAAAAATCATCTATTTCGTTCTCTAGAAAGACTCCTAACAGGACTAAAGCTAGAATGATGAAGATACTTCAAATCAACAGTGAAGGAGGGGTAGGAAAGTATTTAGGACTACCTGAACACTTTGGTAGAAGCAAAAGGGACCTCTTCTCGTCCATTGTTGATAAGATCAAGCAAAAGGGAGCAAACTGGTCTACAAAGTTCCTCTCGGGTGCTGGGAAACTGGTGCTGCTCAAGAGTGTGCTCTCTGCCATGCCGACTTATGCTATGACATGCTTCAAGTTGCCTCAATCCTTATGCAAAAGAATACAGTCTGCCTTGACCCGCTTTTGGTGGGATTCCTCCCCTGAAAAGAAGAAAATCAGCTGGGTGGCTTGGGATAAAATGGCAAAACCTAAATGTATGGGAGGGTTAGGATTTAAAGATATCAACAACTACAACGATGCCTTACTTGCTAAGCTAAGTTGGAGATTGATATAGGCTCCAACTAGTCTGCTGTCCAGAATCTTAATTGGAAAATATTGTGGGGATGCACCTTTTCTAGAATGCTCAGCTCCAATATCTGCATCACCTGGATGGAAAAGCTTAATCATTGGCAGAGATTTACTAAAATTACAGTTTAGATGGGCTATTGGAGATGGAAAAGAGATAAACATGTGGAGTGATGCTTGGCTGTCTCCATTGGAAAGATCTCAACCAATAGGGCCAGTACCAGAACAGCTGCAACATCTTAAGGTATGTGACCTGTTATTTCCAAATTCGGCAGCATGGAATGAGGAACAAATTGATCACATCTTACCGCACCATAAGAATGAGATTCTTAAAATTAAACCTAGTATAATGGGGGCGAAAGACAAAAGAGTATGGCTAAAGAACCCATCCGGTGAATATTCTACAAAGTCAAGCTACATAGTAGCTTCAAAAACAGAAGCAAACAAGCTTAGAACTAACCCGGTGAGGCTGGACTGGAATAGTCAAGTGTGGAAACTGAACTCGCCGCCAAAGATCAAGCTCTTCATGTGGAAGTCCTTACATGGGGCGTTACCAGTAGGAGAACAACTGATAGTGCGTAATGTTGTATCTACGACAAAATGTTGCAGATGTAACGATTCAGAGTCAATCATACACATGTTGTTTCATTGTCCCTTTGCAAAAGCAGTATGGAAAGAGGCTAGTACAGAGAGATTTGATACCTCCCAATTCACAGATGTTACAGAGGGGATCGAGAGTGTGAGGAAACTTTTCTCTCTGCCACCTTTTGGACTCGACAAAGGCACCCTTTCCCCATGGATATGTTGGTCCTTGTGGATCTCCAGGAACTAGAAAGTATTCAGCAATAGAATACTGACGGTGGAGGAAACCATCTACAGAGCTATGAAGGATGCTCGGGAATGGCTCTCTGCCCAATCGATTGTGGATCCCCCGACGATGGCAACACAATCGATCAATCTAAAAAATCCTCGATCCATTTCGGATGGATTTATCACTTGTTTCACCGATGCGGCTTGGATGGTCAATTCGGGTATGGCAGGGTTTGGATGGACCTTTGAGTCAGTCTCCTCCCCCATAGTGGAACACATCGGATCAGATCTTCATTTGTCTTCTGCTTTAGCAGTTGAAGCGTTGGCGATGAGATTAGCAATTCTTCAGCCATCGGCCTTGCAATATAAAGCGGTGATCTTCAACTCTGATTCACACCAACTGATTCGAGCCATCAATTACGGTTCTTCGACACCGGAGATCCATGGAGCTGTAGAAGATATTCGCCTATGTGCTCGAGGCTTTGATGTTGCGAAATTCAATTTTATTCCTCGATATGTAAATCAGAGAGCTGATTAGCTAGCCAAAATGGGCTTTAATCATGTAATGGGCCACGTTTAATTTTGAGTAATGGAAAGATTGTTTTGACCAAAAAAAAAACAAAAGTGAAAAATGCCACTTTTTGAAGTACCAACTTTCAAAAATGCTACTTTTTCAAAAATTATTTATTCACTATATCATTCATATTAGGGTTATGTTGTATTAGGTTTTAGTTTTGAAGAGTTTAGAGTTTTTTAAGTGTCAAAATATTTTTTAGGGTTTAAAAATTTAAATTTAGACTTTAAAAACTTAAGATTTAGGCTTTCAAAATCTTTAATTAATTAATGGTATTTTTGCAAATAGACAATCCATAGTGGCATTTTTGAAAAGTGATACACCAAAAATGACATTTTTGCAATTGTCCAAAAAACAACTATAAATATTTATCCAATACACATCTTTGAGAAACATTTTAGAGTTATTTTGATGATGTGTCAAACTCTAAATTTTTCTCAAATTTTTAATTAAGAAAATTTAATTAATACATTTTGGTGTTGATGTTTTGTGGTTTTGATTTTGCTTTTCGTTGCTTTATGACTTAACCGTACATGGGGTTTGTTTCTTATCTCCATTTGGAGATTTATCAATACAATTTTGCAGACGTTTTAAAAAAAAAATGTATTACACAAGTAACCAAACACTCTACAATGACACTACCCCTATCTCCAAACATATTTGGAAAACATTTCTTTATATACTTTTTCACCAAGTGATCGTGTAATTGTATGATATGTTTTCTCACCAGGTTATTATCACTTTTTTGGATAAATATTCATTAATAATATATGATAAATATTAATATATAATCAATTGTAATTTCGTTTATACTTTACTATATAATAAATATTTACAATTGAAAGTTTGTAGTTTTGGTAATGTCTTATAATATAATATATTTTAATATAAATAATATACATCTACGTTGGAAATTTTATTTGTAACCTCTAATACTATTGTACATATCCTCTATATATTCAAAGAGAAACATTTTCTTGACATTTTTGATCATTTGTCAAGCTAACAATTTTTCTCAACTTTTTAGTTAATAAATTATAATTATTATTAACTTCTACTATACTACTACCAAAACATTCCACAATGACACAATCCTTATAACCAAACATTACAATGAAGTCAAGTGTAATATAATTAAATTAATTAAATAATTAATACCACACCAATTATAAACTAACCATAAATAATTTAATTTAATAGTGAAATATTCATTATTAAAACAATTATTCAAAGATTGTAATTAATAAATCTTACCATTAAAATTGAACAAAAATGAATATCTAACTTTTAAAAATATATTTTTTTACAAAGTCCATGAATATGCAAGAGCATGTTTATGATTAGAACATTGGAAAATCACCTAACTAATTCACAAAATATAAAATACCTAAAAACAATAATAATGTTTATTCATTTATTGTAAGTTTGGTTACTTCGATTTTGTTTCATATTCAGTTCGGATAATTTAAATAGTATAAAACAATATGCTCATTTGGATTGTTTTGTAATTCAAGTCGGGCGAATTTGTGAATTTTAATTCGGTTCGATTTGGTTTAAGTATTAAGTTCATGTCCAGACTCCAGCTAAAACACATTTCAATATATATATATATAAACAGATATGAAATTCCATATAATAATTCATTAATATCTACAATTGATTATTTGTTAATTAAAACTATACTGATTCCATATAATAATTCATTAGTATCCTAGTCTAAATTATAAGAGAAACAGTTTTTTTTTTGGTTAAAAAACAACTAAAAATATTTATTCGATACACATCGATTATAAAGATAATTGGCTACTTATTAGATTATTAGCCACAAGATCAAGGGTGAATTGGTTACTTATTTTTTTTCTTTTAAACGTCCGGATTTTTATTTTATTACAAATTATGAGAATTGGTTACTTATTATGTTATATTTTTTATGGTTATTGTTGCCAACGCTCCACATATGCGGATAAATTCTTTTAAATTGTTATTTCAATTTTCTGAATCTCTATTGGGATTACACATTTTATAAACATTTGATAGCACATAAATTTTAAAAGAAATGTGTAACAAAAGAAAGTAGTCAACCTGTGTTGTATATATATATAATAATATTAGTATTTAAAAATAAAACATATTTACTATATAAGTGATAATACTTAGTTACAATTTTGAATGCTAAAAGATTAGTTGTCTAATAATAATTATCAGTTAACATATATCGTATAGTTAATTTAAATGTTATCAATAAATACATTTAGAAGAGGGCAGAAAAGGGTGGATGCTTTTGAAGCTTGATCTCGAGAAAGCATATGATCGGATTCGTTGGGATTTTTTGAAGGATACATTAGTTGCAGCGGGTCTTCCTGGTACATGGATTGATTGGATAATGACATGTGTGATGAACCCGTCAATGAGCTTACTCTGGAATGGTGAGAAGACGGAACCGTTTACTCTTGAAAGAGGTATTCGTCAAGGGGATCCGTTGTCACCATACTTGTTTGTCCTATGCATGGAAAGACTTTGCCATTTGATTGAGAAGGAGGTTGCGGTGGGGAAGTGGAAACCGATTTCTTTAGCTCGGGGAGGACCAAAATTATCCCATGTTTGTTTTGCGGATGATCTCATATTGTTTGCTGAGGCGTCGGTGACACAAATAAGAGTGATCAGAAGTGTTCTAGAGAGATTTTGCGAGGCATCGGGCCAGAAAGTTAGTTTGGAGAAATCCAAAATTTTCTTCTCGGATAATGTTCATCGAGATCTTGCTAACCGGATCAGTGAGGTGAGTGCTATCAAGGCAACGAGGGAGCTGGGCAAGTACTTGGGTATGCCAGTTCTACAAAAACGGATCAACAAAGATACATTTAGTGATGTGTTGGTAAGAGTTGCTTCATGGCTTGCGGGTTGGAAAGGGAGATATTTGAGTATGGCCGGACGACTTACGCTTACTAAAGCCGTCCTCTCGTCGATTCCAGTACACACCATGAGCGCTATATGTTTACCTCAGGCGACCTTGGAGCGTTTGGACAGGATATCGAGAGATTTTCTTTGGGGAGAAAAACAGCATTTGGTCGCTTGGGATCGAGTTTGGGTACCGAAACGTGAAGGAGGTTTGGGAATTCGGTCTGCTAGGAACATGAATAAAGCACTAATTTCTAAGCTCGGGTGGAGATTGTTAGGTGATGATGTTAGTCTTTGGGCTCGTGTGTTGAGAAGCAAGTATAAGGTTGGTAGCATTCATGAGCGAAATTGGCTTGTGTCTAAAGGGAATTGGTCATCCACTTGGAGGAGCATACGTTCGGGGATAAGTGATGTGGTGGTGTTGGGTGCAAGCTGGGTAATTGGAGATGGTAGGACAGCTCATTTTTGGACTGATAAATGGTTAGGTAATGAGCCATTGCTGAATGCGGTTGCAGGGGAGTTACCGATGGGTGTTGCCGGGGCATGTGTACGGGATTTTTGGAGAAATAGTGTTGGATGGGATTTCGATCGAATTATGCCATTGGTAACCGAAACTATACGACTGAAATTGTTAGCCGTGGTTGTTGATGAGGTCACGGGGTTAAGAGATCGGCTCTCATGGAGTGGAAATTCGAATGGGGAATTCTCGGTTAAGTCAGCCTATGATATCCTCACTAACAATGAGTGCCCTAGACAACGGATGGGGACTTTTTTTGAGCGTATCTGGAGGGTCACGGCACCGGAGAGAGTACGACTATTCTTATGGCTAGTTGGGAATCAGAGCATTATGACAAATGTGGAAAGGAATCGACGACACCTTTGTGTTACCTCATTATGTCAAGTTTGTAAGGGAGGAGAAGAGACCATTTTGCATGTCCTTCGGGACTGTCCTGCTATGTCTGGAATCTGGGAACGCATAGTGCCAAGACGTGCGCTAGGACCCTTTTTCTCGAGTTCATTACTGGTTTGGTTATACGGAAACTTAGGAGAGACGATGGTGGTTGCGGAGAGTGAATGGTCTACTATATTCGCGATGGCATGTTGGTGGGGATGGAAATGGCGGTGTGGTAACGTCTTTGGGTCAAATGGAAGATGTCGAGATCGTGTACGGTTCATCAAGGAAGCTGCAAAGGAAGTGATCGTGGCACATAGAAAGCTGAGCTCGAACGGGACTAGAGAGGAGAGAGTAGAGCGTTTGATTTGCTGGGTACCTCCGAGAGAGAATTGGCTGAAACTAAACACTGATGGTGCATCGCATGGCAATCCTGGTGTGGCATCAGCGGGAGGTGTGCTTAGAGATGAACATGGGAATTGGAAAGGTGGGTTTGCGGTGAACATTGGAGCTTGTTCGGCCCCGTTGGCTGAACTATGGGGAGTTTACTACGGCCTTTACATCGCATGGGAGCGTATAGCTACGCGAGTTGAGCTTGAAGTGGACTCGCAAATTGTGGTTGGTTTTCTTCGGACAGGGATTAGCGACGCGCATCCTTTGTCTTTCCTAGTACGTTTGTGCTATGGCTTTCTCTCGAAGGACTGGATAGTCCGTATTTCTCATGTGTATAGGGAGGCTAACCGTCTTGCTGATGGGTTAGCGAATTATGCGTTTACTTTACCGTTTGGTTTTCACGCTTTTGATGTATGTCCCGAGGAGCTTAGGACTCTGGTGATTGAGGATGCTAATGGGTATTCTATACCCAGGAATGTCCAAATGTAATCTTTTTAGTAGTATTTTAATAAAATTAGGGGACAATTGTTCCCTATCATTCACCAAAAAAAAAAAAATACATTTAGAAAATCCATTACAATAATTAACATTATTTTGATAATATTATACACTTATACTTTCTCTATATAAATTATATAATGGCTTACGCATCTGTTAAGTAGTTGGTTTAGTCGGCTTGCTTAGCTTTACGTCTCAGATTTATGGATTATGATAATATAGAAGATTTAGTAACATTATTACATGTTATCAAAGATATTGTGTATTCTTACACATAAAAAGTCAAGTCGTCAAAAAAAAAAGTCAATATATAATATCCGTTCAAACTGAATATAGACCCGTTGTTTTAAAAAAAAAAAAGTCTAGACATACTTCAGAAACTAACGTATTAATATTATTTTCCAACGTAAACAGCGTACATGCAAATTTACTACACTACATTATTATATGCAAGTTAAACTGGTAAGTTCCTGACCAGGTCCTGTTCCTATAAACCCTATAAATTACAAGGAGAAAACGAGTTAACAATCACCAATTCAAAACTTGCTTACATACGCAAGCAAAATTCCATAAATGGAAATTCAAGAAATGGAAATGATATTGATGATCTCTTTGTTCTTAACGACCCTCTTAGCCCTTCTCTTGCTTAAACCAGTCCTCAAACGAACCGCCACGAAAGTGAACTTACCACCCTCTCCATGGCGACTTCCGGTTATCGGAAACCTCCATCAGCTTGGCCTCCACCCTCACCGTTCCCTTCGGTCCCTCAGCCTCCGGTACGGGCCACTCATGCTCCTTCATTTTGGCCGTGTCCCGGTACTCATAGTCTCTTCTGGTGAAGCAGCTCATGAGGTTATGAAAACACACGATATTAAGTTTGCCAACCGCCCCAAATCAAAAGCCGTTCATAGGATTATGAATGGTGGGCGTGATGTTGTGTTTGCTCCATATGGAGAATATTGGAGACAAATGAAGGTAATTTCACTAGCCCGTTTTTAATTCCTCGTTTAACTGTTTTTTTTTTGGTATATATTTACGTACCGTTATATAATTTGGTCTACAAAGTACACCTGCACACACATACGCACACTACCAAAGTTTGATTAACAAAAACTATTGTAGTAAAATTATAGAATGATGTACAAACGAAACACTAAAGCAACCGACAATTTTTATATTATGTATATTCCTAATTTAATCAATTAATGATAATTCTGAATCTGGTTTTGGATGAAGAGTGTATGCATTTTGAATCTGCTCACCAACAAAATGGTTGGATCCTTTGAGAAGGTAAGAGTAGAAGAGGTAAAAGCAATGTTGGAAAAGCTGGAGAAAGCAAGTTCTTCTTCTTCATCAGTAAACCTAAGCGAACTCTTTATTACTCTACCAAGCGATGTTACGAGTAGAGTTGCCTTGGGAAGAAAACATAGCGAGGACGAAACCGCGAAGGATTTCAAGAATCGAGTGAGGCAAATCATGGAGCTTATAGGTGAGTTTCCAGTCGGGGAGTATGTCCCATGGCTGGCATGGATAGATAGAATCCGCGGTTTCAGTAAAAAAGTAGAGGATGTGAGCCGCAAGTTTAGCAATCTTATGGATAAAGTGGTGCAAGAACATTTAAAGGCGGGTAAAGAAAAAGTGGATTTCGTCGACATATTGTTATCAATCGAAGGAGAGGAGAGTAGTGGATTCCAGATTCAAAGAAACGACATAAAATTTATGATCTTGGTAGGACCATTATAAGCCAGTTCATTCATAACTATGGTTACAAATGTAATATTTATAGTTTGAGTAATATCATGTAAATTTTATGTCATCAGGATATGTTTATAGGTGGAACTTCAACAACTTCGACTCTACTAGAATGGACAATGACGGAGCTGATTAGACATCCCGCCTGTATGAAGAAACTCCAAGATGAGGTTCGGTCAAGTACTAAACCACATACTTCTTACATAAAAGAAGAAGAAGTTGAGAATATGAAATACTTGAAAGCTGTGATTAAGGAGGTGCTTCGGCTGCATCCCTCTCTTCCAATGTTAATTCCTCGACTATTGAGTGAAGATGTCAAGTTGAAGGGATATCACATAGCCGCAGGCACAGAGGTAAACTATTATATTATCAAATCAAACTCTTATATGTAAAAGGATATTATTATAAAGTATTCTTTTAGCATGTTATTTGAAAAAATGTGTTTTTTTTTTTAACTAGTACTGTTCACACGATTTTTTATAAATACGTTTTAATTCATTTTTGTAGAAAAAAAAAAATCTTGGTCAAAAGTTTGATTTCTTTTTTGCTATATAGAAAAATTTCATTGCAATGTTTTTTCGTTCTATAATATTTTGGAGAATTTTTCAATGAAAATATACAGGTGATCATCAATGCTTGGGCCATCCAAAGAGACCCTGCGATATGGGGACCAGAAGCAGAAGAATTTAAACCAGAAAGACACTTAGATTCATCTTTGGATTATCGCGGAAAAGATTTAAACTACATCCCATTCGGATCAGGAAGAAGGATTTGTCCCGGAATAGGATTTGCTTTGGGTTTGGCAGAAGGGGCATTGGCAAACCTTGTAGCGCGATTTGACTGGACGGTAGAAGTTAAACCACCGGGGGATCAATCTGATCTAGCTGAAGCTACCGGTATCGATGTTTGCCGCAAGTTCCCTCTTATAGCATTTCCATCTTCGGTTGTTTAAGATGCTAGCTCTCTCTTTCATCTAGCTGTGCAATATTAATAAGAAGAGTTGTAATACGAAAACAACTCTTTACTCATACAAACTATCCTACACTTGTTATAAGTTTAAAAAACAAATTTCTTGTTATAAGTTGTTATGAACGTTAGTGAAACTAAATCGTTACTGAGCAAATGATTGTTCATCTTTGTGATGCATATTTATTAAGGTTGCAAAATTTGCATAGACTAGTCGTCAGCCATCCAAAACTTCGAATTGGCCTGAGTTGGCCAATGCCAAGGCATCGCGGTACTCTTAAAATTATTTGGATCGTATTCTGAAAATTAATATCGGTTTAACAGATTTAAAATACAAATTGAGTTCAGAATTATTATCGCAAGTGGTGTACAGGAGTTCGATTTCACCTCCCACAAAATGATTGGAATAAATGGGCCAAATGGCCTGTTGTTCTATATATATATTAATATATACAGTATATATACATATGATAATAAAAAGAGGAAATTTGAAAAAAATACCTTTTTTGATTTTTTAAATTTGAAAAATACTTTTTTTTTTAAAAAAAATACACTTTATTAAATATGAAATTACAAAAATATCCTAAAAAAATCTGCACAACAAATAATAAATTATATATTTAAAATTGAACTAACTTGTTGTGAGAAATTAATATATATAACCTATATTTTAGGGTGATCATATCTTTTTCAAAAAAAATTGTACATTTTACTCTATTGTACACGTAAATCATGCAAGTAACACATCAATCCCAAAAATAATATAGTTATGCTGAAATAAATTAGTCACATTTCAGACGATACTATAACATCTATTCTTGTTTTTTTATTTATTAGAAACAAAAAAACTACACTCATTTTTAAGATAACTTAACAAGGAAGTGTTTCACTATGTTGTTAAATAACAGAGCACGATTATATTAGCTATTAACACGAAAAAATCGTCTTTATCCTTCAATTCTAACTGTTTGTTTTTGTATGCCAAATCTTTTTTTTTTTGAAACTTTGTATGCCAAATCTTTAAGAGTAATCTATAAAATCGATGAATCAACAAACAAAAAAAGAGAAAAAAAATAGAGCATGCATGTTATACATCATTTTATAACCTTCACAACTGAAACAAAAAATATTGTACACGTAAATCATGCAAGTACACGAAGATATAATATATTAAATGTTGAAGATAAATATCATGTATAACAAGTGATTTATCTTTTTTTATATTTAATAGTAAATTTTAAATTTTAAATCAACATACAGTTTTATCTCAAAATAAAAAATAAAAATATTAGTGATAATTTTATATACAAATTAACTAATTTTTAAATGTATTTTGCAAAAAACCCCTAATGAAAAATGGCTAAACTATTATCGTAATAACAAAATAAAATAGTGGAATAGCCGTGAAAGAAATAGAAAAAAAGTTATCAATGTTCGTTCCACCCAAACAAATGTTGACACATATCCTTGTTTTTAATGGATCAAACATTGATGAAAATTTTGATTTCAGTTCAACTAGATCGATATCATGTTATCTATTTATTTATAAGTAC